>VDFB02000015.1:116362511-116480296 GCA_007258455.2 Sequoia sempervirens
CTTAATGGTGTCATTTTCTACCAAGTCATGGATTACATTCTTCAAAGCTTGAAAATTATTCATTCGATGGCCCTTACATCGATGATAATCACAATAGTATGCATCATTCCACGATGGTGGCTTCACACTGGGATTGAAGTTACACTGAGGCAGTAGGGTAATTACGTTCTTCTCCATCAAGTCTTTAAGGGCAGATTCCAAAGATTTCCCTAACGAAGTGAAAGTTCTTCTGTTGGAGAAAAATGAAGATCGTTGTGGATTCATGTTTGATGTATTCCCTAAGGCATTATTATTGTTGTTTCCATGATACCCTTGATTGTTGGTATTACCTTGATTTGGAGAAAAATTTGGATTTTGGTTATTCCTCGAAGGAGGAGGATCGTTTCCCTAATTTGTAACTGAGTTGACATTATTATAGTTGTTGTTGTGAGGAACACTAAGAACAATGGGCTTAGGTGATCTACGTGATGTGCATCTACAACACCATCATTCACCACATTTTTGTTGCGAGTCCAAAACTTAGATTTGTCATTGTCGTGATTTGAGGAGCTAGGATTGTCTCTATCAAGTTTGATTATTCCCCTCTGGACTAATGCACTTTCAATTGCGATTGCATTTTCAATCATTTTCTGAAAAGAGGGAGGACAATGAAGATTTAGATGATAACTCATCTCTTGATCCAAGTTGTTTATGAAGGTAGTGATCTTTTGTTTTTCAGGAACATGACGTGGATACCTAGAGAACAATCTTCTCCATCTCAGAAGAAATGTGATGAATGGTTCACCAGGTTTTTCCTTAGCCTTGCATAGATCAATGATTTTTATTTGGTGTTGTATGTTATAGGAATATTGTGAGATGAAATCGTTGATCAATTCCTCAAATGTTTTGATAGGCGGTGTGATTTTTGATAACCATTCTATAGATTGGCCTCCAAGACTTCATGGAAACAAACACATTAAGTATGTATCCTCATGAGAAAACTCCATAGTCATGTTTCAAAAGTCGCTAATATGGTCAATTGGATCCGATTTCCCGTTATAACGATCAAACTTTGGGATTTCACGATGTTTAGGAAACAAAATCATGTTGAGACGTCGGTCAAAGGGATATGGACAGATATCATCAAGAGTGTATGTCTTTGTTGTGGCTCCCCCTTGTAGATATTTAATTTGTCCTTGTAGGGTTTTAACTTGTTGAGTCAAGGCACTAAGATCAGATAAGGGTGTTTCATTAGGATTACTCTTTATATTTTCAGTATCAAAATCATGAGGCAATTTAGCTCCTTTGTTAGCCAGATATAGGAAATACTTTTGTTTGTCACTTGCTAAGATCTTTTCTACTACTCTGAGAAATTTAGGATCTTGTTCAACTTCTCTAAGGTGACACTCTTCTTCTTTTTCATCATCACTATCAAGGGTTTTTCTCAGATCTCTATCGAAAGTAAACAAATTATTTTCTCCTTTGGCCATGTTGTCTTCAAAAAGGGGATTTTGACTCACACTATAAAGAGGATCACTATTTTCACCTTATGCTTGAGTTCTTGAGGTATGATCTTCTTGTTTAATATCTTCCTTCAGTTTATTATATTATGATCTTGTAAAAACAGTCATATGATTTCAAGATGCTCTTCTAAACTTAGATCATAGTTTGATGAGTGCAACCAATGATGATGTTTTAATCTAATAAGATTGAAAATATTATAATATGACAAAAAATATGTTCCTAATTCATGGTTGTGGTTTCCAATGATAAAGGATGTCAAAATACTATTGGGAGAAGTTGAACAAAGAATTCAGAAGTTTGTGATGAAAGGTGCACTTGTAAGATTTGATCCTTGTTTTCGAAGAATGATCGGTATATCAAATAGCCTATTTTAACTTACTAAAGTATTTGACTAGGATGTGTTGAATATTCGATAGAAGGTTGTGGTATATAGTTGAAATCAAGAGGCTGATTGTGATTGTGTCGTTGTGAGAGGGCTCTTCTTTGAAAATAGGCTCGTGAATCTAGAGGGTCTACAACGTATTCATCAGTAAATCCCCTAAAAAAATCTTGGTATCTATGGAGAAATTTGTGATAATGGAGCAAGACGTTTCGACTCTTGTATACAAAATTACTTCATTGTAAGGTTTTCTTGTAACCTAGAGGTTTCTTGGGTTTCTTGATTCTATTGGAAATTTACTTCTTAACAAACTTGGTAGATTTCCACTCCCTAAGCATGAGAGAAAATTTTGATATGTTACTGGACCGAGAATGCTATAAACCCAGATCTATCAAAAACAATGATTCAGGAAAAGTGACAGATGCGCTATTATGTCCCCTATATGTGCTTTAAAGACAAGGATATATGCCAAAGAAATGGTCAAATGTGCTACAATATGTCCCAAATGCGCTACACTATATCCTATATGTGTTGCAGGAAAAATGTTGTGACAGTGACTGAAAAGTTTGTTTTTAGAATAGCCAACGTATGCGCCAAAGGACTCAATGTGCTAAAATAGACCCTAAAAGCACTAAATTAACCAGTGAATGTGCTAGAACATACCTCATATGCGCTAGAATATACCCTATATGCACTAAAACAGTTTTTCCAAGGTAACTTTTTGAATAGTTTGTGAGCAATTTTAGCTAAAATTTGACATGTTCATTTCAGATGATCTTTTATCTAAATTAGTGTGATTGAAAACACAACAAACACTCTGAAAACAGTTGTTTTTAAGTCCTATACTAAACATCAAGTGTATGTTTCAAAAATGTTTTTCAAAAAGTGTTTTCACAGGTTTTACACATGATAGACAGTTCAAGCAGACTCACTCTTAGTACTCAGGTAGGTCATCATAATAATCAACAACCCACATCTTAGAACTACATCGACTCACACAACTATGTCACCCCCGAAGGGGTGCCTGTGTTTTTGTATTTTCTAGGCACGTACTCAGAGTAATGAAAGTGGATACTGGATCCCTTGAGAAAATGGTCCTTGGCAGTTATATGGTGAGTATCTTGGGTGCAGATTCTTCCCTCCCCTTGCACTGTGATTATTATGATGTTCAAAAGCTGACTTCGGCTAGATACTACACTAGGTTTGTAGTAAGGGTTTCCATTCGGTGCGGCAATAATAAACTCCCTTAGGAGACTTCCCAACCTTTAGAACAAAGGCTTTGGGGATGGTTATCTTGCACACTACCGGAAAAAGAGGATTTCCCTTGATTTGCTTTAAATTTTATAGTGGGGCAGAATAGGCTGGCTTTGGCTTGAACCCACTTGAGTCGTTCCTCTTGGGTGAGTACTTTTTCCCACAAGAGCAAGCCCTCTATAGGATGTAATAAAGTAGTAAAATTGCATGAATGTAAAAGGAAAGTCTGGTATTCTGGTCACCCAGTTAAGGGGTGAGCATAGACCTATTGCCACAAACACAGTAGACACTATTCTTTTTAAAACCCAAATCACAATTATCTAAACTATGTGAAGATGTTGCTTCACAAAAAGAATGGGATTCATTTTAACCGCAAAATCAATGTGTGGTGACTATCCTAGATTGTTTCATTTTAAATCCATGTCTATCCTAGGGTTGCTCTTTTTTAAAACTAGTTGTGACTATCCTAGATTGGTTCTTTTTAAGCTAGAAAAAGGTTCTGTCTGCAGAAGGCGTCAAACTCAGAAACCTGTTTAGTTACAACCTGCATGCACTAAAAGATCACCTATATGCACAACAATAACAAGTTAATGTGCTAAAAAATATCCTAAATGCGCTACAGAAAGTCCCAAATGTGCTACAAAAACTCCTAAATGTGCTAAAACAAAATGCGACTAATTTTTTTTTTGTTTTTCAAAAATATTTAATAAACTAAGCTGGGTATATGCGCCATTTTGTCTCATAGATGTGTTGTTCTATTCCTTAAATGCGCTGAAACAATTCCTAGATGCACCGAAGTACCTGCAAGAGCGCTGCAATAAATCATGGATGCGCTTTAGAAAGCTATGTATGCGCTTCAGAAATCCTCATATGCGGTAAAATGGAAAATTTTGCCAAAAATCTGAATTCCAGAATGTGAAATCCTATTAGAAAACTTGCAGATAAATGTTAAAAATAGGGCAAAGGCCCCACAGTGGGCACCAGAAATGTGTGATCAATTTTATGCATGTTAAATATATAAAAAACAAATGAATCAAACACACCAATAAGACATTATATGAAAATAATAATATTAAAATAATAGAGATGCAAACTCAGTATCTTGTTATCGATGTCATCTTATCGTCCTCTATCTTCAGTGTTTTCATTGATTCCGGCTGGCTCTCAGATTATGTGCTAGGCTCAACAAACAGTCTTCCTAGAGAACGAGATTGAATATGAAATGCATGTAATGCTAAGACATGATTATTCTAATGTTAAACATGATTGCTAAAATGAAAGATTACGATAATGCTATGAATAAAAAAGCTATAATGATAATGCTAGAATGCAATTAATCTCTAATTCATATGTTACGTGTTTTCCCCATTGCTTGGATTGGAAGTGCTATTTATAAAAAATTTCAAAAGCTTTTGATTGGCTGATATGATCGACGATTATGAAAATTCTTGGCAGATCGAACGGTTGAAGATGGATAAAACTGAAGAAAAAAATAGAAGAAAACAAAAAGCAAGATTTGTTTTCTTTTCTGTAAAAGAGGTAAGATAAAATGATAAAGATGAATTGTAAAAAATCATCTTTTTGTGAGATTATGGAAAGATTTTGAAGAAGATAAATAATGAATTATTAAATTCAATTATTCATTTATGGGTGACATGGAGATTTTTCTTAAAATAGAATATTTACCCCACATTTGAAGAATAATGGAAGATTTCATAATTAAATAAAATATTTAATTATGATTTTGCAAAGATATGGAAGATATTTAATTAAACTTTTTAAGAAATGGCATGTAAATTAATTAAATAAGATATTTAATTAATTAGAAGAAAGATTTGAAAAGAAATATTTAAACTTAATTAAGTCAAAAAGACTTAATTAAATTCAAAAAGTGATAATTAATTAAAATAAATAAAGTGTATTTATTTAATTAATCAAGTGGACATATGAATGTGAAATAATTAAACAAAAATCGATTTATTTAATCATGATAGAAGAATATATTGAATGAACAATACAATTAAATTAATTAAATTAATTAAATATAATCATATGTAGAAGACTTTAAGAGAAATTAATTAAATAATAAATATTTAATTAAATGTCAGGATTAATCAGACATGACCAATTTTATGCATATACAATTACAAATTATATTTTGTAAATAGTGTACATAGATTGGTCTAGTGTGTTTTCTTTTTGTTGTGCCCACTTGCCTTGTTTGGGAAAGCTCCTGGGTTTTGGTCTTCTACGCTGGTCTCCTTCAACTTGAGATTTAGATTCTTGCTATACCCACTGGGGGTATACATCCCTGAGCATGAGCCACTGATAGAGCTTCCCAAAATTTGCAATTTCTAAGCAGCCCATAGACTTGGTTTGCATTTTAAAACCTTGTCCCCATGTGTGAGTAGGGGTTTTCCTTTGAAAGCCTATAGGTCTTCTAATGTCACATTGACTTGCCCTATTGGTTTCCAGTTACTTAAGTCATTACTTGAGCCATCTTGTGTGTTTGGCTACCGACCCCTTTGGTTTAGAGCACTGGTTGCTTGATCAGTCGTCGATTTTAGTTGCATCCTAAAGTTGGGTGTTAATATTTCCCAAAATGACTTAGGCTTAAGTCATCAGTCTGCAAGGGTCAAATCATCATCAGCCTAATATTGGCCCCTTATTTAATGTTAACCTTGTCGTGTATGCAAGTTTAGTGATTTGAAACTGTGGGAAGAGATCCTGACCGTACCCTGCCAGCTCATGGATGGAAAATTCCAGCCTTTTATGCACTATGAGAACAATGAGATGAAGACTCATGTCCTCATATAGATGTGGAAATCACCTTCCATTATCTAGCTCATTGCCCGTGGTTCTAAACCGATGGCTAAGATTGAATGTTGGGAATGATCTCCACCATTTCCTATTGGTTCATGAGGAAAAAATGAAGGCTCATTAAAGGCCATGAGATCAGCGAGATCCTAACATGTGGATCAATCCACACAGTGTTGTGCAATTTTCACACACACGTTCCACCAGAGGCCGGGACCCTCTTTTTTCTTTTGCATTTCTGCCTCTTGGCTTGGTCAAATTTTGGTTTTTCTCTTCTTAGGAGGTTATTTTGGGATTAAGTCTAGACTGGGTTTGATGAGGACAATATTTTGAGGCCCTAGGGGAGATTCACCTGTCTTGGAATTTGAAAATGGGGATTTTGAAGTGAATTTTCAATATTATATGTAAATTTTTTTTGCACTTGTGGATAGAGGACAAAAAATTAGGTTGGGTTGCTCTTTGAACTTTTTGAAAATTCCTTCTCGAAAAAAAGTTATGGAGTTTAGGGGATTTTGACCCTACAAGGAATTGGGGGATTTCCATCCCTTATGGAAATCTCCAAAATTTCCATTTTTGGAAATTTCCAAGACCCCCTCAAAATCTTGAAATTTTCCAAAAATAGAAGTTTTCTTTTTTGCATCCATGGATAGAGGACAAAAAATTAGGTAGGGTTGCTTTTTGAATTTTTTGAAAATTCCTTCTAGAAAAAAAGTTGTGATGTTTAGGGGATTTTGACCTTATAGGGAATTTGGGTATTTTCGTCCCTGATGGAAATCCCCAAAATTTCCAAGACCCCTTCAAAATTCTAAAATTTCCAAGACCCCCTCAAAAACTCGGAATCCTTCCGTAAATGGAAATTTTTCCAAAATGTAATTTTTTTCCGGAATGCACTCTTTTGTTTGAAATTTTAAATGTTCTAAAAATGCACCTTGAGAGATGGAGAAAAAAAATTTGAAAATAAAAATTTCCAAAAATAGAAAGTTTTCATAAAAAAAATAAGTTTTTAAAAGGCCAAAATTTTATTTAAGTTTAATTTGGATTGGATTTTTAACATGTGAGCTACTAATGATGATATCTATTTTTTAGGATTAAATAAATATTAAAAAGGGGACTTGCATATAGATTCATGCCAAAAGGGAAATCTAGAAGAGTTCAATTCAAATATTAAAAGTGGGGCCTGCATAAGAATCCATGCCCAAACTATTTACAGTTAGAAGGAGTTTCTGGAAGACTTTTGAAGTTGATTTCATCCTCTAATCAGAATTTTCATTAATGACAAGATGGCATAATATTTTTTTCTCATTATTCCATGATGTAACTACTTTTATGCAATTGGATGATGATGTACCATCAGCTCCCAAATTAAATGTAATAGTTTGATGCTTCTAGAAGTGCAATTGCAGCCATTGGATGAATTAAATCTTGGCCATTGATTCAAAATGTAATTTTCTATAAAAGGCCAGTGCCTTCTCATTTGTAAAAGGGTTAGGCTAGGTTAGAATAGCTGTTTTGAGGCTGTAAAAGCCATAATTGGCTAAGTTAGAGAAGTCAGTGGTAGTAGGAGAGGAGAGACTTGAAATTATTATGTAATATTGGAGAAGTAGTGCAATTGAGTTGTTGATTTGGAAAAATTTGTATTTATCTTTGATGGTTTATGGTTTCTTGCTCTCAATTCTCAATGTTAGATGTTAGATTTTAGTTCTTTTGCAATAATGGTAAAATGTTAATGATGTTGATCGATCTCCGGTCCATACTTTTAGCGATTTGCTGATTGTAAGTTGTGTAAAGTTAGTCTTGGCCTTATTTTGTGCTAAGTTCAACTGTGGATGCTTGTTTACATTGTGCTAGTTATTGGGTATGTGAATGAATATTCAAAGTCTGGAAAATCTTCAGTTTCCTTAGAAGATTGCACCATTTATGTGGAGTTGTAGGCTTTTCCTTGATCAAATAAAGATTGGTTTCATTAGGGATTTGTCCATCTGCAACATTCATCATTGTTGTGATTGATCTTAGGTTTTAGTCTTAAAAAGCTCTCTGAAACCCTTATCTCTTTTGATGTTTATTTTGAATCTAGGTTAGTTTTCAGATTAAAAGCATCACCATATTGTTGCATCTGTTAAAAGTACGCTTCCAACATTGTTCATTTGTAAGGCCCCTTGTGATTACTAGGATTTTCACATATTATCTATACTATTTTTGCATTGTCAAGACTTGACATTAGAGACCTTGGGGTTATCTCTTGAGGCTTGCTGGTAGAGATTTACCTTTCAAGAGAGATAGGATACTTGTATCTTGTTTGAGTTGTTGTTGTGTAGAAAACACCATTAATAGATTGACACTAAAAGGAGGGAAGAACGAAGGTGGCATTGCTAGAACTTGGATGAGCCTTTATGTTGAAAGTTTGAGATATGATAGATCTCTAAATCTTAAAAGTATAAATTTTGAGTCAAGATGGAAAAGCAGTCTTATGTTTTTGATGATGGAAATGGTCTTCAGATTGATTTTCCTCAACTTTGTGAGTCTTTGAATAAGAGATTGGATCTCTGGAATAGTAAGGCTTTGCATCACTATTCATTGTCAGTCAAGTGTAGGATTCATAATACTTGTAGGCATAGTGAGTTGGAATGCTTAAACTTTTTGGGTAAAATCGAGAGGATTTTGCAAAGGGGTATTTTCATGTAGAACTTGTCTAAACCATTAGCCTCTATAGATCTAGGGTTTATTAACACTGCAGTTGAGGCATTTATGCAGATAGTTGAAAATCAGCTTGTTGGTGGTAAGTGTTTACAAGATTTCATCTCATCTAAATGGTGCAGAGTTCATAATGCAGCCCATTCAGAGTTCACTTGCCACTCATGTGTGGATGTCATCATTAAAGTTGGAAGATACCTAGAGTGGAAAGGAATGTTAGACAAGGAATGCACTACACAGAGGCCAATTTTTTTTTAATTCAGAGATGATGTTGTAGCTAATGTTGAGGTAGCTCTGGAAGACTGAGTGTAAGGAATGCAAATCTGAGGCATCAAAGTTAACAAAGGAACATTTAAGTGAAGAGTTACCTATGGAGATCAAGGAGGATTTTCTTGTAGAGGTTAGTCAAATTCCTGAAAATATAGTGGAGGATGAGCTACAAGAAGGAGTTACCATACAAGTTCCTCCCATCCAGAATGAAGATTAATACAAACTAGATTTGAAGAGTTTATTGCCAGAATTACAAAAGATTGGTCAAGCTTGAGTTATAGAGTCTGCCTAGAAGACTTGTTGTTACCAACTTGGTGCAGGATACATGAGGAAGAGCATTCAGAATTCACATGCTTCTAGTGTCAGGTAGCCATAAAGAAGGTGGAAGAACAAGTATAGCTTCCACAACATATGAGAGATATACAAAAGGATACACCAAAAAAGTATCTAATAGAAGAACTTCAACAAGTTGCCAATGAATGTCTCACAAAACAAACTATAGGAGCTGATGTTGTTGATAAAGAAGTTGATGTTCTTGATGGCTTTGATCAAGAGTTTGAACCAGTTCCAACAAAAGATGAATTCAGGGAGTCTTTTCATTTATCAAATTCCGATTTTCCTCTATCTATTGATGAATTGAACATTGAAAATTCACAGGTTTCATGCATTAAGGATGAGATAGCCGATGTGATTCATACTAATGTGTAGGAAAATCTAAATAATGCTAAGAGAGGTAATGATGTAGTCATAATTGGTGGACTTGACAACATACTTTTAGGTGAAAATATGCTTGAATATTAGTACGTATGTGATGCCTCTTGCTAAACATCCTGTTGAGAAATTTTCTATACAAGACAATGTTTTTGCATTCTCATCATTAATTCCTCATGGAAATACTCCAATAGGTGAGAAGTTCCATGTTGATAATTCTAAATTTATTCAATCTAAATTTCATTTTGTACTGCATAGTGATGCCTCCAATTATATTTTTCATGCTTCCAACATGAGGGGATTGTTGTATCATCAGTGGAGACCTGCTAACGACATAGATATCAACTATTCACAATTGAAGAATGATGAATACCACATTCAATCTACAATAGTACAAAAATAGGTTGCTTTTTTCTTTACTGTGAATTCTGAAGCTTATCAATTTGATTATGGAAGTTTAGGAAAAACAACTTGAATATGGATTGATCATGGTTTCAATGAGTTTCCTCAGTTGCTAATTATTCCTATTGATGAGGTTGAGTTTGAAAGTTGCATTATTGAGCCTTATTTTGCTAAACATAAAGATGAATTTGCATTCATGAGGACTATTACCATCACCTTGTTGCTTCTACATGCATTGATTAACCATATGGGGGTGGGACTCAGTTCGCCTTGTCCGATCATGAGCCACTTTGGGTCTCTTTGTACATAATGTTGATTTGAATAAATGGAGCTTGCTCTGCATTTCTTTTGCTTTAATTTGTTTTTGTTTTCTTTAGGATATATGGCTTTAGCTTAGTTTTCTTTTCCTGGCTTTTGGTTTGCTTATGTTTTGGTTAGTTTAGGTTTTCTTTCGGTTTCGGTTTGGTTGTTGCTTTGCCTCTCTGGCTTGGGTTTCTCTATTTTTTGGTTGGGGAAGTGTCTTTCCTGCATAATAATTCTTCACTATCTAGGACTGTTCTAAGTATTTAATTGATGGATTTTAATCAGGTGTCTTGAATGGATGGTCGAGGTCTTTTGTTATTGCCAAGCATTCTCAATGTTTGAAATTTAAAGAGGATGGATCATTGGTTTGATTTGAACCTGAAGTATTTTAAAATCTTATATCTTTCATACATCTTAAGAATCCTGAGGTTGCTATGGGATCTTTGTGAGGTCATGTTGGGTGAAAATTCCTATTTCTGCTTCAGCGCCACTATGGTTCTCAACCTTGAGTGTGAACTTCATTGTTCACAGGTTGAAATGATAAAAGTGAAGAAAAAAAATATCAAAAAGGAAAATAGAAAATATTGAAAACCAAAAGAATGAATTCAACTTATCAGGAGTATCTGAATATCTCTATCGAGGCTATGGATGTCTGGCTGGCAATAGAGTTATGTTTGGGAGAATCACAACAATAACCTCGTTGGGGCTATGGATGCCTGACTAGTAGCGAGGCTATATCCAGGTTGCTTTTGGAGCTAGAATCTTTACGTAGCCTTACTTGACTGAGCTTGGTTTCTATAGTAGCTCAAGGAGGGAAATGAACTTACTTGTACACAGTTGGATTTTCAATTTATGGAAGGTTCAATTTACCTTTGGTTCTGATTCTTTGATATTGCATTTTGATTTGTTTTCCTGATAGGGAGTTCAAAACAAGAGATTTTGGGTTCATGAGTCTTGTTCATCATTAAAATGCTCTGGAGCATTTTCCTAGTAGGAGTCACCATTTGTTGTGCAATTTTTGCACACACGCCCCACTGGAGGCGGGGACCCTCTTTTTTCTTTTGCATTTATGCCTCTTGGCTTGGTCATATTTTGGTTTTGCTCTTCTTGGGAGGTTATTTTGGGATTAAGTCTAGACTGGGTTTGATGAGGACAATATTTTGAGGCCCTAGGGGAAATTCACCTATCTTGGAATTTGAAAATGGGGATTTTGAAGTGAATTTTCAATGTTATATGTAATTTTTTTGCACTCATGGATAGAGAACGAAAAATTAGGCCGGGTTACTTTTAGAACTTTTTGAAAATTTCTTCTAGAAAAAAAAGTTATGGAGTTTAAGGGATTTTGACCCTGTAGGGAATTGGGGGATTTCCGTCCCTGATGGAAATCCCCAAAATTCCCATTTTGAAATTTCCAAGACTTCAAATCCTACAATTTTCCCAAAACTGGAATTTCTTTTTGCACCCAAGGATAGAGGACAAAAAATTAGGGAGGGTTGCTTTTTGAATTTTTTGAAAATTCCTTCTAGAAAAAAAGTTATGTGGTTTAGGGGATTTTGACCTTGTAGGGAATTCAGGTATTTTCGTTGCTGATGGAAATCCCCTAAATTTCCAAGTATTCTCCCTAAAATCCCAAATTTCACTTTTGAAATTCCCAAGGCCTCAAAATCCTGAAAATTTCCAAAATGGAAATTTTTTCCAAAAATGATTTTTTCCCCTGAAATGGAAATATTTACCCAAAATGCATTTTTTCCAAAATGCAGTCTTTTCCTTGAAATTCCTTTAAATTGTTCCTAAAATGAAATTCTTGAAATGGAGAAATTTTTTTCCAAAAATGGAAAGTTTCCATAAAACAAGTAAGTTTTTAAAAGGCCAAAATTTTATTTAAGTTTAATTTGGATTGGATTTTTAACATGTGAGCTACTAATGATGATATCTATTTTTCAGGATTAAATAAATATTAAAAGGGGGACTTGCATATGGATTCATGCCAAAATGGAAATCTAGAAGAGTTCAATTCAAATATTAAAAGTGGCGCCTGCATAAGAATCTGTGCCCAAATTGTCTACAGCTGGAAGGAGTTTCTGGAAGACATGTGAAGTTGATTTCATCCTCCAATCGGAATTTTCATTAATGAAAAGCTGGCATAATATTGTTTTCTCATTGTTTCATGATGTAACTACTTTTATGTAATTGGATGATGATGTACCATGAGCTCCCAAATTAAATGTAACAACTTGATGCTTCTAGAAGTGCAATTGCAACCATTTGATGAATTAAATCATGGCCATTGATTCAAAATGTAATTTTCTATAAAAGGCCAGTGCCTTCTCATTTGTAAAAGGGTTAGGCTAGGTTAGAATAGCTGGTTTGAGGCTGTAAAAGCCATAATTAGATAAGTTAGAGAAGTCAATAGCAGTAAGAGAGGAGAGACTTGAAATTGTTATGTAATACTGGAGAAGTAATGCAATTGAGTTATTGATTTGGAAAAATTTGTATTTATCTTTGATGGTTTATGGTTTCTTTCTCTCAATTCTCAATGTTAGATGTTAGATTTTAGTTCTTTTGCAATAATGGTAAAATGTTAATGATGTTGATCGATCTCTGCTCCATACTTTTAGTGATTTACTAATTGCAAGTTGCTATGTAAAGTTAGTCTGGGCCTTATTTTGTGCTAAGTTCAACTATGGATGCTTGTTTACATTGCACCAGTTACTGGGTATGTGAATGAATGTTCAAAGTCTGAAAATCTTCAGTTTCCTTAGAAGATTGCATTGTTTCTATGGAGTTGTAAGCTTGTGCTTGACCAAATAGAGATTGGTTTCATTGGGGATCTGTCCATCTGCAACATTCATCATTGTTGTGATTGATCTTAGGTTTTAGTCTTAGAAATCTTTTTGAAACCCTTATCTCTTTTTTTGTTTATTTTGAATCTAGGTTAGTTTTAGGATTAAAAGCATCACTATATTGTTGCATCTGATGAAAGTACACTTCCAATATTGTTCATTTGTAAGGACCCTTGTGATTACCAATATTTTCACATATTATCTGAGTTGTTTTTGCATTGTCAAGACCTGACATTAAAGACCCTGGGGTTATCTCTTGAGGCTTGTTGATAGAGATTTACCTTTCAAGAGAGATAGGATACTTGTATCTTGTCTAATTTGTTGTTGTGCAAAAAACACCATCAACACACAGTTCATGAGATAGGTGAAGGTTGTTGATGGATGAATTGTAATCTGAGGTGGCTTAACGCCATTGGTTGAGGAAAAATAAATAAATCACTAATGGATTTCAAACCCGATCAGCCCAAAGCAATCCATTTGATCTACCATCTCATTGTGAGATCAACGACCGACATTCAAAGTTGAAAAACTGGCATGTAATAGTCATTTCATTCTACAACTATTGGGAATTAATGATCTACTCTTTGCAAGTGCGATCAAATTGATCTTTGTGCATGTGGAAACTTAATTGCTGACAATCATGAAGTATGATACGCATATTTCCATGCATTTGGGAATCAAACAGTGACAATATACAAGCCAATGAATTTCTCAGTTTGAGTGTGTGTTTCTCATTGAGCATTGGTGATTGCTATCATCACACTAGATTCAATAAATAGAAGTGATGAGTTGTTATTTTCACCATAGCAATTAGTTGTCAAGTCTTTGAGTTTGTGCAAAGATTTGAGGTTACGAGTGTAGATTTTCTAGTGGTAGAATGAGCAATCCTGGTACTTCATTTGTTCCGGTCTAGAGGTCTTCTCAACTCAATTCATAAAGGTCCCATGATGAAGACCCAGAACAAAGACAATGCACTCATGAGGAAACCTAGGGCAAGGGAGTTGTACTTTTTGCTACTAGATGCAACTATCATCTGAAGAGCCAAGCCGAGAACTCAGGACAATGGCGGTGAAAGGAGAAGAATCTATTGGGCCCTCCAGTAGAGTTCAATAGAAACTTTTATATGGTTGTGGATCCTTTGGATGAAAAAACTCACCCATTAACATCATGGAGAGCTCGTTGGAAACTAAAATGGAGACGGATTCTAGCTACCGTCAGTACCTCAAGACCTTGGGTCGAGCTCCATTTCTTGGAGCTGAGGTGTTGTCTGTTCTGCCTTAGTGGTCAGGACTCCTAGTGGGCATGATGGGGTTGTGCTAAAATGAGACATGGATGAGGAAGGGGTTGAGGCTTCATCTCCAACCCTCTCTACAGCATGAAGTGGGCATGTGCACCATGGTGTGTGTGATGTTGGTGAAAGGTCTTCTAGTTGATGGAAAAGGTGGTGGTGAAATGAAATTTTTGTGATGTTTGATAATTTCAATGGTGGTTGCTTTCTCTTTGCACACGTGGTTCTTTTTTGAGGTATTGGATGTTGATTTTGTGCCCTCGTGGTAGTATGATAGTCGGTCTTGATGCTTATATGAAGGTCGAGGAAATTTGGTGGTACTTTATTCCTCCTCATGGCGGCTATGGAAATTGTGGTTTCCCCGTTTTAACAGAATCATCATGTGGGGAATTTTGAAATGCAGTTGAAATTTGATACGAAGTGAAATTTTGTAATGTAATTGCATTTCAATCTGGAAGCTTATTGGCTCCCTTTTTCTATAAAAGGGAATTTAGGGATCGTTTGCAGGGGTTCTAACTTTTTGAGTCTTTAGGTTTAATATGTGAAAGGGTAGAAAGTAAAATAATACCATAAAATAGCATAGTGCAATTGTCTTGGTTTTGAACTCTACGTATGAAAATCTTAATGATTTTTGTAGAAATTACTGATATCGAAGCAAATTCCATACATAGTTCATCTACTCTTCTCTATAAACCATTTTGCAAGTTTTGAATATAATATCAAGTGTATTTTTTTCATCTTTGAATGTTTCATTTGAATGCATGCCTTCATTTCTTCTTTGGTTCAATGAATCAACTAAATGTTTAAATGAGGTCATGAACTTGTTATGATTTACTGAGAATTTGGTAAGAAGTGATGTATTATGTGCAGATAGTTTTCATAATGCAAGTCCTTATGGAAATACTCCAAAATTATCAGATTAAAAAAATTTCTACATGACAGCTTGCAAGATGCATGGCTCCATTGCCCAATTGATGAAGACACTAGTCTATTTTTCATGGTATTTTCCTTTTGAGTGATAATAACATATTGGACTATCAATTTAGGGTTAAAATACAATTTAAAAAAAAAATCATCTACAATGAATCATGTGTGTGAGATATTCTCCCTATTCCTGGTAAATTGATGGATATTTTCTTGAAGATTAGCCAACCTTTGAGTGAATTATATTGTTTACCCCTTATAGGAACTATTTTGTGATTTGCTATGTCAGTTATTGAGGTAGTCAAATGAAATACTAAAAGGAACACCCTCCTAGGTCCCACTGAGCCTGAAGTGTATAAGATTGCAGTCTTTGACTGGATCTTGACAGTTGGCCATTCACTTTAAAGGTCTTTAATATAGGAGTTGGCTACTCTTTAGAGATTCCTTAGGTGTACTAGGAAAAATACGAACACTATCCTAGTCATCCATGTCAACCTAATCATTCCATCCTAGTCAATAATCATTCCTCATCAAATCCTAGTCCCCATTCCCCATCCTAATCATCATATCCTAGTCATCCAAGTCAAATCAATTATCCCATCATCATTATCATTAATCTCATTCTAAACATCCCTTCTAATCCTTTCATCCTTCATCATCTCCAAATAATCCATTTTTATTCCAATCACCTCATATTAACTACTTCTTCCTATCCTAATCATTTCATCCTAATACTCCTTCATTCTAATCATCTATTCTAATCCTAATCATTCACTTTCATCCTAACCATATTTGATTTCATCCTAATTATCCTTATCCATCATAATCATTCCTTTTAATCTTAATCACCTTGTCTTTATAATCTTAATCATTCATAATCATCCTAATTATCCCCCTAATCTTTTTGATCATCCATCTCATCCCAATCATACCCAATTATCTAATCCACATCATCCCAAGTATCTCAATCATCCACATCCATTCTTAATCCATCATTTAGTACCCTAAGCTTCATTAATTTTTCTAATAGATGTCCTAATCATTATATCATAACCACCCTCCATAATCCACTTCAAAATATTTCTTTCCTAATCCATTGTCATCCTAAACACCATCCAAGCCACTATTGAAACTTATACCCAAGTCATGTCACCTTCCATGTCATCCTTTTCCTCCATTGACAAGGGAAATAAAAATGTCCTCCATGTTCAACCAACACCCATCCATAACCATATCGTATGCACTTCACATCCTAGTCAACCCATCGTCAAGCCAAAAATCACCATCAAAGGAGCACAAAAAATCACCATCGAAGGACCACCAAAATTTATCATCAAAAGAGCACCAAAAGTCACCATCAAAGGAATACAAGAACCCATGCAAAATCATATTTCACAAGATGCTATTCCATCCCATGTTTATCAACCTCATCCATCTAATGTTTATCCACCTCATCCATCCCATGTTTATCCACCTCATCCGTCTCATCCACCTCATCCATTTCATGTTTTCCCACCTATATAGCACCTACACAAAGTCAACCATGTTACTCACTTGACCTCATTGATCCAAAGCATGATATCATGGATCCCCATTTATTTCAAGATGAAAGAACTCCTTGTGATACCATTCCATATCATGATCATATCCTTAATTCCATTAAATAAGTCCTTCTAGATAACCATGACATCCAAGATAAACCTATCTTTGATCAAGATCCTACCATTGATCAAGAAATAAAAAATGATCCCCTTTCATATCAAGATAAAGCCATCCATTCCATACTACCTCATGATTCAAATCTCTCAACTCCATTCCATAATCCTAGTCTATCAACTCTATTGAATGATCCTATACCATCTCATAATCTTACCATATACAACCCATTCAATGATCCTAGCATATCCACCACATATCACGATCCTCTCATACCACCTCCATGGCATGACCCTAGTCCATCACAAGAAAAAATCTTTCCATCCATTAACCCATCTAATGATACCCCTCCCAATCAAGATCAAGATGTCCAATCCAAGTTCCATCATGTGATCCCCTTCCATCTCATGATCCCTCTCTAAATCATGATCAAAGTCTAAATTCTATTCTATGCAATGATCCCCTTCCTCTAAGTTGATATCAAAGCATCCCTTCATATCCATGTCATGATCCCCTTCCATATCATAACCAAGAGAAAAATATACCATCCATCACATCCCTTGATCCAACCTTAAGTCAAGATCAAAGCACCCCTTCATCTTCATGTCATGATCCTAATCCTCCACAAGATCCCATCACCCATATCCAAGATACCCATGAATTCCCTACTTATCAATTGGGTTCCTCAAATTTTATCCAAGATGGTCTACTCCAAGATCCTATCATTCCTTCCATACCATACCATCCTCAAAATGGACTCACATCTTGTTTTCAAAACAACAAGTATCCCATTGGAAAAAGGATTTGTCAAGAAAAGCATTATCAAGGCAAAGGGTTATGCCTACATGAGCAAGGTATATTAGAACCCATCCAAATCCAAGAAAATCCTAATTATCGCGTCCTTGGCTACAAGTCTCTAGACATTGGTACTCCTTCCATTTATCCTAAATCCTAAATCCTACCATCTAAATCCAAACATTCATATTCTCCATCCTCAAAATCTAGTTTGGGTTCTTATATTTGAAAACCCAAGCTTTCATCCCATCCATCCATCTTGGGTCCTTATGTCCCAAAACCAAGTCCTCCATCCCTTCCATCCATTTTGGGTCCCTATGTTCCAAAATAAAGTCCTTCATCCCCTCCATCCATCTTAGGCTCTTACATTCCACCTCCTAGCATTCCTACTATAAATTCCCATTATCCTATTTATCCATCACTTCATATCCCTATTCAAGATCTACAAAGGCACACAACCTTGAACCTTTTCCAACATAATTACACCAACCCAACATAATACATCCACATCATTAAAATTCATCCACCAATCCCATTGGTCTTGGAAGAAATTTGGATGCTAAAACTCAAATGCATAAAGTCAAAAATCCAAAAAATTTAAAGGATCAACATGTCCCATCAAAAAGACATGGAAAAAAAAAAAGTATGATCCAAAATCAAAAAGCTAAATCCCAAAGGCCACAAAGGCTCATAAATCAAAAATAAAATCCAAAAACCATTTAGATTCCAAAAATACTCATAGAATGAATGCATTCCAAAGAAAAATCAAAATTGGCATAAAAAATTGCTTATCCAAAAGCTCCATCCAATTATACATCCTCCACCCCATCTAATAATCCTTTATCATCTCCATCCATTTTGGGTCCTTATATCCCAAAATCTACACCCACTCCTCCATCTAAACCTCAAAATACAAAAGCCACTTCTCTTCCACAACTCCACCACCCTTCAAGGTGTGTGCCAATGATGATCTTTCCAACATTTCCATCCACTCATCCACAAGTCTTCCACCAACCCATCCATTATCCAACATCCATCTTTCATCCTTCCATCCCTCTTATCCAATCATTTTCTTAAATCCATATCCCTCACCATCTTACCATCCATTTCATCACCCTTACCATCATTCTACCAAAATTTATGAGCATGCCTCCAATTTTCCATGATCTAATGGAGCACATCTTCAAGGGATACCATCCATGAAACTAGATTCTTGATTCCTCCCTTCATCTCCCTACCATGCATCCCCAATCTTCCAAATCCACTTACCCATATCCTTATCCTTCTCCATCCGTCCTATTCTCAAAAAAATGAAAAAAATGAAAAAATGAAAAATAGTAAAGATAAATCATTTTTCCAATGGTGAAACCACTTGTTGTGGCACCTTGGATAGGTACCATGATGAAAACTTGGAAATTATGCATCATGTGTAATCCATTTCCCTCTTGCACTTTACACTTGAGGAAAATTTTCATTCATTCTATCCTACCTGCCAAACCTTCCTTTATCCATCATTTCCTATTCATTATCCTATCTAAATCCATCCCCCCATTTTCTCTCCTTTGATCTTGACAAGGCTAAGGATCTTCATATACATCATGCACTATATCCTTCCATCCTTATCCTATGCATATCATTCATTCCATGTCCCTCATCCTATCCAAATCCATCTTCCCTTCCCATCTTTGATCTTGATGAAGAGCCTAGGGGTTAAATATCTATTCATCCATATCCTATACACTTGATATTGATCATCCTATCCATATCCTCTATCCTCATATCCTATCTCATTCCTCCCTCTCTTTTCACCTGTGATCTTGATAATTCAAAGGGAAAAATATACATGCATGCTTTGGAAAATGCAAGCCTTACTTACTCTACCATTCATTTTCTTTATGCACTATCCTTACATATCATACATCACTTATCATCTTTCATTCATGATTGCACTACCTTTAGTGTGAGGCATCTCAACACTTTGAAACTAGTCCTTGGAGCTCCATCTTCCTATCCTCCATCCATCATCATACTATATCTCATCACTATATCTCCTATCACCTTCCATTATCCAAAGTCCTCTCTCCTATCCATAGAATTCCTCCATCCTTCCATCCTTTACCATGTCTTGGTTCTCCCTTATCATTAGATCTCATTCAATCTTCCATCCAATCTTATCATATCCAATCCATTTATCCTCTATCCTTCCAATCCAACCATTCCCCAACAATCTCAATCTATTACATCAAAATTCAATCAATCCTAATCCATGTAATCTAATCTTACAGTCTAGTGCACCATCCATAAGCAATCCATGATTCCAATCCAAATTAGTTGATAATCTATTGATCCAATTGAATCCATTATCATCATAGGGATATGCCCTTCCTAATCCTCACATTGTTTCGGGATGTGTACTTCCCACATAAAACAACGTCATCATCATAATCAATTAATCTATCAATCTATACTAGATTTGATCTTTTGAGGTTTTCATGCATTATTGGTTTGATTTAAGTTATTTTATGCACATTTATATTTCTATCCATTTTACATGCATACACCTAGTGTAGTGTAGGAAAATGCATACCCTTGCATTTTCACACTTGTTTGGGCCCGCCTTGCTTTGTTTATCCTTATTTATGTCTTATTTGGTCCTATTTTTCATCCACGGGCCTAATAAACTATATCTTTTTTTTGGCTAATCCTAAAAAAAATCAAAGGGGAAATGATAATTTAATGATTCTAGCTGTGTGTCCTTGATTTTTGGGTCGGGACTAAGATGCCACCTAGGGAATTTTTGTCCCCCAAAGGTATTGGGACCCTTATTTCAATTGCACCTTAAATGGGCCTCTTTTTGGAGTTTGTGTCACGAGTTTCATGTCTCAGGACTGAGACACCACCTAGGGAATCTTAGTTCCCTTTAAGGAATTTTTGGGATTTAATTTCAAATCATGGAAAGATTTAGCCTCCTTTAATTAATGAATTCATATTTTGGCTTGTTTTGGTGTAATTTTGGGATATTAAGCATGAAAAATTATAAATAAAAGGTTCCTTCTCTCATTTTATCATAACAAGATATTCAAGCAATCTAAGCATCCAAGCATTCAAGTACTCAAGCATTCAAGAGAAATTCATCAATAATTTGGAGCCATCATCAAAATTCACGCATCATATCAAAGATCTTATTGCATCATGTTTTTTTTTGAACTAGCATTTGTGATGTATGGTTTTGATTCAAGAAAGCAATTCAAGTCAAGATATATCAAGCATTCAAGCATTCTAAGATCTACATTCAAGCTAGCAATTTCACACAAGTTTGTAGATTTCATAAAAAGGGTTTGGTAAGTTGCAATATAGCACTTTGTTCATTCATCATTTCCCTTAATTATTCTATTTCATTCCAAGGTTTAATTACCAACAAGGGTTTTGGCCAAGGAAATCCCCCATTTACTAACAATCAACAAGTTTTTCCTTTCTTGTGTGTTTGTGATTGCAAATTTAGGTTGAAGACTTGAAGATCATTTGAAGTGAAAATTTGCAAAGTTGTATTGCAAAATTGTCATCTTCATAGAAAATTACCTATAGGTCAAATCTAGAAGTTTCAGGACCTAAGATTAGAGAAGAAGGAAGTGTAGACATCAAGCCTTAGGACCACATTCAGAGATTCCAAAAATTAAGATCAGGACTAAGATGGTAGTAAGGGCATCATAGTCCTCCGAGTGGAATTTTGTAGAGATTCTTTTGGATCATGTTCTGGCATCCAAAGATTCTGCATTTTCCCTAAAAAATAACAATGGGACTAATAAGACAATAAGAGCTTCTTAGGCCTCCATAGCACATTTTGATAGATTCTTTGCATTTCCATACTTCCCAAGTACAGATATCCTAACTTGCCATGTCATTATTTCATCATTTGCACTCATCATTTAGCTTACATTATTAGGTTTTGTGAGTTGAATGTTTACTTGTCTTTTCCAAGATTTTTCTTGGTGTTGAACCCCTCAAAGCTTAAAGAACCCCTTCCTAGGTATTCCTTGTTGAGAATTGACTCACCTTTGAGGTTGATAGTCAATCCAATTTGTATTCCTAGGACATACTTGAATGATAATTGGATAAAATTGGTGTTCTATGACCTAGGTTATAAAGCATCCATTTCCCCATTATTCATTTTGTTGAACCTGATATTTTTGAGCATTCAATTTCTAATTTGGAGTCCATTAAAGTCCTAGATCTAGGTTGCATTCATTCTTGCATTACATCTTCCATTAGTAAAAGTGCATCTAGGGTTTCTCATACTTAGTGAAAGTGAATCTATGGTTTCTCATATTTGCATTAGTGAAAGTGCATATAGGTTGCAATTTTTCTTTCTTACGTCATTTTATCTCATTGAAAAACTAAAAAGTGCATTGCCAATCATCCTAATTTCATTTAGAAATATGGTTATTGCATTCAAAAGTGATAAAAAATGCATTCAACTTTGCATCCAATTGCTTGTCACTAGTTACTTTTTCTTGCATTCATTTTCCTAGTTTTATGTTTCTAAACATCAGGTCCCTGGGTAGGCAACCTAGGAATGTTGTTAACAACTCAAAATTTGTTGTTTTCTGACAAATACCTCTACTAGGACAAAAAATCCCTTCTTGGAATCTTAATCCCTCTCAGGGTTTTTCGCTTAGAATCATGTTTATGTTGTTTGCTTTCTATTTCAATTTCTAGAACCTCAAAATATCACCAGTGGGAACAAGACACCCTTACTTGTGTCTTAGTCCCTGTTGACTTTAACTTTGCAATTTTCAAGATTTGAAACTACTTTTCTATGCTTCTATTTTCTATGATTGGTTATCTATTTCAGTGGGTTGACTTTCTGTTCCATGCATTTTACTAAATCTAGCTTAAAGTGTTTCACTTCATGCATTTCTTCATTCCAAATTTGTATTTACAACATTTCATCTTTCAGGTTGTTGCATAACGTAATCAAAAAATTACCTTGTTTCAAATCTGAAAATTGCATTTAAACATTTCACTTTAGGTCATAGAATTGCACTTTATTTAATTTTCCATGATAACATGTTTTCTTTCAAGAGATGTGGCTTTGATATCGCTAAAAATGGATTTCATAAGTACAACATACCCTCTTATGAGTTCAATTTAGAGTACAACAATGATGTCAATAAGAAACATGTTAGTCATCCTTCTACTATCTTTCATAGTTATGAGAACATCTTAGAGCAAAAGGAACAAAAATTTGACATAATCCTTAATATTACATTACCTATTGGTGAAGATGATATAATACAAGAAGATACAAGCATAGACAATCATGAAAACGATAATTGTTCTTATCCTGATGCCTCTCCTACTAGAGACAAAGGTATCTTGGTGAAAGAAGACACAATCATTGCAGATCATGAGAGTCTTGGTTGTCTCTCTCCTCCCCCCCTTGGAAAGATAGCGTAACGCAAGAAGATGAGATCATTTGCACCACTTTTCTTACCCTAGATCCATCTCTCAACACCTACCCTGACTACAAGAAGGCTTTAGTAAAAGAGGATACAATCATGAATGATCATGAAAATCACATTTGTGAGGAGGAAATGGTGATCAAAAGTGATAACCTTATCTCTCTCCTTCCTAATGTCTAGCATTTGCAAAGACCTATTTGAACAAAATAATTTAACTATTTGTAACCATGAAAACCATAGTAGTCCTTCTCTTGATGCTTCCCCTATTAGTGATGAAGTTAATTTACATGACATAATAATGGAGAGTGGTGAACCTTTTGTTTTCCTCTCTCCTAAAAGCTCTCCTACTAGGGTAGAAGTTATGGCACAAGAAAATGAGACCCTAGAAAATAAAAATGAAATCACTAGCAATCAAGATGATCACATATATATACTTCTCCTAATATCTCTCCTAGTTGTGATGAAGATATTGTAGTGTTAGAAGATCAAAGATATGAGAGTCACAAGAATCCTATTTTCCTCTCTCCCTCTAGAGAAAAAAATATTAAACAAGAGAATTCCATTGATCATTCCCCTACTTTTGATGAAGTCATTTTGGAAAAACCAATCCTTGAATATCAAGAACTTTTGGTTTGTAGTTCTAGTAAAAACTCTCCTACTAGGGAAGATATCATAGTGCAAGAAAATGAGAACATTGACAACAATAATTCCTTAGATGAAGATGATGAAGTGACATTAGAATCCCCTTCACTAAGACATCATGAAAGGTCTTCTAAGGTTATGCACATTAGATATCCCTTCGAGTACTCTCCCAAGCCTAAACTTATCATTTATCCACCTTCTCAAAAACCACAAGTTCAAAACAAACCCGTCCTTATCCTTGAACCACCTAAGAACAATGTTTCACAAAAACTAAGTTACAATACCTTTGCTCATACATACAACACTAGGAACAATCCGCAACCAAGAAAAAAAACTTCAACATCCTTCCCATTACCTAATCATATCTTTCCAGGGCCCCCTCATTTTCCTTCACAAAGTTGAAAAGAGTATGATCTTGTTGAACAACTTAAGAGTACTCCTGCAAAGATATCCCTATGGGACCTAATTCATAATTCACCTAATTATCACACTAAGCTTCAAATAGCCTTGCAACAAGTTGTGGTTCCCTCTAGTGCAAATCCAAATTACATAGCAGCCATGATTCAAGGAATAAATGCTAGATTTATTTTCCACCAAAGTGAGCTCCCTCCTTTGGAAGTGCAAAAATAAAATGATGCTTTCATGATCATAGATCAATACAATAGTAAAGGGATAAATCAAACCCTTGTTGACAATGGCTCTGCACTTAATGTGTGTAGTGTAAACATTTTGAATAGGTTGGGTGTGGATAAATCAAAAATTCAACCTTATTCTTTATCTATTAAGGGATTTGAAAATGTAGGAAAGCAACTGATTGGAGTGATACTTTACCTATTAAAGTTGGAAAGGCCACATTAGAAACACTGATCCATGTTATGCCTCACGATCTTGCATACAATCTCCTTTTAGGTAGATCACATATTCATGCAATTAATGGGGTGCCTTCTAGTCTTCATCATAAAATGAAGTATATATTTACCACAACAAAGTGTACACACTCAAATTTGATCCTAAACCATATAGTTGTTTGAAAATTAAGAAAGGTAAAGAGAATCCTTTAAAAACATTGACACCAAACACATAAGTAGAAGCCGTGCAACAAAAAGACAAAGAAATAAACATTAAGAAAATCACGAAGCTATTAGAAGATGATTGCAGTTCCTTGGATTTTAAACCTACATTCATGGGAGTATACAAGATCATAAACAAAGATTCAGACGAGGGAAAAGAAAAAGTGGTAAGGTCAACACAAAATTCTGAAGATCATTCAAAAGCATCCACCTCAATCACTTTAGAAGAAAATAAAATTACACAACAAACTTTGATGAACTTAATCATGTACAACCACCAAATCCTAAAGAGATGAAGAAACTTTATGGAAAAGGTTATGAAATGATGAAACAACTTGGTTATAGTGGAAAAGGATGTGGTACTAGAGAACAAGGTATTTGTGTCCCTATAGAGCATAACATGCAAGGAATAACTCGTGGTCTTGGTTATTGTCCTTTCATAGAAATCAACTCATCAAACAAGCCCTCAACACTCTTAAAGGACTCCTCTAAGCCAACTCCCTCCAAGAACATGAAAGAAATTTTATTAAACAAGACTTCATTTTGTGCCTATCATAGAGTTCATGGTCATTCTACTAATGAATGTAATGCTTTGAGTAGTATAGTCCAACATCTTAAGTAGTTTGGTGCTCTTCCTTATGTGGGGACACCTAATTCCTATAATTGATACTAATTTTTCACTCTAGCATGCATCTCATCAATAATTTCAGCTCACCCTTTCCCTGCACTAAGTGGGGGCAAGGGGTTAGATATCCTTGTCCTCGTATGTCACCTATTGTTGCCTCTTTTGGATATTTGACCACCTTTCATGTATATATAAGAGCAAGCTTGGGATGTGTATGACATGCCTTAAGTTGGATCACATGTGACGTACTAAGAAACCATTCCATATTATTACATGGCATAGCTTATTGGAAACATATGACTTGGTATAGGGCTTTCCAAATAAGCTCTCATGTCTTAATCCACTTTAAAGCAATTTCTCATGGAAATGGTGTTAGCGACCACTTTAAAGTGGGGGCATACATTGACACTCATGTTTCAATGTGTGATTTTTGTTTTTGTTGTGATGCATTATTGTCTTGGTGGTGTCATTGGGTTTGATTTCCTCTAAGAGCATGATATTTCTTTGACTTTTCCTCTCTTGGAGACATTAAGAACAATATTCCCTAAGATGAGACCTTGCATGAACTAAGCAAAATCCCTTTGAACATCCCTCTTTCTTGTTGCATTTTCCTTTTGTACCTTATTAAAGACATGGAGGTATGGCTTTGATATGGTCCCTTTGGGCTCACCTAGTGAACATCACTAACCCTTGCGAGTGTGCATTTTATTCCTTTTGTCCTTATCATAGTCATGGGGGTATGAATTTGATAAGGACCTCTTGGGGCTCACCTAGTGGACAACTAGCTTCACTAGTCCTTGTGAGCATTTGTTTTCTTTGCATAGTGGACAACACATTCCACTTGTAAACCTTTTTTGGAAAAACATCCTAGACACGTTCCATAATGTGTTGGATGGATAATCGAAGCTTGATCTACTACATTTTTATTTTCTTTTTCCTTTTTCCTTTTTTTTTATCTTTGATTGTCCATGTTTGTGATCTGGTTATGGATTCATATATCATCTACAAGTGTGTTCCTTTGTGCTTATGTTGGTTGTCATAGGATCTTGATCTTAGTGGCTTCATCACCCTCTTAATTTTTTTCATCCTATCTTACTAGCCTTTATACATTGGAACCCCTCTTGATTGCGCGGTTGGCTACTTTAGTGTGATTTTGAAGCAAGTTCATCCTATCACTAAGGTGGGGGCTAAATGTAGTGTAGGAAAATGCATACCCTTGCATTTTAACACTTTTTTGGGCCTGCCTTGATTTGTTTAAATCCTTATTTATGTCTTAATTGGTCCTATTTTGCATTGACAAGCCTAATAAACTATATCATTTTTTGGCTAATCCCAACAAACATCAAAGTGGAAATGATAATTTAATGATTCTAGCTGTGTCCATGATTTTTGGGTTAGGACTAAGACACCACCTAGGGATTCTTTGTCCCCCAATTATCTTGGGACCCTTATTTCAAGTGCACCTTAAATGGGCCCCTTTTTGGAGTTTGTGCCTTGAGATTCATGCCTAGAGACTAAGATTCCACCTAGGGCATTATAGTCCCTCTTAAGGTATTTTTGGGATTTAATTTCAAATCTTAGCAGGATTTAGCCTCCTTTAATTAATGAATTCATATGCCAGCTTGTTGTGGTGTAAATTCGGGCTATTAAGCATGTATAAGTATAAATATAAGGTTCCTTACCTCATTTTCTCATAATAAGATATTCAAGAAATCTAAGCATCCAAGCATTCAAGTATTCAACCATTCAAGAGAAATTCATCAAGCATTTGGAGCCATAATCAAAATTCAAGCATCATATCAAAGATATTATTGCATCATGTGTGTTATTAAGCTAACATTTGTGATGTAGGGTTTTGATTCAAGCAAGCAATTCAAGTCAAGATCTACCAATCATTCAAGCATTCCAAGATCTACATTCAAGCTAGCCATTTCACACATGTTTGTAGATTTCACAAGGGTTTGGTGAGTTGCAATATAGCACTTTGTTCATTCATCATTTCCCTTCATTCTTCTATTTCATTCCAAGGTTTAATTACCAATAAGGGGTTTGACCAAGGCAAACCCCCATTTAATAACAATCAACAAGTTTTTCCTATCTTGTGTGTTTTTTATTGCAGATTTAGATAGAAGAATTGAAGATCATTTGAAGTGAAAAGTTGCAAAGTTGCATTGCAAAGTTTTCATCTTCACGGAAACTCACCTATAGGTCAGATCCAAAAGTTTCAGGACCCAAGATCAGAGAAGAAGGAAGTGTAGACATCAAGCCTCAGAAATACATTCAGAGATTCCAAAAATTCAGATTGAGATTAAGACAATAGTAAGGGTGTCTTAGTCCTCCTAGTGGAATTTTCTAGTGATTCTTATAGATCGTATTCCAGCATCCAAAGATTTTGCATCTGCCCCAAAAAATAGTAGCAAGACTAATAATACAGTAAGGGTGTCTTACTCCTCCATAGCACATTTTGATAGTTTGTTTGCATTTCCAAAATCCTCATCACATTTCCAGACTTCGCAAGTAAACATATCCTAACTTGTGGCATTATTTCATCATTTGCACTCATCATTTACCTTAGACTATTAGGTTTTGTGAGTTGAATGTTTATTAGTATTTTCCAAGCTTTTACTTGGTGGTGAACCCCTTAAAGCTTAAATAACTCCTTCCTAGGTCTTCCTTGTTGAGAATTGACTCACCTTTGAGGTTTATATTCAATCCAATTTGGATTCCTAGGACATACTTGAATGATAATTGGAGAAAAGTGGTGTTCTATGACCTAGGTTATAAAGCATCCATTTCCCCATTATTCACCTAGAAACCTTAAGAAACTCTATTTTAAATAACCACCAAGTTAGATAACCTACCAACACAAAGAATTAGAGGGATGAAAGCCTATAAAAAGGCACTAATGATTAGAAAAACCTAGAAGATACCGTAATTGTTCAATCTAAATGCATGTAAAATGAAAGTGCAATATTAGGTGATGGAGGCACAACTATATGAACCATAAGTGCCACTTTATGCTACAAAGGCACCTTTTAGAAATTTGAAACCCAAAAATAAATTGTACATAAAATAACTTCAACACAATTAACCAAAAAATGTTAAAACAAGAATGTGAGTCCCATTGAGCATACCAAACTAAAGACATGGTATGTGTGTTGGGATTAAGGTGTCTCAACCTTAGCAAGTCCCATGATTAATTTTTTAATTATTTTCCCATAATTTTCTAAATTTATTTATTAAATGCAATAATAATTGTTTTCAAATTGCAAAGGCACTTTGTGGGATCCAACAAAGAGTTGGCATCCTACATGTAAGGTGTGAAGAGAAAATTTTTGATACTTGTTACATGGGTGCTCAATTGGGAAGTAGCAAAGATTAAAAACTCTAGCATGTGAGGTTTCTTATTTTTTTGGAGTTGCAAGCCTTGCATGTGCTTAATTTTTTTTGCATATTTTTGCATGTACATGCATGTTTGACAATTTATTAATTGGATCACTTGGGACTCATGTATGTTATCGATTTCAGTTTGCATGCATACAAAAACTAAAAGATTAACACATTGAAATGCTTAACACCCATGTATGAGAACTATATATTGATTCCTTAGTGCATTTGTTGTATGAGATGAGAGATTGCAATATCTATATATCATTATGTTATCAGATTCATTCTAGAACTTGTATCACAATGAATCAACGCCTGAAAGATCATAGACTCTGAATATTGTTTGTAATATATTTTTATTGTAATACAATTGATCTATTCTTTGGTGTGGGTTATTTCCTGAAAGTTTTTTCCCACATAAAATTTGTGTGTTGTGGTTTATCTATTTAAGTCTAAAATAACTTAATGAATGTTTTATCTTGAATATTAATTGTAAAAGTTTAAAGGAATTGAAAAAATGTTTTGAAACCCTCTTTTGATTGATTTGCATTAGGGAAGCATTCCATACTCAACTTTCCATTCAATTGGAATTAGAACCTAGCCAATTTTGTTATCCTTGTTGGGTTTGAATAGTTTTTGTGCTTATCTAGATTCAATGGGAGCTCTTACAAAGATATATTTTTAATCTTGTTACTATTTTAAGATGGCAAGCACATCCATAAGAATAGATATGGAGAAATTTAATGGTAAAAATTTTGAGTTGTGGAATATAAAAATAGAGGATATACACGTAGATAGAGATCTATGGGTTGCAATGTCCAGTACAAAACTAGAGGCAACCTCACAAACTAATTGGAATCTAGTGGATTAGAAATATAAGTGTCTAATAAGAATTTTCTTAGCCTATTCTATGCCCTTGAATGTCCACGAGGAGAAGACTAGAAATAGTCTTTGGAAGAAGGTTAGTGACATTTATCAAGGGAACTTAGGGAAGTCCTTGGTAAATAAGTTATTCCTGAGAAATAAACTATATTGTCGAAGAATGGAGAGGGAATAGTTGTTGATCACCACAATTCATTTAATATGTTTGTTGCTTAATTAGGTTTTTTTGGTGTGAAGATTGATGATGAGGACTGTTGCATGTTATTGCTATGTTCTTTGTCAAACTCATGGGACCACCTAGTGATGGATATTGGAAGTAAAAAAACCACTTTCAAGATGGAATATGTGGTTTCTTTTCTATTGTCTAAAGAAATGCAAAGGAAATATTTTGATATGGTCAAGGATTCCTTGTTTGTTCATGGTATATTGAAGGAGAAAGGAAAGAAAAATGACATCTTAGAGTCTTTGGTTTTGAGGCATATGCTCATGTTCCTGATGTGAAGAGATATAAGTTGGAGAAAAAGGTAGTGAAGTGTATCTTCATCAGCTATGGTGTTGGTGTGAAAGGTTACAAGCTTTGGGATCCAATTATAGAGAAGGTGATTTATAGTAGAGGTTTTATCTTCCATGAGATCAACCCTTCTACAATTGATCTGCAACTAGAGAAGGAAGAGAAGAAGGAGGTAGTTCAAATTCCACCCACCCCTAAGAGAGATGAACTACACACTCATGTTCAACTTGATGATGACGAGAGCTCTAGCAACTCTAACAGCTCTAAAGATGAGAAAGAACCTCAACCTCAGTAGTTGAGGAGGTCTACATAAGAAAGATAACAACTAGATAGATTTGGGTATTCTATGTCACAATCTAGTTGTATATTTTCTTTGATTGCTAACACTGATGAATCAAGGATAGTTAGAGAGGATATAGGTATGCATAATGCATATTCTTAGATGGAAGCCATGAATGAAGAGATGATTGCATTAAAAAAAATGTTATATGAGATTTGGTACCTTTTCTTGAAGGAAAAAACTTGTTGGATGTAAATGGGTTTTCAAGAAGAAAATGGGTCTTGATGGTAGCGTTGAGAAGCATAATGCAAGGTTAGTCACGAAAGGATATTCCTAGGTGGAGGGAATAGATTATGGGGAGATTTTGTCTCTTGTAGCTAAGTTAACATCCATTTGATTCTTGTTATCACTTGTAATACATTATGACTTTGAAGTCAAGCAAATGGATGTGAAGAAAAATTTCCTTCTTTGTGACTAAGGAAATTTATATGTCACAACCAAAGCATTTCATTGTGAAAGGGAAAGAAAATATAGTGTGCAAGTTGAGAAAATATTGGTATGGTTTGAAATAATCTCATAGGATGTGGTACTAGAAATTCAACACCTATGTGTTGTCCTTGGGATTTTTGAGATATAAATTTGACCATTGTGTTTATTACAATTTTGATAATGGTCACATTCACATTATTGTTTTGTATGTGGGTGACATGTTGTTCATTGGGAATGACAAACACATGATTTCAAATTTGAAGTCTCAGTTATCAGCATAGTTTGAGATGAAAGATCTTGGTGCAATGAGGTGTATTCTAGGGGTTGAGATTAGAAGAGATAGAGCTAAATTTTTTTTTGTCTTAGCTATAGAGAGTATGTGAAATCTATGTTGGAGAGATTTAGCATGACTACTTGCAGACAATTAGTTCCTCTTGTTATGTAGGGGATAAATATTTTTGTGGAGGATTGTCCAAAATCTCCTACCAAGATGGAGGACATGACCAAAGTTCCTTATGTGAGTGTTGTTTGTAGCTTGATGTATGCTATGGCCTATATGAGGCCATATATTGACCAAGCAGTGGGAGTCCTTAGTCAGTTTATGGCTAATCCTAGATGAGTAAATTGGGATGTAGTAAAGAGAGTGTTCAGGTACTTGCGGGGTACTTCCAAGTATTCCCTATGCTTTCATCATTATCATAATAGACCTCAACATTTAGTGAAAATTCATGGATATGCCGATTCTGATTGGGTGGGTGACATTGACAATAGAAGATCCACTAGTGGATATGTTTTCATGATGTTTGGTGGTGAATAAGTTGGATGAGTAAGCAACAAGATGTAGTCTCTATGTCCAAACTGAGGTAGAGTACATGAAATCTACTTATTCTTGTAAAGTTTCCATTTTTCTTAAAATACTATGTTCGAAAGTTGCTTTTGATATAGGAAAGATTACTATTTGTTCTGATAGCTAGAGTGCTATATGTTTAGCAAAAACTCCTACTTTTCATGCTAGAATAAAGCATATAGAGGTATAGTTTCATTTTGTTCATGATATGGTGGAAGATGGAAAGGTGAACTTGGAAAAGGTGGACACTTTGGTGAATTTTGTAGATAGGCTGACAAAGCCACTAAGCACAAATAATTTTAGATGTTGTGCTAGTTCTATGGGCCTTGCAACCAGAGTAGTGATATAGAGACTCTTATAAGGTATTCGATAAGTAGGAGAATGTTGGGATTAAGGTATATCAATATTAGTGAGTCCCATGATTAATTATTTAATTATTTATTCCTAAGTTTCTTAATTTATTTATTAAATGCAATAATAATTGTTTCCAAATCGCTAAGGCACTTTGTAGGACCCAGTGAAGAATTGGCATCCTACATGCAAGGTGTGAAGAGAAAAATTGTGACACTTTTCATATGGGAACTCAATTGGGAAGTATTAAAGATTGAAATCTCTAGGAGGTGTGCCATGATGCAATGTGGTATTGGTTTGACTTGCTGACTAATGCTTGGAGAGGAAATTTCGTAAACAGAGATATAGTTGTTATTGGGAGTGACTAGGAGTCTTGGGTGAGTTCTAGTTTGGAAATTGAGTTAATTTTCTATATGATACACCTAGAATGTGAGGTTTCTTGACTTTTGGAGATGAAAACCTTGCATGTGATCGCATTTTGTTGCATGTATGTGCATTTTTGGTGGGTTTCTAATTGGGTCACTTGGGACTCATGCATGTTGTCAATTTTGGTTTGCATGCATTCAGAGGCAGAGAGATTGCCACATGGCAATGCCCAACAACCATGTATGAGAAGTATATATTCATGCCTTAGTGTATTTTTTGTATGAGATGAGAGATTGTAATATTTGTATGCACTTATGCTACTAGATTCATTCTAGAGCTTGTATCACATTGAATCAATACCTACAAGAGCATATACTCTTAATATTATTTGTAATAGCTTTTTATTGTAATATAATTGATCTATGATTTGGTGTGTGGGTTTTTTCTTGAAATGGTTTTCCCATGTAAATTCTATGTCTTGTGGTTTATGTGTCTCAATCTGAAATAACTTAATGAATGTGTTATCTTGAATGTTAACTATAAAATTTTAAGGTATTTGAAACAAAGTTTTTCAACCCTCTCCTAATTGATTTGCATTAGGGATGAATTTTTGAACTCAAATTTCCTTTTAATGTTTAATTTCTCTTATTCTTATAGTAACCTCTACTATCAAACATATTCTATAAGGATTTACTAACCCTTTGGGAATAGTATTTTTTTTCAATTACACTGCTAAAATCCTAAATAATATTCCTTTTCCATTCTTTATTTCAATCATTCACTTCCAATCTATGATTTGTGAAGATAAAAATGAAAAAGAATAATAAAAAAAGGTTTAAAACTACAATGGAATCTTTTAATTTTTTTACTCCTTTCTCCTGAGATAGAGATGAAATATAGTTGCACCCAAGACTCTATTAATTTTATTCATTGATATAATGAATGTGATTTCTAATAACACTAGTAGCATGATGATAATATCAATGTGATGAATTATCAAGTATATAACATGAGGATAGGATAATGGAAGATTAGATTCAGTAGAAAATATAGTAGTATAAGGCTATAATAAGATTATATTATCAAATATGATCTTGATTCCTGAAAAGTATTTAATTTTTATAAGAGAAATGAAGGGAATAGATGGGTTGGTTGATGGATGGCTAGTATTGATTGAGGATTAGGCTTGGGACCAAATTTGTAGTCATGTGAAAAGTTTCAAATGAGGGGATAAGGGTAAGGTTTAAGAGGTGCATTAGGGAAACATTAAGGCATATCATTGTATGCATTCTTGAGATTTAGAGATGTAGTATGAAATGGATGGATGAGATGCAAAGTTAGTTTGAATTTTGCATCCTTTCACATGTGAGAGAATAAAAGTGGGAGGGATACTTGTCACATGCTAGCAACTTTAGATTGTGATCCATGTAAATAAATTTAATGGCTATAATTAAATGGACAAGGATTGAGGGATGAAGTAGAATTAAATATTGGAGGAAAACGTAATGGGTGTTCATTAGCCTAAATCAATCAATTAATTAAATAAATATTTTTTATTTATTTGGAGAATTTTGAGATGAGGTTTACTTAATTAAATTAAGGTGGTGAATAAAGGTGATGGATAAATTAATTAATTAAATAATAAATATTTATTTAAATAATTGAACACAAGGAAAATAGGAGTTCCACCTTTTGGGAGATGGAACTTGGACCTATTTTGCACCTTAGTTCATTAGGAAACCAAGATCCCTCAACCAAGTGACTCAATTGAGGGATGGACTAGGGGTTTCCTTGAGTGATTGAATGGGGGTTCACCATTAAATGAAGCTTCAAAAGGAGAAATGCAAATACTTATGCACAAACCCTAGAAACTTGAAAGCATGAAATCATATTGATAAACTCGAATCAAACAAAAAGGTACCTGGAAGAATGGTGGAATCAAAGCAAGGTATGTAACTCTGAAAATTTTCTTTTTGAAGTGCACTAGGACTAATACACTAGGCTAAGAAATTTAGTCTTGGTATAGGGTTTTTGGGCAGAATTTGGAACCTTCGAGTGATTGATCTAGATCTATAGAAAGCTAGAAAAAAGGGTATGCTAGGACTAATACATGTAAGTAGGTGATTTAGTCCCACTCTTTTGTTTTGAAAAAGTAGGATATGAAATTTTCATTCTATCTCTGCACTTCTTTCCTATATTTTCCAAACTTTGATTTTGAATCTGAGCCTATGAAAACTTTGCAAAACAAACTATTGTGTTGATTTGCTTATGGGGTGATTTTCCTTTGTCAAACCCCTAGTTTGGTAATTAAACCTTGATAGAAAGAATAGATCTGAAATGGAAATGTGTTTGAAATCCCTAATATTAAGTGTGTCTAAGATTATGAGAGCTAAAATGCAACAAAATTCTACTCTAATGTGCTAGAATAAGATGCATAAATGAAACATGAAAATGATGATGACTCACTTTTGGAGATATCTGATCACCCTAATAATCCATAAGAATGCATGTAACTTCATTTAGATAGAAAGTAGAATGATAATGGAAGATTTAATCACTTAGAAAACAAGTCATTAGGCTTGGTTCAATGGCTAGTTGCATCTCCCCAACCTAGAATCCATCATGATCCTCCATAGGAAACCATCATCAATCTTTGGAAATGCTTTATCTTGAAATGAAAGTGATCTTGAAGACCTGCAACAACACTATAATATTTCTCCAAGACTTCAACTTTGCTTGCTCCTTCCTCTTGAATGCTTGTTAACTTATCCTTGCTTACTTGCTTGCTTATTTTATCTCTCTAGTTGAAAAAAAGAATGTGAGACTTATATTTTATAGGAATCATATCTAATTTACCATTTATTAGATTCCAAATGTCAACATATATGAAATTTAAATTAAAAACATTGATTTCCCACTCAAAACCCTAAAAAGGCCCCAAACTAGACGCTTATGCCCAAGGTGGCATATGGGTCCCACCTAGGGGGAATCATATGCCCAAGGTGGCATATGGGTCCCACCTAGGGGGACTCATATGCCCAAGTTGGCATATGGGTACCACCTTAGATTTTTTGGGGTGAGATTGTCCGGGGGTTGAAATATTAAATGTATTTGTTGAATTTGTCAAGATTTCAGTTGAAACAAGCCTTAAGATGTGTAATAAAGAGATCTTAGGGGCCTATTAATGATAATTTAAAGAAAAAATGAATGCAAGGGTACTACAATAGGTCCAAACTAAGTGTGAAAGTGTACTATCTCCAAGAAGGGAGTGTTGGCTATTTTTTAAGAACCAAATTGATCTCTAGAAATATGTATGGACTTTACCATTTCCAATAATCATTACTCCAAAGGGCCAATGAATGAGTGGATACTGCAAAACTTCTACTCCTACACTTTGGGCTCTGTAAAACTCAGGAGGGTTATCCAACAATGTATCATCAAGAACTTCACACAATTATAATCAAATACATTGTTAATAATAGATACTTCTCATAAAATTGCTCAAGGTCCTTATACATTAAATAGGTTGGTAGCTTATTATCAATGTTTTATATTTAGAGCATGAGAAGGTAGAACATCAACACAAAACAACTACAATGGTATCCATATAAAAGTTTGTAAATTAAAAGTGATTAGCTGACGAATCAACACATAAACTAAACCACAAGTAATTTTCATGAACCAATTCCTTTATCCTAAGCACAAAGTCAATATCAACCTATATAACTAGATAAAAATTCAACAATAGCTACATATAGTCTCAAGAGATACTGCATTACAACATTCCCCTATTACATTCATGACTAATACTACTTATCGGTATCCTAGCATAGGTGATTTTTATGAGTTAACAATCTCATCCAAGAATTTACATTAATTCATTGAATCAATAAGCAAGAATGAAATCAACCATCCATTAATGAACAATAGAGAAAAATAAAAGGAATCCTGGATTACTTTCATTCATAACTCATAAAACGAGCACAAGGAGAGACAATAGCCATGAAATTGGTATTTCTCTGTACATATTTTTCTATATTGTTATCCAGATTACATACATAACAATGACCTATAAAACTTAAGACCAAAAACTCTAGAACATGCTTAGTAGTCTCCTTACATTTCATAGTGTTAATTGCAAAAACAACGAACCCCTACTATCTGGCCTTGAATTCCTTCTTATAGAAAGAAAGGAGAAAAACAAGCCTTAGGCCAAAAAGTACACATGTCAAAACCCTATTGGACCGCCACATCAAAGATTCTCTCATTTAGTTACAATGCATTCCCAAGAGGTGGAAGACATGTGAGAAAATGAAAGTAGTCTTCATTCATTGGTGGAGATCTAGTCCAATTTTCAAAATGGGTACAACTCAATAGTTACCTCAAAACTTGTACCTAGGCACACAAAGTGAAAGGAAGAAAAAGCATGAAGAAAATAGAAAAGGATAAGACAAGAGAAAAAATCACTTATGGAACCTTGTCATCAATTCAAATTTGAAGAAGATGCACTATATTTCTCCATACTTTATCAAAAGCCTAATTTGTACTAAATCTAGGCTATGTAGTCCATTCCCATCTATCCATTATTCATCATGGTTGCAGACTTCAAAATTTCAAGTCACTAGCCCGCCACTCTTAATGCTAGAACCCCCACTCCTATAGAGTCTTAATGATACCATCATCCCTTAAAATGGATCAAAGAAGGCCATGATGAGATTCATGGAAGGATTTTACCAATTCATTTATCTTGTTCTCCAATGGCTCAATATTTCCTCTATATCCCTCAATCTTATTTAGAAGAACCATAGTAGGCTTAAAATTTTTAGGTGGATTGGGATCCTGCTTAACCCTAATTCCTATCAATACCAATTCCTGCTTCCTAGGGATCTAGACTTCCATAAGTGGAATAGCTCTTTCTTTGTCAATGCCAAAAATTTTGATAGCATCAACCATGGATGAATAAATTTAGTGAATACTATTCAATTTTTTATTCACTCTTTTGTTTAAATGTTCTAGCACTACTATGATAATTTTCATATTGCTCTTAAAAGCATCTTCATCATTAATGTTACATTTTTCTTTGTATTCATTTAATTGCCTAAACAATTCTTCCCTATTGATATCCCCTTCTTCCTATGGCCCTTCTGATGTACTGGGTTCTACTATTGAAATGGGCACACTTCCCATATTATACGACATAATTTCCCATGAAGAACTTATATCAGTAGTAAACTCTAGGGATACATCATCTTGTGCAGTGGTGGGAAAGTCAAAATCATTTTGCTTGGGCTTTCTAGGTTGTAACCTTTGCAACACATCCTACAATAATTCTACCTTTGTCTATAATTTTATATTATCCCTCTCAAGATCTCCATACTTAACCAACAAGTTATTCAATTATGTTTTGAGTTTATCTTTTTTAGCAGTCATAGACTCCATAGTGGCCCTAGTGAACTATGCAACATGAACTCACATATTTGCAACTTCTAAGGCTGATGTTTCTAATACTCTTTTTATTATTAGGCCTCCACTATAGTTAGGTGTAGGCTAGAAAATTTCTAGCTTTCTTGTGCTTTAGGATAAAGACCATATAGCCAAGGCTTCCCATTCTTCATTGAAAGTAGACCCCTGTAGTGAAAGTGCAGTTTCTTCTTCTGTATCATAGAGAGGTCTGACATATTTCTTGATTGTGTTGAAAGCTATGGATAAAGCTAGATCCCATTCTAGTAGCAACAAGATGCCACTAGCTCTTACAAATTTTTGACCCTCCTTTGCAATCATATTTTGGAATTTGGTTCTCATTTCATTTAACACCATTTTCTAAATGATAACATCAAGAAGTTCTAGATGAAGGCTTCTTTCCATAGCCAGGCCCTTTGCATACTCATCTATTTTAGCCTTGTATGCAAATTCCATAAAAGCTTGAGACTTTATGAATGAGTCATCATCCAAGAATTTGGCACATGCCTCAACCTGCATATCATCACTTCCATTGAGCCCTCTAAGATCAACATTACTCTATCTTGTTCCCAATTGATTTTTTTCCCTTACTATAGATGCAATGGGTACTAATCCTTCCTGCATTTCCTATTCTAACATCCAAATATCATCATCGTAGCCTTCATCATCATAGTCCACTAAATTATTGGCCTTAATCTTTTGTCTTTTCAATGGTGGCTCTGCGGGTGGTATTTCACTAGGTGGTGGGGAATCAATATTCACAATTTTAGGATTTACTGGTCGTGATGGAGATAGGGGTGGTATTTTTAGCATAGGAGAAGGAGGCTTGTGCTCCTCTTATTGAGTTGGAATGCAGGCTTCATCAGATTTATTTTCCTTACTCTCTCTCCTTATAAAGAACTTTATTTTTGGTTCCTTGGGGGCTTGTGAGGTAGACTCTTCTCCTGTAGTAGGGATTTCTCCTCCACTCTATTCTTCTGCAGTTGGAACCTTCCCTTTATTTTTACTCACTACCCCTTTAGTTTCAAGGTGGCCTACTACTGAATCAAAATTCATTATTATATGCTCCACCTTTTGTATTATATCCTTAGCCTCTGGGAGGACCTTGAAATCAGGTTTGTCCTACATTATTTTCCTTTGTATCATATTGAATTGTGATCCACCTTGCTAATCTCTTTTCATGTTCCAAATTGTCTAATATATTTCTTATTGTATCTTCTAGATATTGGAAAATATGGACATATTTGTAGCTCTTTTTTCTCTCATTCAACCAAGCCATAAAACCTTCAGGATCATATCTGGCCCTCTCAACTATCCTCTATATGCAGTATTTTTTGAGTATTTCAAGGATGTTATTTCAACCTCCTTTGGTCATTACAAAATTAGAAAAACAAGTGTATGAAGGAAAGAAAGTTCCTTTTCCCTGATTCAACAAATGCTCATTTTCAACATTTCCTAGTTGCCACATAACCTCAAGGAAACCAATTCTTTCTGGTACAATCCTCTGCAACAACTATGGTGCTACTTTAGAACCATATACTCTAAAGATAGTGTAATTAGGGTGTGAGATAACATCTCCCCAATTATGATCAACTCCTATCTCAGGCCTTCTGTCCTTGGGTCTTAAGAAATCATGTAGAGCAATGGGAATTATAGTTAACTTCACAATCAAAGCTCTCTTTAGCTTAGAAGCAAAAAAATTCTCAAATGTGACATAATCATATGCCCTATCATGTTTGTGCAAGACTGTGGTCCAACATTGCATAGGAAAATCCAAGTCACCCCTTTTTCTTTCCAAGTCAATATTGTGTCCAAAGTAAATTGCACCCTTGTACAAAAACTTATGCATTAGTAGTGATTACTAGTTGAACCTTACCCTCAATTCACCTTTCTTTAATCTTACTAGTCCCTCATGCATTATTTTAGAAAGAACTCTTGCATAAACATACACTGCACAATATTGGGGATGTTGGATATGGGAAGCCATATACATCCATTCCATTGGAATTCTAGAGATGGGATCATAACCAATTATCTAGAAAATGGAATAGAAGGTCCTTTTGAAATAGGGAACAAAATAGTTAATAGGGAAAGGCTCCTTATCATTGGATCCTATTACAATATTCCAACCTACAATTTCTACTAGAAATCTTAGGAATATGTGGACTCTGAATGAAATCTTGGTTTTATCATACTCTTGCTTAAGAGCATATTCCTTTATCTTATGCATTTCATCACTCCATTCAGTAAGCTTGAAAACAAGACCCAATTCCTCTTTAGTGATCTTAACCATTTCTTTCTCATCATATGTTCTAATAGTCCTCGTGACTGGGTCATAATTAGCAGCTATTTCCCTAAGCAAGTTGACATCCATATAGAAATTTGGAACAATTAACTTTCCCAAGTCATAGTTCCAAGGGTTTCCTATTGGGATACCCATATTTCTATTTATGAACCAACTATAAAACAATTCCCATCCAATATAAGGAAATTTAACATCCCTGATCAAACATCTTTATTGAATAGACTCTCTGCTATTTGAGGACCTCTAGGAATCAATTTTCCTTTAGGTTTGTCACTAGTTGAGGGTGGTAATTAATCCATAAATTCTTTATTCAGAGGTCTTTTGGGAGCAGAAGCTTCCTATTTAGACAAATATACTTTCACTTTAGGGGCCATAATGTAGGATGTACTACAAGGTAGGGTGTTTTTTGGTTTAACTGAACAAGGCCTATGGATTTTGTGAGTGTTTGGCATGAATTATGCAAAATTAGAATTAAAATAGTCTTCTTTATGAACATCAAACATTAAAAAGACAAACCAAGAAAACCATAACAGACTTAAGCTTGATAAATCACAACTTATCAATAATGCTAGAAGGAAATCAACAATTGACTTACTGGTTTTCTCGTAGGTTGACAACCCTAGTTCTGATGTCAAAAAATGTTGAGAAACTACAGCATGAGATCCTTGAGTGTATTGAGTATACTTTTAATGTTGAATTATTCCTTTAAGATAAACATTAATAATTATGCACTTCCTTACTTTGGTAGCTCAATGTCCTTTCAATTGTTAAGGCTCACTCATGTGAACTAGAATGGCTTGCTTTCCTTCAACTAAGTTTTGAATACCAATTTTTGATCTTTATGGAGATTTAATTGATTCACGATCCATATTTGACCAACTTATTATTAAAGATCTGACTATGCACAGTAACAAAACTTATCAAATGACAAGAGGCCACATGGAAACACTTGCTTGTAGTACACGGGCTCCACCATCTCTTTGTCTTTATAGCCATGATCCACATGTCCTTTTCTTCTTTCCCCCATGAGCCATAACTCATGTGCAACTTTCATCAATGGGGAGATGAGGAGAGGTTGAGATTAGATCTCTTGGCCTCGTCATACACTTCTTAGCTAGGAGCAACTTTATCCTTCATACAACATCTACGACTCAAATTAAAAGATATTTTAAGCATGTGCAATATATACATATTAGTAACAAAATTTTTACTTCCCATGCCTCATGTTGATATTTTAATTAAATATTTTCCCACATCTCTATGCTTCCACATTCTTAGGATTACTCCACGCGATAGACACCCGCTTCCTCGTTGGAAATCTGGCGAGAAGGATGGGGCAGATATGAGATGGTGGGGAGTGGTCAAGATTAATCCATGTCACCTGATATCGACCATTGATTTAGTTGAAACTCACCAATACTAACCCTTAGGCTCATCATCAACAAAGACAAGTGGCAATCACTAGCTAGCATGTCTGATTATTTTAATAATAAAGAAAAGCAAACAGGCACCTCAAGAATGGTCCAGATGTGGCCACCTCATTTATCTCCCACTATTGATCTTCTTTAATGACCATATGCATGCTTTATCAATGATGTTTGGCCCACAAATCATCCAGGACACATGGCCTTCACTCGTGAGCCTGAATGAATAAAATAATGAGAGACAATTTAATGGAATGGGAAGGCGGGCTATGGTCCATATTTTCTACATTGATCGAATGACATTCAGGGGTTCTTATATCTACACATGTCAAAAAAAAAAAATCCTGAAAGGGACCTGACTAGGTTGACAAAGCCACACCTAGGATATAAAAAGACTTAAGACTTCTCAGTGGGAAATATTCAGCCCGACTTAGGAAAATTTCAAAAATAATGATCCAACATGATCAATCGATAAAATAGGACCAGAGAGCTGGTCACTCAATGGGTTTTGATGTTTACAGTCATGACTTAAAGGATTGATGATTGACACAAGGAGTGAACTAAATATTAAAACCTAGGTAAGGATATAGACTCAAAGGGTTTTTCAAACGGGTCTTAGGTAAACCTAAAACCCCTTATATAGTAGCAGGAGACAAAACCCACAGTTCATTAAACTCTCAAGATTTTGGAAATGGAACACAAAACTTTTAGAGGTTCCATCAGTGGCTTCGACTGGGGACATATGTCTCTTTCAAGCATGGCGAGATCCTAGAATCTGTGGTTGAAGTTGACTAGTAAAAAAAAAAGAGGATAAAAAAATAAATAGGGAACTACCCAGATTAGGTAGTAAGACCAAACCAGACACAACATAAAAAAACACACCTATACACAAAATGTACAAAATCCACAGTGTACATGGAATAATAACATACTTAGGAGAAGTACGGTTTTAAGAATTTTCCATGTACTGGAAGTTCAAAAAGTTCACCTATCAAGCTTTGGAGGAAATAGGAATCCTCACCATGTGCACTAGCTATCAAATAAGGGCCCATCCATAATGCTTCAAATTTCCCATGCTTTCCCTTGTCCTGAGCCCTTGCATTCCAAGCTAACACCATACTATTCACCTCAAACTTTCTGGGAGAAGCTATTTTATCATGTAGATGCTTAACTTGCAACTGCATCTTCATATTCTTGGTATGAGCTTCTCTTCTGGTCTCATCCAACTACACTAGATTATTAATTTTGTGTTGTATATCATCACAGATCTCTTCATCATATTCTTACACAAACTTATACATCTTTAACAGGTTATTCTATGGTACTCTAGCATCTAGACCATATACAAGGACAAATGGTGAATAACCAGTATCCTTTTTCATAGTCACTCTATCTGCGCAAAGTGCCAATTTCATCTTTGAGTCCGCAGCCTTTTTGTTCTTCTCCATCACCCTTTTGATGATTTTCATCAAGTTTTTGTTACTAGATTCAACCTAACCATTTCCTTGAGGATGGTAAGGTGAAGAATAAGAAAATTGTATGCCATGTTTATCACAAAAATCTTTGAATTCCTCATACCTAAAACACATGGCATTATTTGATATGATATTTTTTGAGACTCCAAACCTAATGAGAATGTTATTTAAGAGGAAATCTATCACCACCTTACTTGTTTCCCTCTTGGTAGTTATTGCTTCTACCCATTTAGTGAAATAATTAGTGGCAACAAGGATCCTTGAATTCCCTCCACTATATTTTTTTGGTATCTCTCTAATGAAATCAATCCCCCATTGTTGGAAAGGGGCTTGAACAATCATAGGCCTAAGTGGTAGATTGCCTAAAATAATTATCTTTCCTAAAAAATATTTGACAAGTATCACAAGTCTTAATAAACTTGTGAGCATCCTTAAAACTGGTAGGTCACTAGAATCCTGCTCTCAAGATCTTGTGGGAAGTGGTATTTTCCATGTAATGACCACCACACACCCCATTATGCATTTCCTGCAAAATTTCTAGTGCCTGCTTTTCGTCAACACATTTAAGAAGTACACCATCCAGGTTTCTCCACCATAGCTCATTGTCAATAATTACATATTTGGTGGCATGTAATTTCAATGTCCTCTTGTAATTGTCAGCCATGTCTCCAGGGTACTATAGGGTTTGTAAATATTGGACAATTTTTCTATACCATCCACACATTTGCATATCACAGATAGGTGCAATATCAATTACTTATGTTTGATTGATTTGGTTTTCCTCCAAATTAGCATTTGTCATCAATTTAGCGAGGCCCTGACCTCTTACTAGTTTGGTGATCTAAACATCAATATTAAATTCTTGGATCTTGTTCATCCATCTACACCTTCTTCTTGTAGTCTTGTGTTGGGTGAAAATATCTTTCACAATAGCACTTGGTACAAAGGGTATGACAATAGCTCCCTGTAGTAAGTCTCAGAGTTCTTTACAACCTTAACTAGAGCATACACCTTTTTCTCAGTCATGTCATATTTTATCTCTATAGCTTGTAAGGACTTACTAAAAAATGCAATAGGCTATTCAAAGCCTTCTTCATTTTTTTGTAACAATAGAGTAGCAATAGTATGAAAGGAAACGAAAAAGAAAATGTGCATTGGCTTAGAGAAGTCTTGGGACTTCAAAACTGGAGCCTCTTTGATAACTTGTTTAATCCTTTGAATGCTTGAGTAGGATCCTCACTCCAAAACACCTTCTCTCCTTTTTATAGCATCTTGGAAATAGGTCTTATGATTTCTACAAAATTAGTCACAAACCTTCTTAAAAAAACTATTTCCCCAAAAAATGACTGAATGCTCTTGACATTTTTTGGCTGAGGGATTTTATCTATGGATACTACTCTTTTAGGGTCTATCCTCACTCCATCTTTAGAAACAATATGTCCCAAATTTTTTCCCTCAATTACCCCAAAGGCACATTTCTTTGGATTTAGAGATATCCCATATTCTAGTGACCTAAAAAATACCTTTTCCAAATGCATACAATGATCTTCTTCCTTTATAGAGTAGGCAGTCAGGTCATCTTGATATACAACCATAAATAAATAAATAAAATTTGAAAAATCCACATCCATAGCTCTCTAAAAAGTGGTACCTACATTTGTTAAACCAAAAGGAATTCTTACATAAACATAGGTACCCCAAGGAGTAGTGAATGTAGTCTTGTACTACTCAGACTCCTTTACCTTTACCTGATTATAATTTGAAAAACCATCCATCATTGATAGCATCTCATAGCTAGTTACTTTTTGTAACATGGCTTCCATGTTTAGTAATGGATAATTTTCCTTTAATGAGGATATGTTTAGGTTTCTAAAATTAACACACAATATTATGTCACCATTCTTTTTTCTTACTGGTACCAGATTAGATACTCATGAAGAGTGTCTAATGGGCTTTATAATACTAGCATCTCTTAACTTCACCAACTCCTCTTGCATCTTGGGAGCTAAAGTAGGATTAATTGGTTTTTTCTTTTTCCTGAAAGGTTTAGCATTCTCCTTCAAAGGAATCTCACGTTGAAACAATTCCTCTCTATAAGCTTTTAGGTCATTGTATGACCAAGCAAAGACATGTCTATATTTTCTAAGGTAATTAACATTGCCTTCACCTTTGGCTTCATTTTATTTCCTACATAAACTTTCTTAGAGGCATTTTCAGTACCCAAATTTACTTCCTCTAGGTCTTCTGGGTGAGTAGCAGTTGTTTTGGTCTTACTTTTATCCTAACTATCAAAGACCCTTTCAAGAGCTATAATGCCTTTAGGGATTTTATTTTTCTTTAACTGGATGATTTCTTTTCCAAATACCATGTCCTTCCTATCAATATTCTAAAAAATCCACCAAGTTCAATCTCTTGACCTTCATATTTATTAGCACGGTTTAAGAATATGAGAATATCTTCATCATCATTAAATATCTTCCAGTTGTACATATTTTCAGGAATGGAAAGCCTTGTCTGTATCTCAAACTTATAGATTCCTATGAAAGTTATATCATTAGGTCTCAATGCAATGTTAGCAAGTAAGTCAGCTACTCCATTTTGTCCTCTTTCCATCCAGTCAATTCCAAAAGCATCAAACTACTCAATGGAATCCTATACAAGATTTTTGTACTACTTTAGTCTATTATTTTTGTAGGCATACTTGACTCTTACTTGGGAAATCACCAGCTCATAATCACCAATTACCATTAAATATTTTATTCTGTGCTTCTCAACCAATCTCAATCTGATGCAGAGTCCGGAGGCTCAACCTTAATCAACTTGGAAACCTGACTTCAAGAAGTATCCAGAAAGATTAAAATGATCACATAAAGTAATTCAACCAACCTTCCAAGTTCTACAATCATCAGAAGCACAATTTCCCAATTTCACTCCTAAACCCCAGTTTTAGTGCAAACCAAGTTTAGGCATTTTCACCAAAATTTTCCAAAACACCTAACAAACTCAAGGATGATTGAGATACCCTTTTTCAAGTTATAAAACATACAAGAAAACCAATATCAACTCTTTTGGATGAACTCAAAGATCCAATACTCCTGCCATGGAAAAGGCTAGTGGATTAGCCCACTTTTACAAAGAAAGTACACTTCAAACTCCACCAAACTTTATGAAACCTTGGGGTAGAAATTAAAATGGCCAAAAACTACTAAATCCACCACTAGTTTCCAGAAATCACTCTTCCAACATAGCACAGCCTAAAACCCTTGATTCTAGGCCTTCAAAAGGAGGGTTTATTGTAAATCATACCTCCAGACCTTTCCAGACTCTGCCACCTGTTCAAACATGCATAATTATGCCTGAAAAAGCTTTAAAATTCATCACATAGGTTATTTATTCCAGAAAACTCATAAACCATCATTTAGTTCCTCACTTTCATAAGGAAAATCACCCAAATTCAACCTAGGGCAACACCCAAAACCCACAAACACACTTCCTCTGACTTGCAAATAATTTGGAAACCTATTTTACAACAAATGGGACCATTCCACCAAGTTACAATTGCTACAGTAGGTGGAATGCCCTAAAAACTCATTTTAATACTCTCAAATCACCAATTTACACCAAAACAGGGCAGTTTCAGTAAAACATCAATAAAACCCTCAAAACTTAATGAAAATTCACCAAACTACTTTCAAATGAAATCTGACACTCTCCTCTTTCCAACCATAACATGGTTGAGCCCGCACAGGTCGTACAAAGGTCGTACCACACGTTTTAGCAGCAAATTTACACACAAAAATTTCCAGAAAGCAGCATTTTTTTCATTGTAACTTCAAAAAAAATGATTCAACAACCATACCTTGACCATGAGAGGCTTATTTAACATCTAACCACCCTTACAAACATCCTCCAACTGGAATTTTAATTAGTTGGACATTGGAAACCAACTTTTTACCAATTAGACCCCTAATTGCCTAGTTTTGCACTTTTAAAAATTTGTTGACAATAAGTACATTTTTATGCAACCTTTTGCATTTTTTGAACTAAATAACATCAAAAACCCCTAATTACATCATTAATAGTCTCAAATAACTTATTTAACATAAAAATTACTCATACTATCACTAACTCCTAGACTAACCCTCATAGAATGCACTTTGCAATTACATGTTTTTAGGTGCTCCTGCACCACAATCCCAGTAATAAATCTTCATATTCTTCCATGTTATCTGTACATACAAAAGATAATGTGAAGGAAAAATTATAAGTACTGCAACTAGGTGCTACCAATAATATCCCTGCACCCGACCCTTCTTTGGAACTTGCACCATCAAAGTACATTTTTCGAAGTCCATTTTTGTCAGATAATCTTGAAATTTCATTTTCTATTGGTTCAGGGCACCTATCCACTTCTTTTGGAATTCCTTCTATTTTTAAATCACTAATATCAGTGTCTATGAAAAGAATTTTCATTGAAATAATATTTTATCTATCATATATGAGGATGAAAAAGATGGTGATGCTCCTCTGTTGTGCTGCTGCCTACAGCCTGTAAGGGTATGGTGCATGTCACTTTCCTTTTGTGCATGCCTGTCTACACTCTCATATCAATGGCATATAAACTTTTTTGTGGTGGTGGGGAATTTTAAGTGTTTGGGGAGGCTTTGTTTGCTATTTTATGTTAGTTCTTTCCTTGTTGCAGATGGATTTTTGAGGGTATTGACCTTTGTTTTGGTGTGGGAACCATAATATTTGTGTGCCCTGCTTGGGCTACATCAGACATGGTAGAGGAACCAAATAATCCAAAGAAACAATGGGACCTTAGGGTGTGTGGAGATGCAAGAGCTTCGGGTTTCCAATAGCCTAGTGGTTGTTGGTATTGGGTTGCCTCCTGGATCTTCTTCGGGAGTGCATGCAAGGAAACCTAACTATTTTTATGTGGGGGTGAGCTCCAATCTAAATAAATTGAATGGTTGTCTTCCATGAAGACATGATCGGCTAGTTCTAGTCATTCCTCTCAAATTAGTTATGGAGGATGTTTCATATTGGAGCAAGCATGCACTGATTTGTAAATTTCTTGGGATCCGATCCACATCTCTTTGTCAACATTGGAAGCCTAGATTCATAGGTCATGGTAGATTGAGAGGGATATGGAGCTGATTCTTGCTACGAACAACTATTTCTTGGATGTCTTTTCTAGCATGTCGGATCATAATTGAGTTTTTGAGGGAGGCCCATATTTCTACAACCATGTGGGTTTGTTCATTAAACCTAGCATGTAGGCTTCAAATCTATAGAGGAATTTTCTTTGCAAGTACCTATTTGGGTTTGTTTTTCATTCCTTCCTTTAGAGTTTTGGAGGGAAGATATTCTTCAATGAATTACTACTCTGCTTGGAAAGCCGACTGCAATTGCTCAACAAACCCTGGATAAAAAGGTACTTAACTTTTCCCAAATATGTGTTGAGATTGATTTAAATAATCCATTGCCAGATTCCTTGGAAATTTTTTTAGGTTCTTCATCATGTATTCAATAGCTTGATTATGAGTCTCTCCCTTTCTATTGTCAGGTATGCCATGAGTATGGCCATCTTGAGTGTCAATGTCCTATAATTAATAAAGGTGCTAGTACTTCTATCGGTGCCTCTCCTTCATCCTTGGCTCCAAACACAGATAATGGGGACAAGGGAAAAGCCCCTATAAAATACAATGTCCATGATAAGGATGGTTTCATGCCTATTAAGTCCCAAGCCAAAGGGAGGGGGAAAAAAAGATCATCCAGGGATTGACAAGTTGATGAAGGTTTTAATCATTTTGAGGTGTTAGACACTTTGGTTGTAGAAGAAGGGATTCCAGTGGATGGTTCTTCTAGGGAAGCTATTGTAGGCATGGATGTGGGGCCAAAGCAGGAGCATACTCTTTAGTGTCCACTTATTGGGCCACAACTATTAAACAGGCATAGGAAAACTAAGAGGGCAGGGGTGAATCAATTGTCACAAAATTCAAACTTAAGACTTTAACACTTATCAATTCCACAACCACAATATTATGTTCTTAAGTAAGAGCATGAAACAAAAATAAAATAAAGTAAATCAACAGATGAACACTAGATTTTTATGTGGAAAACCCAATAAGGGAAAAATCACGGTGAGGGTTAACTCACAATATAAAAAGATTATAAAACTAAATACAAAGGCTCACTACCAAGGGAACACTACCTAGAAGAGGACTCACTATCGAAGTACAAAGGCTAACTACCTACATAAAGGACTCACTGTCCAATAGGGAGGCTCACTACCTACAAATACAAGAGAGAACAAAATATCCACCACAACAATTAAAACACATCCGCAACTTTGAATAAGGATTGCAAAAACCTTTCGCTCACTACCTTTAGGAATCCAACACAATAAAGAACTATTTTCTCAACTCAATCACACACATACTTCTGCTCTTATGATTTGTGGTTCACTTTTGTCACTTTACATCACACTGTCATACAAATCTTCACAATTTGACTTGGTTGTATACCATCTTCAACCTTAGAAACTTTTACCAAGGTTGTCCACAAATACCTCATTTCATAAATTCAAATTAGGTCGGAAACTCAACATTCCCACGGTGGAAAGGAATGAGAGTGGACAAATAAAAGAATTTTTCAAGACCAAAAATAATATCTTGAATCAACCACATGCTTCCTTAATTAAATTTTATTCTTCAAATTAAGTGTAGACACCAGGTCAGCCAAACCTAATGAAAACACAAATGAACATTGATGTACACACTTCCCAGCAAGAATATGACATACAAACTCCATAACACACTTCATTATGCAGGAGAATAAATCTTAGATTTCTTTAGATACATTCGTAACAAATGCAATATGCTTCAAACTCTAAACATCTTTCACTAGTCCATCTAGACTATGCATACTCATACTAAAAAAATGAAACATGACTTCTGAATCACCAAACTTCAACCTTCTTTGCCAAAACCTAGAGAATACCAAATCAATACATATCCTAGATCCGCAAGATTTGAAATGAAGCAATGGAGGACTGTGGAGTAAAAACATTTATCTCAGTCCACAGAAGATCAACTCTGCTAGAACAATTCACACACTAGTGAATGTGACTTTCATGTACTATCACACTAGAAACTAAAACTCAAGATATATCACCAGAATATCACCTTTATCAAATCTTCATATCCACACAAGCATAAGATCAACATAGGATAAATACATAGCACATTTCAAATACATTCATCACTCTGACTTCTCTTCTTCATTAATTTTCTCAAAAGAACTTGGAAACTTGTAAACACAACACATCTACAATGACATAAAGATAGCTCCATGTACTGAAAACATCTCAGCAACATCTCAACTATACATGCACAGTCTACAACATACTAAGCTATGTTCACATCAATGACAACACCACCAAAACTTGCTCATACTTGCAATAATCTCCCCCTTTGTCATTGATGGAAACACATGATGTGAAAACCATCAAAGACAACCTTTTACACAATATCCTAGTAGAACACCTTCTCCTCCTCTGCAACTATTTTTCACATGACTTTCTTTCTCCCTTTGACATCAATGGAAAAAATCAACAACTCTGATCATTCCCCCTTAGGAGTGCACTCATATTGCAACAATGGAAACCTTTTCTACTCCCCCTATGGAGTAGACCCATTTATCAGTCCAGATAAATAAGGAATCTATGAATTCATTGGACTGATGCACCTTCATGTGCACTTGGTTCGGACGGCCAATGACCCCCAACCTCTCCCTAAGATGCTCAAAATTATCCTTCGGAAGAGCCTTAGTAAATATGTCTACAATTTGTTCCTTTTTTGTCACATACTCCAATCTAACTTCATTCTCCAACACTTTTTCTCTCAAGAAATGATATTTGATAGATATGTGTTTTGTTCTTGAATGCATAACCAAGTTCTTTTAAATGTTTATTGCACTTGTGTTGTCACAAAAAATAGAAATAGGCTCATCACATATCACTCCAAGCTCTTTCAGAGTTTGCTTCATCCACAAATCCTGTGTAGCAAGATACTGCAACAATATATTTTTCCTCTACACTGGATAAAGAAATCAAATCTTTCTTTTTACCCAACCATGAAACTAATCTTCCTCTAAGAAAGAAATCACCACCACTGGTACTCTTCCAGTCATCTATGCATCTATCCCAATCACCATTGGTATAAGCACTTAGGGTGAAATCATCACTCTTAGGATACCATAATCCATAATCTAGTGTACCTTTAAGATATCTAAATATCCTCTTTACATATGTAACATGTGCTTCTTTAGGATCTGGTTGGAATCTGGCAACTAAACATATTGCATGCATAATATTTGGTCTAGTAGCAATAAGATATAACAGTCTACCAATCATAGATTTGTATTTTCTCTAATTAGTCTTAGTAGATTCATCATCTTTTCTCAATTTACATCTAGTTACAATAGGAGTACAAAATAGTTTGGAATCATCCATCCCAAACTTCTTTAATAAATCTTTTACATACTTAGATTGTGAAATGAATATCCCTTTATCATTTTGATTCACTTGTAGACCAAGGAAGAAATTCAATTCACCAATCATAGACATTTCAAATTCTTTCTATATCTCTTCTGCAAAATTCTTACACATGCCTTCATTTCCACCAAAAATGATATCATCAACATATACAACTACTATCAACATTTTGTTACCTTGCACTTTGAAGTAAATATTGCTATCAGCAGAGCCTTTGTTGAATCCTTGCTTTGCTAGGTATCTATCCAACCAAGCTTTAGGAGCTTGCTTCAGTCCATACAATGTTTTCTTCAACTTACAGACCATGCTTGGTTTGTCAGATAACTGAAACCATTTAGGTTGTTCCATGTACACTTCTTCCTCCAATTCATTATTCAAAAATGCTAACTTAACATCCATCTGATACACTTTGAAGTCCCTGTGGGAAGAAAATGCTAAAAACATCCTAATAGCTTCCATTTTTGCCACAAGCGAAAATGTCTCTTCAAAATATATACCTTGAATTTGTGAATATCCCTTGCATACAAGTCTTGCCTTATTCCTTACAACTTCTCCACTTTCATTTAGCTTATTCCAGAACACTGATTTTGAGCCAATTAAATTTTTATTCATAGGCCTAGGGACTAGTTCCCATGTCATTCTTTTCTATCTGCTACAACTTTTCTTTCATATCTTTCATCCAACTCTCATCTTCACATGCTTCACTTACAAATTTGGGTTCAATTTTAGAAAGTAGACACAAATTTACCTCAGCTACGACTCTTCTTCTTGTCTTCACACCTTCACTTTTATCTCCAATTATCTGTTCCTCCAGATGATTCTTTTGTACATACTTAGGAGTCTTAACAACAAATTTCAGATCATTCTCTTCTTCTTCCATTTGTTCTTCTTTCTCTTCTTCTTCCTTCTCCTTATTTTCCTCAAGTACATGTCCATAGATAGGTTCATCAAGTTCAACTTCACTTATCTTAATAGGTCTGTGTATGTCTTCATCAACTTTCACAATAGCACTTTCAACAATCTTTCTCAATATTTTATTAAAGCATCGGTATGGTTTGCTAGTAGTAGAGTATCCAAGAAAGATTCCTTCATTACATCTAGCATCAAACTTTCCAAGATTTTAATCATCTCTTTTAATATAACATCTACTTCCAAATACCTTGAAATACGTCACAGTAGGAGTCTTACTAGTCCATAACTCAAAAGGAGTCTTTGTGTTGTTGTATCTGATCTAAACTCTATTCAGAACATAAAAAATAGTGTGTATTGCCTCTCTCTAGTACACATCTGGTAGATTTGATTCTTTCATCATGGTTCTAGAACCTTTTTGTATTGTCTTGTTTTTCCTTTCAACTAATCCATTTTACTGAGGGGTTCTCAAAGAAAAAAATTGTCTTCTTATGCAATGCTATTCATAGAATGCATTAAATTCACCAAAAGTGAATTCTCCTATCAAATCTCAAATGCTTGATTTTCAAATTTACTTCATTTTCCAGTGTTGCTTTGAATACCTTAAACCTATCTAGAGCCTGAATCTTTTCTCTAAGAAAATCAACCCATATCATTCAAGTATAATCATCAATAAGTAGCATGAAATACCTATCACCATCTAGGCTTCCAGTTCTAGTAGGACCAAAGAGATTAGTATGAACTAACTCCATCATTTTGGTAGTAGAGTGCTCTTTTCCCTTAAAGCTACATCTTCTTTGTTTCCCTGATTGACATCTTCTACAAATAGAATTAGCAGGTCTTGTGATTCTGGGTAGTCCTCAAACAATCTCCTTTGCATTAATTTTGACCAGGTTATCAAAATTTACATGTCCCATTCTCTAGTGCCATAACTAACTTCCACTAATTTGAGATACAAGGAAATGACCATCAACTCCCTTCAGCTCATAGATGTTTTCATGAGTTCTTCTAGCAGCAACCATATCTCCATTTTTGGATCCTTTTTTGATTTCACGGGTATTATTCTAAAACACAAGTTTAAAACCATTGCTACACATCTGACCAACACTCAGAAGGTTATGCCTCAAACCCTTCACATAATATACAATGTCAATACTATGCACTCCATAAAAAATAATTGAACCTTTCCCACAAATCTTAGCTCTTGAATCATCACCAAACATAACTAAACTACCATCATATTTCTCAAGCTTAGTGAACTTACTCTTATCTCCGGTCATGTGATTAGAAAATCCACTATCAATTACCTAGTATTCTTCATCTTGTCTTGCATGAAAAGTGGTAACCAAAGTACCTTCCATCCTATTCCTCTTATTCTTGAAAGCCATCTTTCTTACACATTTTCCAGGGTTAGTGGATACATATTTACTTTCCAAAGATAAGAATAAGCATTCACTATCATCAACCTCATTCTCAGATTCATCATTAGAAATTCCTACTTCTTATTTAACATAGTACAACTTCTTATATTTCTTATCCTTATAATCTTTATTCTTCTTATGTGTAGCTTTATTCAGACATCTTGAAGCATAATGACCAATATTACCACAGCTGAAACATTTAAAGGGAAACATACCTTTATACTTTTTGGTGCCTTTCTTCAACTTCCTCATGAAGTTTTCTTCCAACTCATCATCACCATCACTATCCAATTCCTCTTTAATCTTCATTTCCTTAAATTTCATTTCTATCTTTTCTTCTATCTTGTCTTCTTTTTGAAACTTTCTCATCTCAAATGCTTGCAAGATATAGAACAACTATTCTAAAGTGTACTTCTTAGGATCATACATTTCTTCAATAACTGAGATATTATCAGTGTAGCAATCTAGTAGGGTGAACATGATATTCTCAATTATATCTTCATCTAATAGTTTTCCTCCTTGATTTATAAATTCATTTGTAGTCAGTTCAACCCTGTGAAAGAAACTTGTAAATTCTTCACCTTTTTCCATTTTCAGATTTACAAATTTGTGCTTTGCTGACAGCTTCTTTGTCAATTTCACTCTTTCATTTCCTTCATACATTTCTTCCAACTTCTTCTAGACTTCATGTGTAGTATCCAAAGAAATAACCTTAGCTCACTCATTTTTAGATAAGCCACTACAAATAGCATACTTTCCCTTCTTATTTTCTTCATAATAAAAAATATCATCTGTAGTAGTAAGACCACTAGATGGGGGTGTATAATTTGTATCAATAGCCTTCCAAGTCTTAAAACCAAGACAGCTAATATATCTTTTCATCTATCCCTTCCAATCATTGTAGTCAGTTTCGTCAAACATAGGGATCAACAACTTATGCACCATCAAATCTTCCTTAAGTGGTTAAGCACTTCACTAAGGAACCAACCCTTTGATACCAATTTTTAAACAAGTACAGGACAACTAAGAGGGGGGGTGAATCAATTTTCACAAAATTCAAACTTAAGACTTCAACACTTATCAATTCCACAACCACACTATTCTATTATTAAGTAAGAGCATGAAACACAAATAACAAAAAGTAAATCAATACAATGAACACCAAATTTTTATGTGGAAACTCCAATAAGGGAAAAACCACAATGAGGGTTAACTCATAATATAAAAAGATTATAAAACTGAATACAAAGGCTCATTTCTGAGGGCTCACACCCAAAAGAGGACTCATTGTCCAAGTACAAAGGCTTACTGTCTTTAGAAAGGACTCACTATCCAACATGGAGGCTCACTACCTACAGATACAAGATAGATTAAAAGATCCACCACAACAATTAAAACACATATGTGGCTCTGAATAAGGATTACAGAAACCTTTAGCTCACTACCTTTAGGAATCCAACATAATAAAGAATACTGTCTCAACTCACTCACACACACACTTCTGCTATTATGATTTGTGGCTTACTTTCATCACTTTGCATCACACTTTCATACAACTCTTCACAATTCAACTTGATTTTATAACATCTTCAACCTTAGAAGCTTTCTCTAAGGTCAGCCACAAATACCTCATTACATAAATTCAAATTAGGCTGCAAACTCAACATTCCTGTGGTGGAAAGGAATGAGAATGGATCAATAAAATCATTTTTCAAGATAAAAAATAATATCTACAATCAACCACATGATTTCTTAATTAAATTTTATTCTTCAAATGAAGTGTAGACACCAGGTTGACCAAACCTAATGAAAAAAAAAATGAACATTGATGCACACACTTCCCAATAAGAAGATTACATGTGAACCCCACACCACACTTCATTATCCTAAAGAATACATCTCAAATTTCTTCAAATATATCCGCAACAAATGCAATATTCTTCAAACTTTGAACATCTTTCACCAGTCCATGCAAACTATGCAAACTCATACTGAAACACTGAAACATGACTTCTAGATCACCCAACTTCAACCTTATTTTCTAAAACCCAAAGAATAACAACTCAAGACATATCCTAGATCCGTAAGATCTGAAATGAAATAGTGGAGGACTATGGAGAAAAAACATTTCTCTCAGTCCAAATAAGATCAACTCTTCTATAACAATTCACACACTAGTGAATGTGACTTTCATGTACTATCACACTAGAAGCTAAAACTTAGGATATATCACCACAAGATCACCTTTATCAAATCTTCAGATCCACACAAGAATAGGATCAACACAGGAGAAATGTGGAGCACATACCGGAGCACATTCTTAACACATTCATCACTCTGACTTCTTTTCTTTATTAATTTTCTCAAAAACACTTGGAAACTCATCAACACAGCACATCTGCAACGACATAAAGATAGCTCCATGTACTCATAGCATCTCAACAACATCTCAACTATACATGTACAATCTATAACATACTGAACTATATTGACATAAATGAAAACATTAATGACAACACCACCAGAAATTGCTCATACTTGCAACAACAACTGGGTTTTCCCTCTTCTACTTCTGAGCTGGGGAATCTAGGTGATTCAGTCGACTTGCAGGATGAATTTTTTTTGTTAGAATTAGCTAAAGAGGTGCATTCATCTGGTAATGGGTAGGGGTCCTCTCTAGTTTTGGGCTTGTAGCAACATCCCCATAAGAAAGTTTTCTTTGATAATTCTTCCAAAGGTGGTCATAAAAAGGATAAGGAGAAGACTAAATCAGTTAGGAATCTGTTGGTGGAATTAGGGGCTATAAATCCCATTGATGCTCACTTCTCCCAATATATTTAATGATTATTCTCTCTTGGAATGTTATGGGGTTGAATAGCATCCCTCAACAAAAGGCTATTCATGATTTGGTTGCAACTAATTCTCTAGATATTGTTTTTATTTAGGAGACTAAGCTTTCTGTTGATTCTATGCTTCGGTGTGCTTCTAGTGTTTGGAATTTTGGTTAGTTCCAATGTATTGAATCTATGGGTGCTTCTGGTGGGTTGGCCCTTTACTAGGATCTGAGGAAGGTCATCCCACTTTGCTAGATCTCTAGCCCCTTTGCTCTTTGTTTGGTTGCTTCTAGTTTGGAATTAGTTGAGATTATTTTGGTTACTAATGTCTATGCTCTGATAGAATTTCATGGAAAAACCTTTCTTTGGTCATATATAAGGTATGTTAGAGAGACTGCTCCTCTTGTTCCTTGGGTTGTGGCTGGGGATTTCAATTTAGTGTTTGTTGTGCAGTTTATCCACACACACCCCGCTGGGAGTAGGGACCCTCTTTCACTTCAGTTTTGCATCTTGCCCCTTTTCATTTTGAAATTTTGTCTTACCTAGGCATGTGCTTAAAATGTTTATTTTGAATGCCTAAGTGTTTCCCCTGGCTGTGCTTTGAAAATCCTAAGTTCTTGACAAATTTTGGGTTTTTACCCTGATTCAGGATTTTCCACCTTGGTCGGATTTTCTCAGATTCTGCTCGGACTCTCACTGGATCTTGTTGTATGGGGATTTTCAGTTTTTGCAGACTTTCATGTGGGCTGGATTTTCTCGGATCCCACCCTGTCATTGGCTTTCTGAGTTTTCTGACTGTCTTATCAATTATGTTGTTGGTTTTGTGCATGCTTTGAAGGGTGTATCTAACTTGGTTTCTGGGTCTCTTGGATCATTTCATGCTAGGGTTGTTTAGTATTGTATCATTTGTCATCTCCTAGGTGAATTTTGAGCTCATTTGTTAGTCTACATTTTAATGAATCTTGCCTGAGAGTAATTAGTAGACCCTAGTGATGACTTAATGGTTGAAACAGCTAATTCTGAACTTTCCTATGTGCTAATGGTGGATGAGTAGGGTTTTGGACCTGGGGCAGTACCATATCAGATGATTTCATCTTAAAACAGGCTTGAAACATAAGGAAAATCTATGAAAGGTCCATCCCTAACTTGTCCTGAGTTAGGCTATTGAAATTCATGATGGATTCAATGTCTGGATGAAATCATGGCTCAGCATCGTAGTCCATGATAATCCATCCCTTTAGAATTTTATTCACTGTGACCTTTCAAAGTCGGCAGGAGGTCATAGCGGGATCCAGTAGTGTTACCGATATTCATTTGCTTCACCAGGACATCCATGCTTCGGCAAGACCTCCCACCGAGCACTTTTTCTTTCATCGAGCTCTATTCTTTTTAGTCGCTGTGACCCTTCAAAGTCGGGGAGATGTCATATCGGTCATCCTATGTCTCACCGAAGCCCTTCGTGGGTTTGTATTTGATCGCCAGGGCACTGTAATTCTCAAGCCAAAAAGTCTTTCTATTGTCAAGACAAACCCTTGTCGCCAAGAGCTCATAGCGGGCTCCTTTCATCTTGCCAATTTTCCATTCTCTTGCCAAGACCTTCGCTTTCGGCAGGACCCCTAACATTCACCATGACTTCATAGCGAGGCCTTCTTTTCTTAGTGAGCCCAGATCTTTTTCGGTGAGACCACATATTGTCGGCCAGAGGTTATACCAATAGAACTCTACATCGGAAAAATATTACAGTCTTTGGGACCTCTATCCGAACTCAAAATGTTTCACCAAGGGTCTTCCTAAGTCCATATGTTTACTATGATGGTGTCTTTCTCACACCAAAGGTCTCTTATGCTATATCGCTAGTCGGTGAGACCAAGAAAGTTCGCTGAGACCTTACCCCAACTACTTGCTGGTCACATCGAGATGTTTGTTACATCGACGTTCGGCAAGACTCTATAAGTTTGCTGAGACATCATTTAGATAAACTTTAGTCTGGCTGAAGTGATTACTTAAACTCTGATGGTTGGTGAGACAAGGGGTATTCACTGTGACTTTATCCCGAAGAAGAACTCTCATCGACATGAATCTCCTCATCACCGATCGGCAAGACGTGCCCCACTCGGCGTGACCTTATCCCGAATAGAAATTGTTTGGCCGAAGTACTTTCCTTTGCACACATTGGTTCGAAGTTTTTCCTTATCTGAAAATTTCCACCATGTCCAAATTTCTCTAAAATCTGCAATCTCCCAGATTTCTCGAAAGTCCTCTTTGGCTCGTTCTTCGGAGGAATCTGTCTCTGGTGGATTTTCCCGAAAGTTGATGTAATGTAAAAGAATATGGAGTAGCATGATGTGTTGGTTATTTGTGATGCATTTAATGATTTATTCATGCTATCTTATGATCTCTCATGTGGCTTATTGATAAAAAAATGATCATGTTTAATGGTTAAGTAAGTGTTTCTTGGTTATTTTGTTGGAATCCGAGCGGTCTGGAATTTCCTGAAATTCCTCTCTAGCCCAGATTTCGTGGATGGTCTTCATATCCAAAATTTGTTGTGGTCATTTTATATGAATTTTAATAACACTATGGCTATATGAGATGCATTCTAGCAGTGTTTTGATGGATTAACCTTGCTTTCCTATGGTTTTTACTGTGATTTTCATGTTGAGTGTAGGCTGAATCAGGCAAAGCGGCAGCTGGGTCCTCAAGGTCTGATGCAGAAAGGATTAAAATGGACATTAAGAGCAAGATCCCTAAGACAAAAGTCACTGTAGATTAGGCAGAAGGTGTTGAAGAAGATTCACAAATGAAGAAACCAGATTGATGACACCCTGAGCGGTGTATATGGTGGCTCCATTGCCTTCTTTGAAATTATGATGGGAAGAAGGAAGATCACGCCCAAGTACTTGATCCTAGAGCAATTGAGGAAATGGCAGCATGATGTTTATGCACCACTTGGTGATGATTTTGTCTCTGAACACCAGTTGGATGATGCGGCTACCTACCTTGCAATTATTGATAAGTACCTAACATATAAGGTAGAGTGGGATAGGTCAGTCAAATGGTCAAGAGAAGAGATTGCATCCATTGAGAATCAACTTAGGGTTTTTCCTCTGCCACCTGTGGCTGACCTAGATGGGGCATTCTTGAAGGTACATGAAGAGCCAGATCAAAATATGAAGATAGTAGGGAAGGGAGCTAATGATAGGCTGCAGTGCGATTTGTGCTTCCCTATTATCTTCCCACGCATTGGTCTGAACTGCATGGCGGATCCCAAGCTGACTTGGATGGAAAGTGCATTTAATGCTTATTTGATTGGATGTGGGTTTCTCTCGACTGAGTTGTTGTGCCATTAATGTTGCAGGCTCTTGCTTGCACAACATGTTTTTTTTGGGGGGATTCTATATATTGGGAATTTCGCCTCATTTGTAAGGGTTGAAAAATAATCAGATAGAAGTAGAATAGAGCAGAATAGTTAGACGTGAGTAGAGTAAGTTAGCAAGTAGTTGTGCTCAAGCAAATATTGTAACATAAAACCAGAATTATTGCTACAGTGGATAATTCAAATACAACTAATGACATTGTGATTTGGTGCCATACTTGTGTTCTTTTGTCTTGCATGGTTCTTGTTATTCCATCTTTAAAATTTATTTTATGAGGTTAACATTTAGATTATATTTGATTCAATAATGTTGGTGATTTGATACTTGAATGTTGCAGTAATCCTTTAGTCCATACCTTTCGCAACCAACTGATTGTTAGTTGCTTTGTAAAGTTAGCCTGGACTTCATATTTCAGTATGCTTAGTTCGATTGTGAAGATTTGTTCATTTCAACTGAAATAGGGTTGTTGAATAAATTTTCATGATTTTAAAATCTCAACACCTCAGAAGATTGCACTATTTTATGTGAGATTGTAGATTTATCTTGGTCAAGCAGAGATCAGTTTTGAGGGATTGGACCATTCGAGTGTTGGTTACTTTCATTGTTAGTCTTAGGAGTAGTATTAGATTTGGAAATCTCTTTGAAACCCTTATACTTTTCTATTTTCTTTGATTATTGGGTTCAATCTTGGATTAAAAGTATCATAAGATTGTTAGATCTGAAAAAATCGATTCCGTATTTTGTTTGTAGTAAGGTCCCATTGTGATTACCAGCATTTTCACATTTTATCACTGAGTTGTTTATGCATTGTCAAGACCTGACATTAGAGACCTTGGGGTTATCTCTTGAGGATTGCTGATAGAGATTTAGCTTTCAAGAGAGATAGTATATTACATTCTCTCTGAGTTGTTGTTGTGCAGAAAACATGATCAACAGGATTGGCACTAGAAGGAGGGCCCGAAGAAGCAAGTTGGATTGATTTTTGAACACCATCTCTCCTGAGAGATTCAGAAGAAGGACAAGATCCGCTCTAGGAGAGGAGGAATTTCAAGAATTACCAAACCCTACTAGGTCAAGAAGGACCAATAGAAGGGGGAATCATCATCATCCCATCCACCTCCCACATCTCCATTATCCTCATCTTCATCAGGTTCATCTGAGTATGAGGGCATTCCCAGTCCACAACCTCAACCAGTCATAAATCATCCATTACCACCCCCACCTCCACCAATGGATTTCCTGGAAACCAACCCATCTCCATTGAGTTTTTCTATTTACAATGTCATGCCTAAAAACCTTGAACACTTTTGTTCAAAATTCCATGTCAATGATCCAAATAGGACTGCAGAAGAGCATATTAGGATTTTTAAGACTACCCTTAAGGATAGGGGAATTAATCATGAGGATGTTACATGCATACTTTTTCCATATTCCCTTGGAAATGGGGAATTTTGTTGGTATAACCATCTTCCTGTTGGGTCTATCACCACTTGGCTTCAGCTGGAGACTGCATTTTTATAGAAATCTTAGATCCCAATCAATGCAAATGAGTTACTTTCGGAGTTCACTGGAATCAAGAGGGAGGTAAATGAACCAATAGTGGCTTTCAATAATAGACTCCATAGGGCTTATGCTAGGCTACAAACCCCTTATGCTATAGACTATGCCTCTACCAGGGAGGTTTATTATGAAGCTTTGTATAGTTTAACATCTACTTTCATCAAATGGAAAACAAACCCTCCTGGTAGCTTATTTGAAGCTTATGATGTGGCTGTTAAGGTGAGTATCGATTTGAGACAACACTTGTCTAGACCATGGGCTAACCAAATGCCTATGATGAGTTCAGTCCCTCAATCACCCTTGGTTTCACACCCAGGTCATCCCTTGAGTCAGGTTGCATTCATGCCAAATTACCATCCAAATATGAACCAGCTTGCATTATGTCATCAACAAGCTAATATAGTTGGTTACTTACAGAACTTTGAGATATTTAATCAACCCTTGAACCATGGGTCACAGGATGTTTATATGTAGAATTCAGCTAGTATTATCCCTCCATCAAACAGTGCAGACAAGGAGAGGTTGGATGCACTCACAGAGCTAGTTGAGAGGTTGAACACTGAAGTCACTTACCTAAGGCACCAGAATAGTCAATCTCATGCAAACCAAAGGGGGATTCAGTCCAATTATGATCAAAGAAACATGGATATGATGCAGGCTCGAAGATAGAACTTTGATGGAGAACAATATCTTGATAGAGTTCATAGAAGGCAGCTACCACTTCAAAATAATGGAGAAGCCTTAACTTCTTTGGATCAGCCAAACAATCAGGAGAAACCTAGTACTAGGGTCTCTTGAAAAGGATATGCTTACTGAACAAAAGGGTACTTCAGGCCATATTGATGCAAATACTTTTAAGGAGGTATTCTTGTCTGAAACAAGCTTGGGAAATTATGTACTGACAGTTGACCCTCAAGGATGGGAGACTGAGGAAATCCTCATGTTATATGATATGCCTATACATAAATCTAACAGTGTTAATGTTGAGGCAGTCCTGGAGGAGGTTGAACTTTTGATTGAGGAGTCTCAACAGATTGCTAATGAACGTTCCCTGGAGAAAATTGTGGGATTTGATATTGTGGGTAAAGAAGCTTCTTTTCCTAAGGGTTATAGTTGCAATCCAGAACCAGAACAAATGCCAATAGGGGAGGAATTCAGGGTGTCCCTTCGCTCATCACATTTTGTTAATGAATTCAGTGAAATTTCACATATTTCGTATATTAATGATAAGATGGCTATGGATGTGCAGGAAAACCAAAATGGTGTTGAGAATATCAATGCTGCAACCATCACTAATGAGCTTGATTATCCTACTTTAGGTAAAGATGTACTTGAAGATCAGTCTGTGAGGCCTCCTGAAAAACATCATAATGAGGAAGTTACTAGGCATGATGAGCCTTTTACATTTTCAACATTGTTCCCTCATGAAGAAGGAGGGATATTGCATCATCAGTTGAGACCTCCTAATGACATAGATATCAACCTTTTACAAGTGCAGGATGTTGGATACCACATTCAGTCTACAACAAAACAAAATCAGGTTGTTTCTCTCCTTGCTATGAATTATGAATCTTATCAGTTTGATTATGGGAATTTAGGAAAGGCAACTTGCATATGGATTAATCATGGTCCTAATGAGTCACCTCAGTTATTGATTATTCCTAATTGTGAGGTTGAGTTTGAATGCTATATTTTTGAGGTTTATTTTGCTGAATATAAAGATAAATTTGCATTCTTGAGGACTGCTACCAACACCTTGTTACTTATTCATGCCCTGAAGAGTCAAGTAGGGGTGGGCCTCAGTTCATCTTGTCTGATGATGAGTGGTTATGAGTCTCTTGTATGTAGTTAGGATAGATTGCTTTAGTTTAGATTGCTTTTCTTTACTTTTGGTTTGCTTCTATTTTGGTCAGATTAGGCCCCCCTTTCTACTTTGCTTTTATTTTTTTTGGGTTAGTGTAGGTTTTCTTTTGGTTTGTTTTGTTTTTGCTCTGCTCTTGCTTCAGGGGTTTCTCTATTTTCACCTGGATGTGTTGCACCTGCATGGAAAATATATCGTCTCTAGAATTGTTCTAAGTATTTCCTTGGTGGACTTTAGTCTTGCATCTTGAAAGGACAGTTGAAATCTTTACTATTGACAACAGTCTTAATGTCAGATTTATAGAAGATTGGTCACTGGTTTTGATTTGACTTTGAAGTATTCCGAAAATCTTATATGTCTCATATATCTTAGGAATCTTGATGTCATTATAGTAATCCTTTTGAAGTCTTGTCAAGTGAAAAATCGTATTTCTACTTCAGCGCCACTATGGTTCTCAGCCCTGAGTGTGAACTTCATTGTTCACAATTTGAAATGAAAGTGACACATAAAGAATATATCAAAAGAAAGAAAATGAAATATTGAATATCAAAAGAATAAATTCAACTTATCAGGGGTACCTGAATATCTCTATCGGGGCTATGGACGCTTGGCTGGCAGTAGAGCTATGTTCAGGAGAGTCACAGCGATAACCTCATCGGAGCTATGAATGCTTGACTAGCAGCGAGGCCCTATCCAGGTTGCTTTTGAAGTTAGAATCCTTACGTAGCTTGACTTGACTGAGCTTGGTTTCCATAGTAACTTAAGAGGGGAAATGAACTCATGTGCACACACTTGGATTTTCATTTTGTGGAGGGTTTGATCTATCCTTTGGTTCTAGTTCTTTAAATCTTTGCATTCTCAATTGTTTGTTTGATGGTGGGATTAAAACCAGAGTTTCTGGGTTCTCCATTCCTGTTTGTCATCAAATGCTCTGGAGCATTTTCCCAGCAGAAGTCACCATTTGTTGTGCAGTTTTCGCACACGTGCCTCGCTGGAAGCAGGGACCCTCTTTCGATTCAGTTTTGCATCTTGCCCCTTTTCATTTTGATGTTTTGTCTTACCTAGGCATGTGCTTAAAATGTTTCTTTTGAATTCCTAAGTGTTTCCCCTAGCTGTGCTTTGAAAATCCTAAGTTCTGGAAATTTTTTAGGTTTTTACCCTGATTCAGGATTTTCCACCTTGGTCGGATTTTCCCGGATCCTGCTTGGACTCTGACTGGACCTTGTTGTTTGGGGATTTTCAGTTTTTGCGGACTTCCACCTGGGCTGAATTCTCCTAGATCCCACCCTATCATCGGCTTTCCAGGTTTTCTAACTGTCTTGTTGATTGTATTGTTGGATTCGTGTGTGCTTTGAAGGGTGTATCTAACTTGGTTTCTAGGTCTCTTGGATCATTTCATGCTAGGGTTGTTCAGTATTGCGTCATTTGTCATCTTCTAGGTGAATTTTGAGCTCATTTTTTTGTCTGCATTTTGATGAATCTTGCCTAAGAGTAATTAGTAGACCCTCGTGATGACTTAACGGTTGAAACAACTAATTCTGAACTTGCTTGTGCGCTAATGGCAGATGAGTAGGGTTTTGGACCTGGGGCAGTACCATATCAGGTGATTTCATCTTAAAATGGACCTAAAACACAAGGAAAATCTATGAAAGGTCCATCCTTGACTTGTCCTGAGTTAGGCTGTTGAAATTCATGATTGATTCAGTGTCTGGATGAAATCGTGGCTCAGCGTCACAATCCGGGATAATCCATCCCTTCTAAATTTTATTCGCTATGACCTTTCAAAGTTGGCAGGAGGTCATAGTGGGATCCAATAGTGTTACTGATATTCATTTGCTTCGCCAGGACATCCATCCTTCGGCAAGACCTCCCACCAAGCACTTTTGCTTTCATCAAGCTCTATTCTTTTCAGTCGCCGTGACCCTTCGAAGTCAGGGAGATGTCACATCGGTCATCCTATGTCTCACCGAAGCCCTTCGTGGGTTTGTATTTGATCGCCAGGGCACTATAATTCTTACGCCGAAAATTCTTTCTGTTGGCAAGACAAACCCTTGTCGCCAAGAGCTCATAGCGGGCTCCTTTCGTCTTGCCGATTTTTTGTTCTCTTGCCAACACCTTCACTTTCGGTGGGACCCCTAACATTCGCCAGGACTTCATAGCGAGGCCTTCTTTTCTTAGCGAGCTCAGATCTTTTTTGGGGAGACCACATATTGTCGGCCAGAGGTTATACTGATAGAACTCTACATCGACGAAATATTACGTAGTCGTTGGGACCTCTAGCCGAACTCAAAACGTTTCACCAAGCATCTTCCTAAGTCCATATGTTCGCTATGATGGTGTCTTTCTCACACCGAAGGTCTCTTATGTTATACTGCTAGTTGGTGAGACCAAGAAAGTTCGCTGAGACCTTACCCCGACTACCTGCTTGTCACATCGAGATGTTTGTTACATCGACGTTCGGCAAGACTCTATAAGTTCGCTGAGACATCATTTAGATAAACTTTAGTCTGGCTGAAGTGATTACTTAAACTCTGATGGTCGGTGAGACAAGGGGGATTCGCTATGACTTTACCCCGAAGAAGATCTCTCATTGACATGACTCTCCACATCACTGGTCGGCAAGACATGCCCCACTCGGCGTGACCTTATCCCAAATAGAAGTTGTTTGGCTGAAGTACTTACCTTTGCACCAATTGGTTCAAAGTTTTTCCTTATCCGTGGATTTCCGCCAAGTCCAGATTTCTCGAAAATCTGCCATCTCCCAGATTTCCCGAAAGTCCTCTTTGGCTCGTTCTTCGCGGGAATCCGTCTCTGGCGGATTTTCCCAAAAGTTGATGTAATGTAAAAGAATATGGAGTAGCATGATGTGTTAGTGATTTTTGATGCATTTAATGATTTATTCATGCTATCTTATGATCTCTCATGTGGCTTATTGATAAAAAATGATCAGGTTTAATGGTTAAGTAAGTGTTTCTTGGTTATTCTGTTGGAAACTGAGTGGTCTAGAATTTCCCAAAATTCCTCGCTGTCCTAGATTCCGCGGATGGTCTTGAAACCTAAAATTTGTTGTGGTCATTTTATATGAATTTTAATAACACTCTGGCTATATGAGATGCATTATGGCGGTGTTTTGATGGATTAGCCTTGCTATTCTATGGTTTTTACTGTGATTTTCATGTTGAGTGCAAGCTGAATCAGGCAAAGCGACAGCTGGGTCCTCAAGGTCTGATGCAAAAAGGATTAAAATGGACATTAAGAGTAGGATCCTTGAGAGAAAAGTCACTGTAGTTTAGGCAAAAGGTGTTGAAGAAGATTCACAAATGAAGAAAGTAGATTGATGACACCCTGAGCGGTGTATATGGTGGCTCCATTGCCTTCTTTGAAATTACGATGGGAAGAAGGAAGATCGCACCCAAGTAATTGAGCCTAGAGCAATTGAGGAAATGGTGGCATGATGTTTATGTACCACTTGATGATGGTTCTGTCTCTGAACACTAGTTGGATGATGCGGCTACCTACCTTGCAGTTATTGATAAGTACCTAACATATAAGGTAGACTGGGATAGGTCAGTCAAATGGTCAAGAGAAGAGATTGCGTCCATTGAGAATTGACTTAGGGTTTTTCCTCTGCCACCTGTGGTTGACCTGGATGGGGTGTTCTTGAAGGTACATGAAGAGCCATATCAGAATATGAAGATAATAGGGAAGGGAACTAATGATAGGCTACGACGCGATTTGTGCTTCCCTATTATCTTCCCACGCATTGGTTCAAACTACATGGTGGATCCCAGGCCGACTTGGATGGAACATGCATTTAATGCTTATTTGACTAGCAGTGGGTTTCTCTTGACTGAGTTGTTGTGCCATTAATGTCACAGGCTTTTGCTTGGCTGACTAGTTTTTTCTGGGGGGATTCTATATATTGGGCATTTCGCCTCATTTGTAAGGGTTGAAAAATAATCAAATAGAAATAGAATAGAGCAGAATAGTTAGACGTGAGTAGAGTAAGTTAGCAAGTATTTATGCTCAAGCAAATATTGTAACAGAAAACCAGAATTGTTGCTATAGTGGATAATTCGAATACAAGTAATGACATTGTGATTTGGTGCCATACTTGTGTTCTTTTGTCTTGCATGGTTCTTGTTATTCCATCTTTAAAATTGCTTTGAGGAGGTTAACATTTAGATTAGATTTGATTCAATAATGTTGGTGATTTGATACTTGAATGTTGCAGCAATCCTTCAGTCCATACTTTTTGCAACCAACTGATTGTTAGTTGCTTTGCAAAGTTAGCCTAGACTTCATATTTCAGTATGCTTAGTTCGGTTGTGAGGATTTGTTCATTTCAATTGCAATAGGGTTGTTGAATAAGTGTTCATGATTTGAAAATCTCAACACCTCAGAAGATTGCACTGTTTTCTGTGAGATTGTAGATTTATCTTGGTCAAGCAGAGATCGGTTTTGAGGGATTGGTCCATTCGAGTGTTGGTTACTTTCATTGTTAATCTTAGGAGTGGTATTAGATTTGGAAATCTCTTTGAAACCCTTATCCTTTTCTATTTGCTTTGATTATTGGGTTCGATCTTAGATTAAAAGTATCATAAGATTGTTAGATCTAATAAAATCGATTCAGTATTTTGTTTGTAGTAAGGTCCCATTGTGATTACCAACATTTCCACATTTTATCACTAAGTTGTTATGCATTGTCAAGACCTCACATTAGAGACCTTGGGGTTATCTTTTGAGGCTTGTTGATAGAGATTTACCTTTCAAGAGAGATAGGATATTACATTCTGTTTAAGTTGTTGTGCAGAAAACACGATCAACAGTGTTATGTTTGGAGGAGAAAAGGGGGGGTTGCCTCAGTCGAGCCCTTCCTCTATGCTCTTTCGGGAGAATGTGGAACACTTGAATTTAATTGATATTAAACCATGAAATGGGATTTTTATTTGGAATAATAGAAGGAGTGGTGTAGAGGAAATCTCTCAGAGGTTGGATAGGTTTCTTGTTTAATGGCCCAGTGGTGGAGGGATGGAATCCCTACTTATGATACCACCATGTATTGCTTTGTTAAGAAATTGCAGTTTGTCAAGCATCATCTTAAATAGTGGAACAAGTCATGCTTTGGTAACCTTTATGTTAAGAAGAGGGATGTTAAAGCTCGCATTGATGCTATCACTCATCAAATTTAGGATCTTGTCTTCTGAGAGGACTTGGGCATAGCTGAGTCACAAGTTGCTAGGGAATTGGAAGAATGGGAACTTAGGGAGTAGATATGTTGGAAACAAAAATCTCGTAATGATTGGCTTCAGGAAGGGGATTGGAATACAAATTTTTTCCACAAGTCGGTGTAGGTCCATCATAACAGGAGTTACATATCCTTTTTGATTAATCCTGTAGGTGATTAGTTGACTTCCTTACTAGCTCTATCACTTAAGGCCACTTAGTATTATGCTGCACTCTTCTCTAAAGACTCACCTCCAGATGTGGATCAGGAGAATCTAATCCTAGCTTATATTCCCTCTCTAGTTACTAATGAGATGAATGAGTCTCTTATGCATCCAACCTCTTTGTTCGAGTTGGAGAAGGTTGTGTTTGAGATGTGTAAGGGTAAAGTTCCAGGCCTAGATGGGTTTCTTGTTGAATTCTTTCAGTAATTTTTGGATATTGTTAATTTGGATTTGTTGGAGGTGGCTCTTGAATCTTATTCCAACAAACAAATGCTTAAGGCCATGAAATATACTTTCCTTGTTCTTATTCCTAGAAAGGATGGTGCTAATCAATTGGATTTCTTTAGGCCTATTGTGTTGTGTAATATTGTCTATAAAGTTGTTACCAAACTGATTGCTGAGAGGCGTAAACCTTGGCTCCACATTTTAATCTCTGACGAGTAAGGGGGTTTTGTGGAAGGAAGAAAAATTCTAGATGGGGTGGTAGTGGCTTCTAAAGCTATTCACTCTATGGCAATCTCTAGGGATAAATCTATGTTCATCAAACTTGACATGGCCTAAGCTTACAATAGAGTTATGTGGAGCTTCTAACAAAAAATTCTCATAGCCTTTGGTTTTAGCTCAGAGTGGGCTAGTGGGACTATGTGTTGTGTCACTTCCGTGTCCTTCTCTATTATTCTCATTGGGGAACCCTCAACATTATTTAGAGCTGCTAGGGGTCTTCAATAGGGGGATCCTCTCTCCCCTAATCTGTTTATTATTATGGTTGAAGGCATGGGAAGATTTATTAAGTCTTGTGTTTCTTAGGGCATGATTCAAGGATGGACTTGGGGTCATGGGTTTCCTAAGCTTTCTCATCTCCATTTTTTGGATGACACTACACTTATGGTAGTTGCTCACATTCATGAAGCCAAATCCTTTTGGTGGACACTAGATATTTACTTAGCTCCTTTAAGTCAAAAATTCAATGATAACAAGTAATCAATCTATTTTTTTAATACCCCAAAATGTATTAAGGGGAGGATTGCTAATATTTTGAGGTTTTAGATTGGGTCTCCCCCCTTTCTTTATTTGGGTGTGCCCCTTGTTGTTGGTAGGCAATCAAGGCCACTTTGGTAGGACTTTCTTGATAAGCTGCGTAGGAAAGTTAACTAGTGGACTCATCAGTGGCTTTCCAATGTTGCTAGGGTTACCCTTCTTCAATCAGTGATTTAGGTTCCTCCTATTTATAAATTTTTTGTTCAAGCAACTCTTGTTTATTTTGTTAAAGAATTTGATGCTCTCTCATGCAAATTTCTTTGGAGTGGTAATTTGTGGACTCCTAAGTGGAGCCTAGTTCAATGGGAAGTTGTATGCCATCCAAAAAAGGGGGTTTGTGTCTTTGATCTGCTATATGGAATGGGCAGGCTCTAGCAGCAAAATTATATTGGTGATGGTTCACAAGTTAGAACCATCTTTGGGCTCAGATTCTTAGAAATAAGTATTTATTTGGTGTAGATCATGTGGATGTTGGCTACTATCCTTTGGAGGGAAGAGGTTCTATGATTTGGCACACTCTAAAAACTGGGGCTCAGCTGGTTAAGAAGGGTCTTTCTTGGATCTGCAATTGTGGCTCTGAAGCTCTTTTTTGGTCAGACTCCTGGGATGGTAATCCTCCTTTGATTTCCATGTATCTGCATTTTTAGCCCCTTTGTGATCGGTTTATAGCAGCTAGTTGGAATAAGGTTATGCATTAAAAGTGTGTTCAAAATATAGGCCTAACTTTGGGGTACAGATGGATGGACCCTTGTGATTGGCCGTCGAGTGGTGCAACAGAGAATCAGTGTCTTACATGGGAAAATTTATGTAAGCAGGGCTTCCAAGCTCCCTCAATGTGCATTTTGTGTCATATCAATGTAGAATGTATCTTTCATCTTTTATTTTAGTGTCTGTTTGCTAAGGAGATTTGGCACTTATGGTGGACATCTTAGGGTCAATCCTGTTGGCATGTTTCTTCTTTGGGTGGGTTTTGGGCCCACTAGGGGAGAGCCCCTATGAGGACCTCTTTCCTTTAGGTGGCCTAGGTAGTGGGTCCCTCTTTTATCATTTGGCATATTTGGTCAGAGAGGAATCATAGTATTTTTCAAGATAGTAGGATGGCCTTTTAGCATTTGTGGTGGAAAATTGTTCATTCTCTTTGGGAGACTCTCTTAGTGAAGTGTGATTTTTCTGGAGGTGTGGATCCTAGATATTTTATTTGTACTCGCCTCACTTTTCCTCTTCAAGGCGATGCCTCACCATTTTTTGGCTAGGTTATGAGAAACATATGTAGACACCCTCTGAGGAGAATCAATAAGGAGGGTCATTGGACCCCTCCACCACAAGGAGTTTTCAAAATTAATACAAATGGTTCTTTACATGGGAATCCTAGTCATGTTGGTATTGGTGGGGTTGGTCGTGATAGTTCTGGGGACATTCAATTTATTTTTTCTATTTATAAATTCCTTCAAATGGATAATCTTATGGAGGCTCTCACCATCTTGTGCATTGTTGAGTGTAGCTATGTTATAGGCTAAAGAAGGATCATTTGTGAGTCTGATTCATAGGTGGTGGTGACTTTTCTTACTAAATAGTAGTTTGACATTGTTGGTTGGCACTTGTAGCTGGTTATTAGATAGATTCTTTGGCTGTGTGGGTCTTTTGATTTTGTTCATTTCAAGCACATTCCTAGGGAGTGGAATGGGGTTGTTGATTGTTTGGCCAAATGGGCTGCTAATCAAATGAATGCTTGGAATATTGTGGATAAGGGGAAATTGCTTCCTAACATGGCTACTATGTTAGATCATTTAGTGGACATTGACATGGCTCTTGAAGCTCTTTGTGGAGCAGTTTTTCCTTCTTTTTTGTAACTTTCTTGTTCTTGAATAAATTTTTACCCCTCTTTTAGTTAAAAAATAATAATTGTGTCATCTTCAGGAGCATGCTCCAACATATATGGCACCCTCACTTCTCTCCTCACTTGAACATCCTTACCATCAATGGGAAATGTGGCATAGGAAATGTCACATTACATACTGCCTCCTATAGATGCACTCCATTTTTGAGATAACAACATTCCATAATTAGGTGGGATATCCACCACTACCAGACTCATTTTGAATTATTTGTCACGATAGGCTGCTAGATTGTAGGGAAGTTAATTTATCACACCAATGATAGGGACTTCTCTTGCATCCATAGCATAGCACTTTCCATGAGTGCTATCAACTTTCAATCCTAGTGCATCCATGATTTTAGCTAGCATGATATTGTTGGATGCTCTAGAGTCAATAATACAATTCTTTATAAAATCTCTCCTAACCACTAAGGTGAGGAAGAATGGACCTATCTTTTCAGGACAAGTAGTTACAAAATTTCCTAGGAAGATATGGGGAATCTCAGTAATAACTCCCTCAACCTCCTTGTCTTTCTTGTCTTTTTCACTCATTTTGGGTGGAGTGAGCTCCACTAAATCATTACAGGATAAAGCAGCACCATTGATAAGGGCTGCGACCTTTTTCTTATGTTCATCTATTCTCATCATTTCAAGAAAAGACACCATTAGTTTTACGTGCCTAAGTAATTGAAACATATCAAAAAGAGTATATTTGGGTAATTCAATTGGGAGCATACCTTGTTCATTGGTGCTCTCCTTATGTTTATTTTTTGTTGCATTATCCCTATGTTTATCATCCTTCCTTATGACATTAGGAGTTTGCTTCTATGTCTCTATCTTTGCAGCTGGAGATTTGAATACTTGAGTAGCTTTTGGATTTTTTTCTCTCTTAGCCCAAATTTTATCTCCCCTACCTTCTGTAGCTTTGGTTGCTTCTACTTTTCCATCAGGATTGTGTTATTTTATCTTAACATTCTACTCCTTGATGAAAAGACTACCAGGACTACCTTGCTCACCACCAACTATTTTGTTCCTCAAATGATATGAACTTCTAGCTTGGGTGGCCAAGGCTATAGCATATCTTGCAATCTCCTCCTCTAAGGGCCTTCTTAATGAAACACCATCTTTGATTGCTTCCAAATTGTAAACCTCAACTTCATTGTCAACATCCTCATTAGAAAAGACTTGTTGATGATATGTACTGGCAATTTTCCTTTGATTGTCCACATCTACTTTGCAAGAGTCCTCATTAGAAGAGCATTCACTGCTTCCATCATCAAAATCACCCATAACCATGAGTAGATTAACATCCTCCTCATTTTTTTCATCACAGTCATTAGGCACATCTTCCTTTACTTCAACCATTTGTGCCACAACACATTGCTAAGAAGAATGTGACATTTCGTAGGTCAATCACCAAGGAGTGTCTTCAACAAAATTTTCTAAATTCTTCTGCAGAGGATCTAGGGGGACCTTATTGTGGTTGTTTCTTTTATTATTGAGAACAATATTTACATTATACCAATTAGTATTATATGGGTGGTCTTGTAACTGAGGGATTCTTTCATTTATTTGATAATTTTTTGGTTGGAATTTTTCTTGTTTCAAAATATTAGCATTTATGGTTTTCATAGAGTTATACAGCTTGTCCTTAATAGTTCCCCCTTTACCACCTGAACTCTTATCTTCATTTTTTGAAATCTTGAAGAGTTTTGGATCATCTCTTCTACCAACTTTACGAGTTGCTCTGCTAATATTTTCAATATGATCCATCATCTTAAAATCTTCCCTCAATGACTGGGGATTCTTATCTAGCAAGTGGTAACTCATTTTTGCATCAAAATCATTGCAGTAGTTTACCATACATACATGATCATTCAATTGTAAATGAGGAGGGAACCTTTTCCTAGCCTTTTGGAATGTTGTATTAAAGTCAGAAACATATTCATTAGAATATTTAACAATATTATTAAATTGATTCAACAGAAAGCTTGAATTAGTCTTGTCACCATATTTCTCTCTAAAAAATATCTTGAATTCCTCCCAAGATCCAATAGTCTTAGTAGGAAAAATTCTATACCACTCTCGAGCATCTTCAATGAGAGACTACATGAACAAATTCATCATGAAATATTTTTCCTCCACCTCAAAATCATCCATGACATTTGCAAATGCTTTGAGATGGTCTTCACCACTCAAGGAATTATTACAAGAGAATTTGACTAAAGCAAGTTTGAAATCCTTAGGAAATTGGTTAGGGTAGCCAGGTATTCCAATAAAACACAATTTTTGGTATCTATCTACATGGAGGGGCCTCCTAGTATGTTGATCTCTATGAATATCTCTTTTCTCATCATCTCTTTTGTTATCAAAGTGGCTTCTATCTTTACCCTTCCCACTTTCACCATCACCACATCATCTCTTGCTTCCTTCATCATCTTCAAAATAAGAATTACTATTTTTATCCTTCCTCCACCTCTACCAGGTTGGTCACCACCACCACCTCCACTAGGAGTATGCCCATAAGACTTCTTATTTTGTGACTCACTATTGGTATGTCCAGAGCTTGAAGACTCTAGAATAGGTGAGGACATTTTAAGAAAAGCAATATTCATAGCCATCTTTGCATTAGAAGCTATCATCTTATATTTTTTCAAATCTTCTCACATATTTTCACTCTCCAACTATAATCTCAATATCTTAGGATCTGTAAGTGCAGTAGATGAAGTTGGATTTACTTTTTCCTTTTGTGTGGGGATTTCAAAAAGATGAGGTATTGGCACTAGTATTGGTATTGAAGGTAGTTTTCTTAGGCTGATCAATGTGTCTCTTCCCATGATCTACAAATGATTTTTTCTTAACAATAACAAGAGGATCTAAGGCTTTAGTAGTTGAGGTAGATGTGGTATAGGTATCAGTAGCAGAGATTCCCATTTGGATTGTTACTTCAAGAATGTCATTGGTTATTTTAGAGGAAAACTTAAAAAGGTTTCCCTAAAATGTTTTACACTTAGCCGCATCTTCTCTCATTTTCTCCAAATTTTTTTTCTAGTATCTCTCTCAAGTTGCATAGCTCTAATCCTATCTCCCCTCTCCTTCAACTCCTTCATTATATTCTCTTATTTTTCTTGGATCCTCAATTCTTCCTCTTCTATAGATTTTATGTCTTTATCAATATCTTCCTCATTTTCTAAGACATATCCAGGCTCACTTGGGGCAGGAGTAGAGTAGGGCTAGTCAATAGGATCTTCCTCAAGAGAAAGGTGCACTTGTACATTGAGAGGCTCACCTCTTGGCTTAAAATTATTTCCATTAAAAAAAAAACCAACTCCAGGGGTTAAAGGCTTAGAAAACTCCTTATTCTTTCCCTAAAATTCCCACTTATCCTCCTCTCTTGAAATATTAAGTTCGCTATCAAACACTTGTTCAACAGGGAAACTTACTTGTTCAATTTTAGACCCTTCAACTTCACGTTTCTTCTCATGGGTACTAGCACTACTCTCTTCAACATTAAATGTAGGAGATGCCTCAGCAGGAGAGTCAATAGACTTACTTGATTTAGAGCTCTTCTATACCCAAGTGGGTTGTTTCTCTTTAGCAGGTTCTAATTATTCCTTTTGATCATTATGTTTCTTTGCATAACTTCTAGTCTTCTTCATAATGTAAAATATTTTAGAATCCCTTTTCTTGTGTTCCTTTTCACAACTTAACTTTACACTAGCATTAGAGAATTCAGAGTCGCCACCCAAGATGCTGGGAAATATAAAGTGATTGCACTTTGACTTTGTACTTGTAAGTTCAGAGAGAATTTTAAACATAACTCGACACAAGGTGACAAAATGAAACAAGACTTGACGCATAAGACCAAGGGTAATGTGACTAATGCAAAAAAAATTAAACCAATTATTCTTCACATGGTGAAGAATATCACAACAAACACTTGACTCTAACTATACCAGATCTGAACTAGAGACTTTGGACTTAAATGTCCCCAGCAGAGTCACCAATCTATTGGTCATTTTTTGAGAACCAAAATGATATCCAAAAATACCTATGGACCTTACCAGTTCCAATAATCAGTCTTCCAAAGGGATTGGCCAACGAATGAGTGGAAGCTATACAACTTCTACTCCTACACTTTGGGCTATGTAAAACTCAGGAGGGTTATCCCACAATGTATGCTCAAGAACTTCACACAATTATAATCAAATACATTGTCAATAATAGATAATTGTCATAAAATTACTCAAGTTCTTAATACATTAAATAGGTTGGTAGCTTATTTATCAATGTTTTATACTTAGAGCATGAGAAGGTAGAACATCAAAAGAAAACAACTACAACGGTATCCATATAAAATTTTGTAAATTAAAAGTTATTAGCTGACAAATAAACACAAAAAATAAACCATAAGTACTTTTCATGAACCAATTCCTTTATCCTTAGCATGGAATCAATATCAACCTATATAACCATATAACAATTCAACAATAGTTGCATATAGTCTCAATAGATACTACATTACAACATTCCCTTATTACATTCATGACTACTACTACTTATCAGTATCCTAGCACCTTATTTTTATGAGTTAACAATCTCATCCAAGAATTTAAATTAATTCATTGAATAGATAAGCATGAATAAAATAAAAAATCCATTGATGAACAATAGAGACAAATAAAAGCAATCCTAGATTACTTTCATCCATAATGCATAAAATGAGCACAAGCAGATACAATAGCCATGAAATTGGGATTTCTCTCTATATATTTTGCTACACTATTATCCAAATTGCATAAATAACAATGAGCTCTAAAACTTAAGACCAAAAACTCTAAAATGTTCTTATATGAGCCCCTACTTTCTGGCCCTAAATTCATTCTTATAGAAACAAAGTTGCAAAACAAGCCTCGGGCCAGAAAGTACACATGTCAAAACCCTATTGGAAAACTACATCAAAGATTCTCTCATTTAGTTACAATGCATTCCCAAGAGGTGGGAGACATGTGAGAAAATTAAAGTAGTCTTCATTCACTATTGGAGATCTAGTCCAATTTTTAAAATGGGTACAATCGAACAGTTACCTAAAAAGTTGTTCCCATGCACATAAAGTGAAAGGAAGAAAAAAAATGAAGAAAACATAAAAGGATAAGACAAGATAAAAAACCATGTATGTAGCCTTGTCATCAATTCAACGTTGAAGAAGATTCACTATATTTGTCCATACTTTATCAAAATCCTAATCTGTACTAAATCTAGGCTATGTAGTGCATTCCCATCTATCCATTATTCATCATGGTTGCAGACTTCAAATTTTCAAATCACTAGCCCGCCACTCTTAATGCTAGACCCCCCACTCCTGTAGAGTCTTAATGCTACCATCATCCCTTAAAATGGATGGAAGAAGGCCATGATGAGATTCATGGAAGGATTTTACCAATTCCTCTATCTTTTTCTCCAGTGGCTCAATATTTCCTTTGTATCCCTCAATATTATTTACAAGAACCACAGTAGGCTTAAAATTTTCAAGTGGATTGGGATCCTGCTTAACCCCAATTCCTATCAATATAAATTCATGCTTCCTAGGGATCCAAACTTCCATGAGTGGAATAGATCTTTGTTTTCCAATGTAAAACATTATAATAGTATTAACCATGGATGACTAACTGTAGTGAATACTATTCAATTTTTTATTCACTCTTCTATTCAAATGTTCTAGCACTATTGTGACAATCCTCATATTGCTTTTAAAAGCATCTTCATCACGACTATTACATTTTTCTTTGTATTCAATTAATTGCCTGAGCAATTCTTCCCTATTGATATTCCCTTCTTCTTGTAGCCCTTCATATGTATTGGGTTCTACTATTGAAATGGTAACACTTCCCCTATTATATGGCACAATTTCCCATCAAGAACTTACATCAATAGTAAAATCTAGGGATACATCCTCTTGTGTAGTGATGGAAAAGTCAACATCATTCTGCTTGGGCTTTCTAGGTTGTACCCTTTGCAATACATCCTCCAATAATGCTACCTTTTTCTGTAATTGCATATTATCCCTCTCAAGATCTCCATACTTAACCAAGTTATTCAATTTTATTCTGATTTTATCTTTTTTAGCAGTCATAGACTCCACAGTGGCCCTTGTGAACTGTGGGACATGAATTGACATATTTGCAACTTCTAAGGTCAATGTTTCTAATACTATTTTTATTATTAGGCCTCGACTATAGTTAGGTGCAGACTCAACAATGTCCATCTTTCTTGTGCTTAGGGATAAAGACCATATAGCCAAGGCTTCCCATTCTTCACTAAAAGTAGACCCCTATAGTGTAAGTGCAACTTCTTCTTATGTATCATAGAGAGGTCTGTCACATTTCTTGATTGTGTTCAAAGCTATGGATGAAGCTAGATCCCATTCTAGTAGCAACAAGATGCCACTAGTTCTTACCAATTCTTGACCCTCCTTTGTAGTCATCTTTGGAATCTAGCTCTCATTTTATTTAACACCTTTTTCTAAATGATAACATTAGGCAATTATAGATGAAGGCTTCTTTCCATAGCTAGGCCCTTTACATACTCATCTCTTTTAGCCCTGTATGCAAATTCCATTAAATCTTGAGACTTTATGAATGAGTCACCATCCAAGAATTTGTCACATGCCTCAACCTGCATATCATCACTTCCATTGAGCCCTCTAAGATCAACTTTACTCTATCTTGTTCCCAATTGATTTGTTTCCCTTACTACATATGCAGTGGGAAATCCTTCCTACATTTCTTGTTCTGACACCCGAATATCATCATCAGAGCCTTCATCATCATAGTTGAATAAATTAGTCACCTCAATATTTTGTCTTTTCAATGGTGGCTCTCTGAGTGGTATTTCACTAGGTCATGGGGAATCAATATTCACAATTTCAGGCTTTACCAGCCTTGGTGGAGATGGGGGTGGTATTTGTGGCACAGGAGGAGGATTGTGCTCCTGTTGCTGATGGGAATGCAAGCTTCATCATATTTCTTTGTTTTACTCTTTCTCCTAATAAAGAGCTTTATTTTTGGTTCCTCGAGGGCTTGTGATGTAGATACTTCTCCTATAGTAGGGATTTTTCCTCCACTTTTTTCTTCTAAAATTGGATCCTTCCCTTTATCTTTACTAATTACCCCTTTAGTTTCAAGGTGGCCTACTATTGAATCAAAATTCCTTATTACACGCTCCACCTTTTGTATTATATCCTCAACCTCTACAAGGACCTTGAAATCATGTTCTTTATGCTTTATTTTCCTTTGTATCATATTGAATGCAATCCACATTGCTAATCTCTTTTCCTATTCCAAAGTGTCTGATATATTTCTTATTACATCTTCTGGATACTGGAAAATGTGGACATATTTGTAGCTCTTGTTTCTCATTCAACCAAGCTATAAAACCTTTAGGATCATATCTGACCCTCTCAATTTTCCTCTGCATGCGGTATGTTTTGAGTATTTCAAGGATGTTATTCCAACCTCCTTTGGTCATTAGAAAATTTAGAAAAACAAGTGTATGAAAGAAAGAAAGTTCATTTTCCTTGATTCAAAAAATGCTCATTTTCAACATTTCCTATTTGCTACATAACCTCAAGGAAACCAATTATTTCTAGCACAAACCTTGGTAGCATGATGCAGAGGGTCAGGGACTTTGAAATAAACACAAAGTTTTAAGGCTAATAATGATTCACTCTCAACCTTCCAACTAGGCACCAGTATGGAGATAAGGCCTCAATAATGCACCAAATGACTTATTTGATTTCCCTATGGACCCAAATCCTAGGAATGCTCTTAATAGACCCAAAAAAACTTGTTTTGAATGATTTCAAAGCCCAACCCTTTGACTTAGACACAAAACCAATTTTTCACCTTAACTAGGCTACTAGCCCAACTAGGCCTCTAGCGAAGGATTTTTGACTTTGCACTCAAACTTTCCAAAGGAACCTCCAAACTAATGATTGAACCAGATGTGATTTGTGATGATACATAACATACTAGATTCTTGATGGCACTCTTTTTGGAGCACACTAATAAAAAATCTGTTGTTTCCTCCAATTTAGGCCTAATTAGCCCTCTTTTTCAAAGAAACCCCTCTTTAAAATCAACCCCTGACCATGAAACTTTCAACAGTCCCTTAAAATGACTCAAAACCAAGGATTCCAAATTTTTAGGCCTCTACAACACCTCTAACATGCTCAAACACAAAACCCTCCTTAACTTGCCTCAAAAAGTAGGGCTTCTTGGAAACTAACCTTCCAATCACTTCCAAAACTTTCTCATTGACTCTACACCATTAGGAAAACATATTTATTCTATCCCAACTCAAAAACATGCCCCTCATTAAGGCAGATCTGCTGCTGCTATACCCTAGCCCCCAACTTCAAGCACTTTTCATAGTCAAAGCTTGGTGTACACCATAGTATTCATCTCTCCTACACATTATATTGTTAGATTGGTATTATACATGTTAGAAATGATCCATTTCATAGATTACAGTCACCACTTTCCATGAAATTGATCATTTATCCATGAAAACTCACAAAATGAGTGCAAAATCTAAATTTTCTAGAGGACAGTCAGATGTAAAATGCAAAGGAATTATCTATCACTGCTTTCAGAGCCTTCAATGGTGTTAAAAAAGGTAAAAAAAAATTCCTCAAGCATCCTACTAGACATAGATTCAATAGAGATCAAGTATTCAACAAAAGAACACCATAAAAATGCAAGAAAACTGTATTTTTCACTATTTCCATAAAACAGTCCGTACAGTCACCTCTCCAATTGACCAACCTCCATACAAATGATAATTTTGGGGTTATAGAACCATTCCCCAACTGATCCAACCGTTCTTGATTGATTACAATGCATAATTACCTCTAAAACACCTAAAACTCATTTTCCTGCCTAAAGTGGATTTTCAAAAAATTTGAATTTCCAATTTGCAATTTATTAAACTCTACTATCTAAAAACAATTGGATCCTTAATAACCAACCTTATTTGACACAATCAAATCATAATAAACCTATATAACCTCCTAGAGCATTATTTTTCCATTTACAAAGCATTTTGGTCCTAGGGTCCTTATCAAGACGCTTAGGACAGTTGACTACTTTCAAGTTCTTTCCCATTTCAAAATCCATTATAGGCTCCAAGATATCATAATTGATGCTTTGAGGTGATTGATAGGTCTTCAAGACCCCTACATTCTGCTATCTCCTGAAGAGTTCCTTGAAGAGCTTGGGTGCTCCTGCACCATTCGCCCCAAGAAAGAAAGAGTTCTTGCCCCAAGAAGCATCCAACTTGTTGCTGCCATAATACTCCTTGTTCCTCTATGTTTGTACATTCTAATTACCAAGCATGAAATCTCCCAAAGTTACCTTTTTCCTTTTCTTCGAACCTGCATTCATGTCACTCAACATGTTAGTGTCAAAAATCTGTTTTGTTTGTCCTTTTTGCTGCTTGATAACAGCCTGTCCTTGTACCCTGTTTTTGCCTTTATTCCACTCATTTCCTTGTGAAAGAACACCACTCCTATTACCCTCAACAATAGGGAATTCAATACTACCAATCTTAATACTGTCTAAGTCCCAAATATTCTGATTTTTAGGATTGTACTCTTCATATATCTGCTGCAACTCATCATTCCTCTTCCAACCAGTATCTTCCCCTGTCTTACCTATCTTACCCTACTTATTCACCTGCAAATGTTTCTCAAAACAAATCATAAAACTTTCATTTGACTGCTCCAAAGGCAAAGGCACTAATTTATATCTAACATCTCCTTTGTGCACCAAATATGTATTATGGAATCCATCATGCAATGTCCTTCTAGCATACTGCCATGGTCTTCCCAAGATGATATGACCACAAGTCATTGGAATGACATCACAAAGTACCCTATCATGATATGATCCAATTGAGAAATCTACATAAGCCCTCTTACAAATCTCTACATGCTGTCCTTGAGTTACCCAAGTGGCCTTGTAGGGAGTAGGATGATCAAATGTTTCAATCCCCAACTTGGTTATCATATCAAGTGAAACTAAATTGCTATGTGACCCTGAATCTATGAGCAATCTGCAAATCTTACCATGACTGAGACAATTTATTTTAAAGATAGTTACCTTTGGCTCTTGATGAAGTCTTTCTCCTTGCTTGACCATAAGAAACTCACCATCAGTCACAAGGTCTGCCATGAATGTTTTTGATTCCTCCTTTTTGTCCTCTTCTTCTTGTACCAAGTTAGCTCTCCTATCTCTGCCTTTATCAGCTTGTTCCCATTTAGGACACTTGAAGGAAGGATGCCCTGGTTCATTGCAATTGAAACATCTACCTGTGAATGGTCCTCTACCTTGTCCAAATCTGCCTCCTCCTCTAGGAGTGTATCCACCTCTTTGATCAGAAAATACCTCTTTGCCTTTGTCATTGCTGCTCTTGTCATTGTTGCCTTGTCCTTGTTCTCTATTACCTCTACCCCTGTTTGAACTACCTCCTCTTCCACCATTGTTTGATCTTTCTTGCTTCCTCTTCACCTTTTCTTTTGCTCTAATGGCCAACTGAAAACATTCTCCTAATGTCCTTGGTAATTTCAAACCAATCTCATCTTGTAGATTATACCTCAAGCCATTGATATACCTAGCTATTTTCTCATCCTCTTCTTCATAACCTCCTCTAATACTAAGCTTGTGAAATTGCTCAGTATAGGACATAACATCCAAGTCATTTTTCTTTAAATTCGGCCTCATCCTCTTCACATGAATTGTGTAATCAGATGGTAGGAATTGTTCCTTGACCAAACTCTTCATCCTAGCCCATGCATAAACTTTTTCCAATCCCCTAGCCATCCTATCATTCTGAAAACTAGTCCACCATGTCAATCTTGTGCCTCTCAACTTCGTTTTGGAAAACTTAACCTTCCTCTCTTCATCCATCTCCTCAAACTCAAAATAGTTCTCTAAGGCATCAAGCCATCCTAACACCTCTTCACTATCCATATTCCCTTGATAGATAGGCAAGTCTACGTGACTCTTCCCTCCATGACCTTGTACTTCCTTCAACAATCTCAGTAACCTCCTTTCCTCAGGGTCCTCTATCTCATCTACTCGTTGTTCTTGATTTACCCTCACATACTCTTCTTCTTCATCATTATCTTCTTGGTTTTCTTGCTCTTCTCTCCTCCTACTCCTCTCAAGGTTATTTATCCTTGCTTGCATGGTCTCTCTCTCCATTCTCCATTTCCTTTCTTCTCTAGCTCTGGCCTACTCTCTTGCTGCTTCTTGTTCCCTTCTTTCTCTTCTCTCCCTTTCCAAGATCTCCTTCAACTCTTCCAACTCCCTTGCCAATTGATTTTTTGGTGCCATTGCTGTTTCTCCAATCCTTAAAGGACCTACTCACTGCTCTGATACCACTCTAGTGTAGAGGGTTAGGGACTTTGAAAGAAACACAAAGTTTTAAGGCTAATAATGATTCACTCTCAACCTTCCAACTAGGCACCAGTATGGAGATAAGGCCTCAATAATGCACCAAATGACTTATTTGATTTCCCTATGGACCCAAATCCTAGGAATGCTCTTAATAGACCCAAAAAAACTTTTTTTGAATGATTTAAAATCCCAACCCTTTGACTTGGACACAAAACCAATTTTTCACCTTAACTAGGCTACTAGCCCAACTAGGCCTCTAGCGAAGGATTTTTGACTTTGCACTCAAAATTTCCAAATGAACCTCCAAACTAATGATTGAACTAGATGTGGTTTGTGATGATACATAACATACTATATTCTTGATGGAACTCTTTTTGGAGCACACCAATAAAAAATCTGTTGTTTCCTCCTATTTAGGCCTAATTAGCCCTCTTTTTCAAAGAAACCCCTCTTTAAAATCAACCTCTGGCCATGAAACTTTCAATAGTCCCTTAAAATGACTCAAAACCAAGGATTCCAAGTTTTTAGGCCTCTACGACACATCTAACATGCTCAAACACAAAACCCTCCTTAACTTGCCTCAAAAAGTAGGGCTTCTTGGAAACTAACCTTCCAATCACTTCCAGAACTTTCTCATTGAATCTACACCATTAGGATAACATACTTAGTCTATCCCAACTCAAAAAAATGCCCCTCATTAAGGCAGATCTGCTGCTACTATACCCTAGCCCCCAACTTCAAGCACTTTTCACAGTCAAAGCTTGGTGTACACCATAGTATTCATCTCTCCTACACATTATATTGTTATATTGGTATTATACATGTTATAAATGATCCATTTCATAGATTACAGTCACCACTTTCCATGAAATGGATCATTTATCCATGAAAACTCACAAAATGAGTGCAAAATCTAAATTTTCTAGAGGACAGTCAGATGTAAAATGTAAAGGAATTATCTATTAATGCTTTCAGAGCCTTCAATGGTGTTAAAACAGGTTAACACAAATTTATAAAGCATCCTACTGGACATAGATTCAATAGAGATCAAGTATTCAACAAAAGAACACCATAAAAATGCAAGAAAACTGTATTTTTCACTATTTCCAGAAAATAGTCTATACAGTCACCTCTCCAATCAACCAACCTCCGTAAAAATGATAATTTTGGGGTTATAGAACCATTCCCCAACTTATCCAACCGTTCTTGATTGATTACAATGCATAATTACCTCTAAAACACCTAAAACTCATTTTCCCGCCTAAACTGGATTTTGAAAAAAATTGAATTTCCAATTTGCAATTTATTAAACTCTACTATCTAAAAACCATTAGATCCTTAATAAACAACCTTATTTGTCACAATCAAATCATAATAAACCTATCTAACCTCCTAGAGCATTATTTTTCCATTTACAAAAAAATTTGGTCCTAGGGTCCTTATCAGGACCCTTAGGACAGTTGACTACTTTCAAGTTCTTTCCCATTTCAAAAGCCATTATAGGCTCCAAGATATCATAATTGATGCTTTGAGGTGATTGATAGGTCTTCAAGACCCCTACATTCTCCTGTCTCCTGAAGAGTTCCTTGAAGAGCTTGGGTGCTCCTACACCATAGCAAGTGAGGTGCTACTTTGGAATCATATTCTCTTAAGATAGTGTAATCAAGGTGTGAGATAACATCTCCCCAATTACGATCAACTCCTATCTCATACCTTCTCTCCTTGGGTCTTAAGAAATCATGTAGAGCAATGGGAATTCTAGGTAACTTCTCAATCAAAGCTCTCTTTAGTTCAGAAGCAAACAAATTCTAGAATGTGACATAATCATATGTCCTATCATTGTTGTCCAAGACTGTGGTCCAACATTACATGGGTAGATCCAAGTCACCCCTTTTTCTTTCTAATTCAATATTGTGTCCAAAGTAAATTTCACCCTTGTTCAAAAACATATGCATTAGTAGTGAGTACCAATTGAACCTTACCCCCAATTCACCTTTCTTTAATCTTACCAGTCCCTCATGCATTCTTTTAGAAATAAATCCTACATAATCATACACTACACAATATTGGGGATGTTGGATATGGGTAGCCATATACATCTATTCCATTGGAATTTGAGAGAGAGCATGATAACCAAGTATCTAGAAAATGGAATAGAAGGTCTTTTTGAAATAGGGAACAAAATAGTTAACAGGGAAAGGATCCTTATCATGTGTTCCTATTACAATATTCCAACCTACAATGTTTGCTAGAAATCTTGGCAAGATGTGGACTCTGAATGAAATCTTGATTTTATCATACTCTTGCTTAAGAGAATCTTTATTTATGTTATGCATTTCATCACTCCATTCAGTAAGACAGGAAACAAGACCCAATTCCTCTTTAGTGATCTTAACCATTTCTTTCCCATGTTATGTTCTGATAGTCATCGTGACTAGGCCATAATTAGCAGCCATTTCCATAAGCAAGTGGACATCCATATGGAAATTTGGTACAATTAACTTTCCCAGGCCACAATTCCAAGGGTTTCCTACTAGGATACCCATATTTCTATTCCTGAACCAACTATTAAACAATTACCATCTAGTATAAGGTAATTTAGCATCCCTGATAGAACATCTTTTGTCAAATAGACCCTCTACTATTTGAGAACCTCTAGGAATAAATTGGTCTTTAGGTTTGTTGCTAGTTGAAGGTGGTACTTGATCCATAAGGTCTTTATTTAGAGGTATAGGGATTTTTTGGTTTAATTAAACAAGGCCTACGACTTTTGTGAGGGTTTGGCATGAATTATGAAAATGAAAAATTAATAAAGTCTTCTTTATGAACGTCAAACCTTAAAAACCCAAACCAAGAAAACCCTAATAGAGTTAAGCTTGAGAAATCACAACTTATCAATAATGCTAGAAGGAAAGCAACAATTGACCTACTAGTTTTCTCACCAGTTGACAACCCTAGTTCTGACATCAGAAAATGTTGAGAAACCATAGCATGAGCTCCTCAAGTGTATTGAGTATACTTTTAATGTTGAATTATGCCTTTAAGATAAACATTAATAATTATGCACTTCCTTACTTTTGTAGCTCAATGTCCTTTTAGTTATTAAGGCTCACTCGCGTGAACCAAAAAAACTTGCTTTCCTTCAACTAAGTTTTGAATATTGGCCATTGATCTTTTTGGATAGTTAATTGATTGATGATCTGATTTAACCAAATTATTACGAAAGATCCAACTGTGCACAACCGCAACACTTATCAAATGACATGAGGCCACATGGAAACACTTGATTGTAGTACATAGGCTCTACCATCTCTTTGTTTTTATAGCCATGATCCATGTGTCCTTTTCCCCTCACCCCCATGAGCAATAACTCGTGTGCAACTTTCATCAATGGGGAGACAGGGAGAGGCTAAGATTAGATCTCTCAGCCTTGTCATACACACTTCTTAGCTAGCAACAACTTTATCCTTCATACAACATCTATAGATCAGATTAAAAGATCTTTTAAGCACGTGAAATATATACATATTAGTAATACAAATTTTACTTCCCATGCCTTGTGTTGAAATTTTAATTAAATATTTTCCCACATGTATATGCTTCCACGTTCTCAGGATTACTCCATGCAGTAGACACTCGCTTCCCCATTGGGAATTTGGAAAGAAATATGGGGCCCATATGGGATGGCGGGGAGCAGTTAGATTAATCGACATCACCCTCTATCAATCGTTGATTTAGTTGAAACTTAGCAATACTAACCCTCGATACCATCATCAGCGAAGACAAGTGGCAATCACCCACTAGCCCATGTGATTATTTTAACAATCAAGAAAAGAAAATGGGCACACCATTTATCTCCCACCATTGATCTTCTTTAATGACCAGTTGCATGCTTTGTCAATGATGTCTAGCCCACCAATCATCCAGGACACATAGCCTTTACCTGTGAGCCCGAATGAATAAAAGAATGAGAGACAAAATGGACTGGGCATGCGGGCTATGGTCCATATTTTCTGCATTGATCGAACAACATTCAAGGGTTCTTATATCTACACATGTCAAAAATTGTTAATCCTAAAAGGGACCTGACTAGGTCGATGAAGCCACACCCACAATATAAAAAGACTTAAGACTTTTTAGTGGAATATATTCAGCCCGACTTAGGAAAATTTCAAAAATAATGATCCAACATGATCAATTGATAAAATAGGACCAAAGGGCTAGTCACTCAACAGGTTTTGATGTCAAGAGTTGTGACTTAAAGGATTGATGACCGACACAAGGAGTCAACCAAAAAATAAAACCTAGTCAAGGATATAGACTCAAAGAGTTTTTCAAATACAAAACCCACAATTCATTAAACTCATCAAGATTTTGGAAATGGAACACAAAAAAATTTTAGGGGTTCCATCAGGGAGAACAATTTTTGACACTACATTTAGCCCCCACCCTAGCACCCATATGACACTATGTGCATATGCAAGCTAAAGTACTTAGAAAACTAAAATTTATCTCATAAAAGGATACTCATATGGATTTGTTCGCGAACATGGGAGAATGAAGCCCTCATTGTAGTTCTCTACAAAAAAAAAATTTAGGAACCATATCCTACAAAACCACTTTATTTGTTCAAAAATCTTCTTATATAACTTCTTCAAGAAATAAAATTCGAAGGTAGATGTATGCCCCTTGATTCCGCTTGCTTTATGGAGGTCGAATCAAGGTAGCAATCTAACCAAATTGAATTGCACAAGTCATATCATAGGGTATTTCCAATTACCATACTACATAGAGATAGAAATTTGATGAGATTGAGATTGGAGCTATGAATACAATGCAGCAAATGACATTGAAAACTGAGTTCTCTAGCCCCCAATATGTAATTTGAAATGAAAAATCACTTTTTACCTTACACATGTAAATAACCTAATTGAGTATATAAGAATAAAAAGTTAGGTATTTTGTGATCATTTTGTCTTTTACCTTTTTGTAGTGTGACTTTTTTGGAGAGTGACTGACAATGCCGAGCATATGACTTTACATGCCTCCAAGACTTGACATCCTATGTGACGAGGTGGCACGGGACGAGCTGCAACATACTATGAATGGATTCTTATCTACATTTACTTTGTTTTTATGCATTTACATTATGTTTGTATGCATTTCTAGATAGATTTAGGATCTTAAAAAAAGAATTTGCAAAGCTTCCCTTTTTTTCTCACAAAGTGTCCCACTTTTTCATGAAGTGTACCACTTCATTGGAAAGTGTCCCAAAAAGGGAATAAAGTGTCTAGGACCCCTAGAAAAGTGTCCTATAGCAACCTTAGCACACTTTATTATTATTGATGTATAGATTTAAGATTTTTAGGATGCTTATAGGTGATATTTTTCTTTTTGGTTAGGTTCCTCCTCTATCTCAACAACGTCTGGGTGGAAATTTGTTATGTTGCCTACTAGAGCTCATTTAAGTGATTTCATAGGAGGATGTGGAGACATTAGAGGAGGTAGGAATATATTGGGCCTATCTCATGCCACCCATGAGATACCATGATTACATGCTTATTGCATTAGTAGAGTGATGGGATGCAGATACCTACACTTTTGTCTACCCACCAGTGAGATGACCATTACTCTAGAGGATGTTCATTACATTCTTCATCTTCCTATCTAAGGTGAGACTATACAATTTGTAGAGGATTGATCTTATTGGGAGATGAGGATAGACATTTATTATTTCCTTGGAGGTCTAATTTGGGAGAGGATTATGGGGTCACAGATTGAGCTGAGGTGGCTACTTCACACATGATCACCATTCCTTAGGCAGATTATGATTATGACTACATCACTAGTACTAGTCCTATATGGCCAGGGAACACACCTAGATGGAGGATTGGTACACATTATTTAGGAGATGGAGTAACATAGGACTATCTACACCTAGGGTCGTAGTATGCTAGCACATCTCTATTATGACTTGGGACGATTCACCTATCAGGAGGTGGATAATATGGTACATTGTACACTGCTATAGGTTTGGTGCCTAGAGCATATCACATGTACTAGACCAACAAGATTTCCTACTATTGGTGCTATTGGCTACCCATGATCCTTCAACTATCCACTTTGATGAGAATAACAATTTGGGGATTCATTATACTAGAGAGTCAGGCTCAACCATCTTGATCAGGAGGAGATCCTATGGAGACCTTACCTCTTGACACCTTAGTGGCCAGACAAGACACACTAGTTGACTAGGATGCAAAGGGATCAATTTTTACTAGGGAGACATGGTTATTTAGTAATACCTTTCTACTACAATCATGTCATGAGACAGTTTGGATAGATACATGATCCACAAACACTACAACCTTTCTATAGATGATCAATGTGGACTGCCCATAGACCTAGAGATGCAAGACAACTCATGTTGATGATTTTGTTTCTAGTGATTTAGATGATGAGGATCTCAAAATTCCCCTAGTCTCTGACACTATTGGTGTGGCTGCTATAGATACATATAAGGAGTGGTGTGCCACAACACGACTAGCTCTAGTTTTTCCTATGGATTAGACTATAGGATGTACTAGACCTCTCCTAGATCACAAGGATGGTTAGGAAGAGACAAGCGAGGAGAACAAGGATGTAAACCTATTTTTAGATGAGGTAGAGGATTATGACAAGGAGGAGGACTGAGACTATGAGGAGGAGGAGGAGGAGGAAGAGGATGAGGAGGAGGAGGAGGAGGAGGAGATTCAATTAATGAGTGATGGTAGTGACACAATAGGTGAGGATCTAGTTTCCCCTGAGTGGAGAGATTCAGTTCCTACTTAGGTTACCAAATCGTAGTCACTAGTCGTAGCACATGCCAACACTTATAAGCATGGGGAGGGAATCAGATCTTCTATACTTCCTACATAGGATGGAGTTCTTTTTACACAGTAGGCTGGAGACCTAGGTGACAACACATTATTTACTTTTACATTATGCTTTTATGATTATGCTCATGTTCTCATTTTTATCTATATATATCATGATGTGTACTAATTATTCTTATGATTTCCATCTTGCAGGATCTATGAGAGAGCTATAGAATCTCTACTGATGGGATGCCATAGATATGGTTCCTCCTTTTCCCTCAAAAGAGGATGTCACTATAGAGTACATGCTCCCACCAATCATAGAGCAGTATGTAAATCTATTTGAGCCTTTTGCGAGGTTGAGAAGAGCATACGAGAGTAATACCATGTGTTCTGATTGAGCCATGGGTGAGATATCAACACTGTAGGCTTCCTATGTTGAGCTTCAATCATCTTGAGATCCGATGGAGCTCGAGAGACTACATGGAGAGGTTGTCAAGTTGTAGGTGGAGATAGATCACGTGGATCAAGAGCATATGGAGGATATTGTAAAGGAGGCTAGGGCTGTTGGATGAGTAGAGGGCCTATAGGATGCACTAAGATCCATGATTAGATCACAATCACATACCACTATCTCATGAAAAATTCCACATCCAGGCCCTAAGGGGTCTAGTAGTCACAAGCTACAATAGCATTGTATTATTGAGGATATGTACTTAAAATTTTCTTATATATATATGATCATTTATGTTTGGTTGCTTATGTTTATTTGTTTAAGTTAGATGAAAATTTGATTTATGAAATAATATTTGTAAGACTATTTAATAAATGTCTTCATGATCTAACATGTTTTTTCGTGATCTAATAAAAACAATTTTAGCTTTCCTTAGATGCAACATTATGATTGGGTATGTTATTCTAAATTAAATGCACCTATGATCTAATTGTAGAACACTAAATGCATATAAGGATCTAATCTGACATAACATACAAGATTAACTTGAATAGTATGAAACATAAAGTAATAACCCAAAGCTAATTTGAATAATTACTTTAATATTCAAGAAACATGAATAATTGTTTACCAAGAACAAAGTAGTGTGAGAGAAAATAACATACTATCTAATAAATCTAACATCACTTATCTAACATTCACACTATTCAAGAAGGAAGGTTAGACATAGTACTAGCACAAATGTGTGACATTAATAGGTTCTTTAAGAGGTGTACCATCCATTTCTATTAATGTGTATGCTCCAGAACCATAAATTACATTAATTACATAAGATCCTAACCAATTAGGGATGAATTTTCTTTTTTCAGCCTGGGCAACATTGACATTACATTGATTCTCAAATAACACAAAATCACCTTTATTAAATGAATGAGGGATGGCGTGATCATTTTAACTACATTTATTTCATCTAGAGTGAGCTTGGAGATGCTCAAGAGTGTTGATGCATTTTTCATCAAGCATTTCATGCTAATGGAATCATTGTTCTTTATAAGTATTATCATCAATAAGTCCTTGAAGAGCAATTCTTAATGAAGGAATCTCTAACTCCAAGGGCATTATCACCTCAGTACCATAAACAATATTATAAGGAGTATTTTCAGTTGATGTTCTAATAGTAGTATGATAAGCTCCATAATACATATGTTAATTGTGTGTGCCAATCCTTATTATGCTTGCTTACTATTTTCCTTAGGATTTTCTCAAGAGTCTTATTAGTTGACTCAACTTGACCATTAGATTATGGGTATTAAGGTGTTGAAAAATAATGTTGGATGTTAAATGTTTCTAATAACTTATTCATATCATTATTCTTAAATGGTGTCCCATTGTTCGAAACCAATGCGAAAGGGAGTCCAAAGTGAGAAATGATATGTTCCAATATGAAACAACATATTACATCAGCATTTGTTGAGCGACGAGGACTTCCACCCATTTCATGAAATAATTTGTTGCAGTAATTATAAATGTATGTTCAATAGAAGAGGGTGGTGATTTTTTTCCAATAAGATTTAGACCCCATACTAAAAATGGCCAGAGAGGAACTTGGTCATGAAGCTTGAAAGTAGGAGCATGAATCAAATTGCTGTGTTCTTGACATTTGTGACATTTCTTAACATATTTGAATTAATCTTGTTCCAGATGTCTCCAATAGTATCCTATGCAGATCATCTTTTGAACTAATGATCATCCTCCAAAACGGCCTCCACAAGCACTTGCATGAGATTCCATAGGTGCTATAGGGATTTTGAATTCTTTAAGACATCAAAGTAAAATACCATCAAAGGGCCTCCTATACAAAATTTCTACAAGAATGATATATCTAGATGCAAGTTTTCAAAGGCAGGTTCGAGTATTCTTAGTTGTCGGCTCAAGAAAGGTACCTTATTTCAAAAAAATAAATATTGGTGTGTACCATTCACTAGAGCTTTCTATGATGTTTAATAATACTTTTTTGACCTTATCTTCTATTGATGGTTGTATAATTGTATGGACAATGAATTCAAAATTTGCTAAAGGATCTTGAAGAGATACAAGGGAAGCCACACTTTCCATTACATCCACAGGTCGATTATCTTTTCATGGGATATTATCAATGGTATACGAATCAAATTTTTGTAAGAGAGTCATTGTGAGATCCTTATATTTTGATAACTTTTCATGCTTTGCTTCATATGATTCATTTATTCATTTGATGACTAATTGAGAATCACCAAATATCTTAATGCTTTGAGCTCCCAGAGTTAAAGTGACACAAATTCAAGTAATTAAAGGTTCATACTCTATTGTGTTGTTTGTGCATAGGAAGTTTAGGTGGTATGACAAGGGAATAGGCTTTCCTCTAGGAAGGTCTAGTATAACCCATGTGTTGGAGCCAATTTTACATTTAGAGCCAGCAAATTATAACTCCCATGAATCAGTTTCAATCGCCAAAAATTTATCATCAGGAAATGAGTCATTGTTATGTGATGTTGATGGTGAAGGAGCTTCAGCTAAATGGTTCGTCAAGGCTTATCCCTTAATTTCTTTTTTTAAGAAAAATTTAAGGTCAAACTCAATTAACAACATTACCCATTTGGCTAAGTGTCTTGATAAGATTGTTTTATTGAAAAGATGTGCTGGTGAATTTTAAAGAAGCAAGCAGATCCCACTAAGCATCTATGAATTTTCCAAATTCAATTCTCAAATACTTAGGAGATGATTGGCCAATGAATGAGAGGAATCTAGGATGATTCCTTCCTACAATTTGATCTCTATAAGACTCGGAAGGTTGTTCCCACAACATGTATCTTACAACCTCACTACACAATTATATCACACATTGCACAATTAATAGATACATTCTCATTCCAATGCTAAAATAATGAAATCTATAAAGAAACTAGCAATTCCTTTGAAAGATCAAACTTATAAAGCTAAGAATTCATATAACACAAACCACAAAAAATATAGATCGATTAAAATATTATTTCTCAATGTTGTTCTCAAATTGGATAGCCAGAGCCATAGGAAATGCATATAATATTTAAGATCACTGCCATATCTTTGGGTAGGGATTCGAAACACAACAAACTAAACTATAAGGTGAATCTAATCCTAAACATCCACGATCTTTATGAGATTGCCTTGAAATTCACATATTAATACTTAGAATCTATGACTACTTATTAGATCAACCAAACAAGTATACTAATTCATGATTTAATCAAAGCATTTTAATTGATCCATTGAACCAGAGCCTAAATTAAAACACACATCAAATCAAAATTATAATGAAGATTAATAAAAGGATTCTTGATCAAATTTTCATTAATAATTCAGATAAAATGTAAAGCTAGAGAGACAATAGACTCAAGAGATTTGCATTATTGTTCAGATATGCTTAGAAATAAAAAAATTGACAAAATTCACTTGCTTGACTCAAAACTTAAGATTCAGACTTCAAATATGTTCTCTCTTTGTTCACAATTTGCATAATTCAGATCTAGAATTCAACAAGAGAGTCGTACTAATAGCCCTGAATTCCATTTTATGAGAACAATGGAGCAAAACAAGCTACAGGATGAAAAGTACACATGTTACCTTTCAATTTGACCTCTATAACATATATTCCCTTTGTAGTTATATTTACACTTTCAATTCGAGGGAACATAAATGAGATAGTTTATTTCCATTTGCTGATGAGGATAGACCCACCTTCCAAATGGAACTTTTTTGAAAAGAAATAATCTTCTAACCATTCCAACATATGCATTCCCTTAAGAAAATTCACAAAAATATGCAAAAGATAGAAAAGGTGAATAAACATCCAAGTCAGCATCCCAATCATAGGTAATCAACATTTACTTGTAGTATTTTCAATTTGGAGACACATATCTTTTATACATTGTAATCTCTAAGGTTAGACCTATACTATACTTGACCAAGGATATGTTCTCTCCATTCCTGTGTTCACAAATCCAATTCATCAATAAATATCCTCTTCCATTACACATATTTTGCATCAAATGACCAATTGAAATTAATATTTTCATCCATCTTCTTTCTATATGGAGAGTACTTTGTCATCACTGAATTGGCTTCTTTGTCAAAATCTTCGAGGAAGCTGGTGATGAATGATAGCTTCTCTAGAGTATTCTTCAATGTATCAATGTCAACATTCTCACAAATGAGAGTTGCTTGAGAACCAATAGTGGTATCCACTTGGTGCTTCCATGTTTGTAGAGACTTGACCTCATCATAAATATGTTGAATATTAGGTAACAATTTCAAATCTACCTCATCAAACTTGGCCTTCAATTCTCTTATTTTCTTCTCGAATGGGGAAACATATCCCTAAAAAATTTGTTTCCTAACCTCACAAACAAACCTATAAGTTGGGACCACCCTTGGATATCTATCCTCCTGCTACTTAGCCCCAATGACCATAAGCTTCAAATCATCATCATTGAAAATCTTCTAGTTGTGCACATTGTCAGGAATGGAAGGTCTTGTCTGCACCTCAACTTTAGAGATTCCTATAAAATTTATATCATTTGGTCTCAATGAAATGTTAGCAAGTAAGTTAGCTACTTTTTTTTGTCCTCTTTCCATCCAGTCGATTCCAAAAGCATCAAACTACTCAATGGAATCCTAGACAACATTTCGATAATGCTTAAGTCTATTATTTTTGCAAGCATACTTAGCCCTTACTTGGGATATCACAAGCTCAGAATCACCAATTAACATTAAATTTTTTATTCTATGCTTATGAGATAATCTCAATCCTAGTAATAATGCTTCATATTCTACCACATTATTTGTGTAGAAAAAGGACAATGTAAAAGAGAATTTATATGAAATACCACTAAGTGGTACTAATAATATCCTTGCACCAAACCCTTTTTTGGAATTTGCACAATCAAATTGTTCCAAGTATGAGAAATTTTTAGTGGTGTTGTCATTAATGTTGTCATTGATGTCAATAGAGTTCAATATGTTGCAGATTGTACATGTATAGCTGAGATGTTGTGAGTACATGGAGCTATCTTTATGTCATTGCAGATGTGTTGTGTTGATGAGTTTCCAAGTGCTTTTGAGAAAATTAATAAAGAAAAGAAGTCAAAGTGATGAATGTATTTAGAATGTGCTCCACATTTCTCCTATGTTGATCCTATGCTTGTGCGGATCTAAAGATTTGATAAAGGTGATCTTGTGGTGATATATTCTGAGTTTTAGCTTCTGGTGTGATAGTACATGAAAGTCATGTTCACCAGTGTGTGAATTGTTCTGACAGAGTTGATCTTCTATGGACTAAGAGAAATGTTTCTACTTTGTAGTCCTCCAATATTTCATTTAGATCTTGCGGATCTAGGATATTTCTTGAGATGGTATTCTCTGGGTTTTGGAAAAGAAGGTTGAAATTTGGTGATCTAAAAGACATGTTTTAGTGTTTCAATATGAGTTTGCATAGTTTGGATGGACTGATGAAAGGTGTTCAAAGTTTGAAGCAGATTGCATTTGTTGAGGATGTATCTAAATAAATCTAAGATATATTCTCATGCATAATGAAGTGTGTAGTAGAGCCCATTTGTCATCTTCTTGTTGGGAAGTGTGTAAATAAATGTTCATTTGTGTTTTCATTAGGTTTGGCTGGCCTGGTGTTTACATTTCATTTCAAGAATAAAATTTAATTAAGGAAGTGTGTGGTTGATTTGAGATATTATTTTTTATCTTGAAAAATGTTTGATTGGTCCAATCTTATTCCTTTCCATCATGGGAATGTTGAGTTGCCAACCTAATTTAAATTTATGAAATGAGGTATTTGTGGCCGACCTTGGAGAAAGTTTCTAAGGTTGAGGATGGTATAAAAGCAGGTCAAATTGTGAAGATTTGTATGATAGTGTGATGCCAAGTGATGAAAGTGAGCCACAAATTATAAGAGAAGTGTGTGAGTGAGTGAGTTGAGACAAGAGTTCTTTATTTTGTTGGATTCTTGAAGGTAGTGAGCTAAAGGTTTCTACAATCCTTATTCAAAGCTACATATGTGTGTTAATTGATGTGGTGGATCTTTTGTGCTCTCTTCTATCTGTAGGAAGTGAGCCTCCTTATTGGACAGTGAGTCCTATTACCCAATTTTCACCCTCAGGCTCAATTAGGAAAAGCATCTATGTTGCAGGTGATCATAAGGGCCAAATGGATATTTCCATTGAGGGTTAGTTCATTCATCTGATGAAATTTCACAGGGGATTCAGTTGGAAGGCCTGCTCTATTGGAAACATGCCTCAATATTCAAGCTCAGCTCCATTAGAGCCAGGTCGGCATGACATCTTCACTATATAGCCAACTAGCTGCTTGATACTTTCCATTTTTTAACAGGTCACTATGACCTAGTTTTTGTCCTGCCGAACGGAGTTGCAGAGCCTATCACTATAACATTGAGGGGTCGGTAGGACCTCTTATCACATGGATTTATCTAGCTGACAGGCCATCCAATCATGAGCTCAGGGAGACTAATGGCGACCAAGGGCTTTGAGGTAACTTCTGGTGCTTGGCGAGGGGTCACAGCGAATAGTCAGAGTCTCACGGACAGGAGAGGGAGCTTGCCGAAAAACAAGTCTTTCAGCGTAACAACGCATTCTGAGAGATGTCCCGACGATAAGAGAATGTCTCCCTGACTTAAGAGCCTTTGATGTAGCAAAGCAGTCGGGGTAAGGTCTCCCCGACTCCGATGTCTCGCCGACAACAAAAGGAGCTCGCAGTAGGATGAGTGATTCAGATTGAGGTCTGGCCGACAGGCCGAAGTCTCAGCGAAATAGAAAAGGGAGCTAGACAAAAGATGTTGGTTTCGGCGAAGGATGGTGGGATCGCCGTGAAGTCTCAGCGATGCAAAAGGTCTTGCCGACACAGAAGGAGCCCGAGGAGGAAATAGAGGTCGGCAAGATGTCTTCCCGAAAGGAGGGAGCTCACCGAAGTATTTTTGGCTTTAATGAGATGTCTTGCCAATACCAAAGGGTCTTGCTAATAATAAGATGGGCTCACCAAAAGATTTGAAGCTTGGCGCAAGGTCTTACCGAAGGCCAGTGGTCTCACCGAAGATAAAGGAGCTCAGGGAGATGTCTTCCCGACCAGTGAGAGTCACAATGAAAGACAAGGAGATCTCGGTGAAAGAGAGGGAGCTCGCTAAGAGCTCTCGATGACACTGGTGGGTCTTGGCGACAAAGGAAGTGTCATCGGAAAGGGTCTCACTGACTAGTGAAGCCTCTCGAAATGAAAGAAGTTCACCAAAGGGAAGGAAAGTCTACAAGACGTCTTGGCGAATGAAGGTGGTCTCAGTGACAGAAATAGGAATCGGTATGATCGGTGGACTTCACCGCGATGTTTTCCCGACCGATGGGAGTCACACCAAAGGAGATCTAGAGCTCAGTAGAATGAAATGTCTCAGGGTGACATCAATAATGTCTTGCTGAATGGAATCTTGGAGCCCGAGACAAAGCGATGGTTTCGCCAGAAGGCCTCAGCGACCAGATAGGGTCTCGCCAGTAAAGGAAGTTGACCTTCTCCGGAGGTTGACCTTTGCTTACAAGAAACCCACATCTTTGGAGGTCTTCCAATGTTACACTAAGGTGTTGGACATCAGGTTCAACAGGGTGCAACTTCAGGTGATAACAGTTTTTGGCACGCTCGATGGGACAGTGAACTACTTCTCAGTTCAGGCTTATGCATTTTATTGCTGCTATTTGGTGTGTTCAGTAGTGGTTTCAGTCTTTTGGAGGCATTTTCTTTACATACTTGGCGACTCCGAGCAAATCTACTGGTTTCAACAAGTTCAGTGTTGGTATGTTTTAATTATAAGCTCAATATTCTGATTTCCAATATTTATATGAATAGAGATGACTGATTTCATGGTCAACATGTATACCCACCTCAGTTTCATGAAAATCTTATCAACCAATCACCCTATCAACCATATCAGGCCAGTCATGTTGCTGGTTTAATCTCAAACAGCCATGCAATAGCAGCCTATCAGCATGCCCAATATGTTTGCCACCCTCCCACCCCTGCTCAATTCCCCTCACAGCATATTAATTCCACTTTGAGTGAGCCTTGTAGCCTCCTGAGTTAGTCCCAAAATTCTAACAATGCGAATACCAAGTTGGGTAGCATCAAGGACATGTTGTGGTAGTTTCAAAGGAAGATGTTAGACATAGAAAGGGAAAATGAGTATAATATGTAGCAAGAGGAGCTTTTCTTTCAGGTGCACATTTGTCAGCAAGAATTGGAAGCACAAATATATGAAAAGGAATTATTTGTTAGACAAGTTGCAGCTAAGGATGAGCGGATGAAACACTTTCTTGCACAGGATCATAGATTAGAACCCCAACTACCTGTGAAGGAGGGGGCCTCAAAGCACAAGCTTCCATGTTTCAGACAAGTTGAATCTAGCATGGACAGCTACGATGAAATTGCTAGGTTGGAGGAGCATGTTTTTTCAGTTCCAAGCTTCAAGCAGATTGCTTCTTCTGAAACCTCAAAACTGACTGAAGATCTTCCTCAAATGGAAGGCATTGGCGAGGATGTAGTTTCAAAATAGCTAGAAGACATCAAGCCATTTGGGCAGTTATCGATTGATGTTCATTAGCAAGAAAATGAAGAATTAGATGTGGAAAAGGATCATGAAACTAAACTTGATATCATTCTTCAAGGTATGGTTTTTGATTTCTCAGAGCATGCGATAAATGAGAAGGCTAATATGCAGCTTTATGAAGAAGCATGCACAACCATTATTGAACAGTTTTGTTCAACATTGGATGGCAAAGAACCACAAGAAGTTGATAGTCATGATGATCTTGGGCACCAACTTGAAGAAGTGATGACACAATAGGAAAAACCTCATAATCCTATTTTACAAGATCATGATTGGTTGAAGGAGCTTCCTTTTTGTTGTGTAGAAGAGTTTGAGATTGCTGAACCAGTTAAGCCTTTTCCTTCTCCTGTTGAGGCCACTTCACTATTTGAACTTTTTCCTTCTTTCATTAAAGAAGAAAATAATGATTTGGAATGTCTTTCTTGGAGTAATGAAAACTATGAGCACCTTCCTTTTTGGAGTATAAATGAGCCAGAGATTGATGTATGGAATGGAAAAGCAGTGGAGGGCATGGCGACCATTATATTCCAAAAGTTTGTTTTTGTTGTAGCTCATTGCCAAAAAGAAATGAAAGCAGAGAGACAGCTTGAAGAATTTAGTTCTTCACTTGAAGTGTCTCAAAAATCTAAGTTTTGTGTTGATGAAGTGTGCATCAATATAAATGATTTTGTAGTTACTGAGTAGCCACACATTTTTTTGGAGAGTGATGCTCCCATTGCCCAGTTTGATAGCATGCCCAAATTTCAAAATTTCTCATTTGAGGTGCCTAAAGAAGCGATTCCTCGTGCAGATCAAAAATAAATTTTGGCATATTTTGCATCACCATGTGAGCTGGAAACTTTTTCCTATTTCAGTTCATGCCTTGAGGAGGTCAATAATGGTGACATTGGCCTATCCTTTTGTGAGGTGAGTTCTCTTCCCTCTACAAAAGGTTTTCTCTTGGATGCTGACCTATCTTCAAAAAGGTTCACCCCTGCTATTGTGTGTTCAACTAAGGCACCAATGTTAGATGAGTCTAACACTTGCATCATATGGTTTCCTTGCAATAAAAAAATTTACAATGAAGTGATCCTGCACCTTGCAAGCATCTTGTGTAGTTACATGCATGTTGGCAACAATTTTTAGTGGTTGTAGCTACGTGAGGTCTGCAACTATGGTTTGGGGGAGATCAACTCCTTCAAAAGGTTCATCTTTGATAGAGGCAAGCTTCCATTCTTTGCTTTCAGTTAGTTTGGTTTATATATTGTAAATATCTTTCTTTCCATGAAGTGCATTTGCACACTCTGCATTCTCCTTAAGGGAATACATGTTCTAGCTTTAATGCTTTCCTCTAGGCGCAACCGCACATGTTTTTTTTTTCTTTGAGGAGGCCCAGCTATTGAAGTTTTCCCATGACTCCCTGCCCAATGGACAGGCCTAGGCTATTGGTCTTCATGTTTAGCAGGAAAACATCCAACAAAGGTCACCAGAAATGTTACCCAATTTTCACCCTCAGGCTCAATCAAGCAAAGCATCTATGTTGCAGGTGATCATAAGGGCCAAATGGATATTTCCATTGAGGGTTAGTTCATTCATCTGATAACATTTCACAAGGGATTTAGTTGGGAGGCCTGCTCTATTGGAAACATGCCTCAATATTCAGGATTAGCCTCCATTAGAGCCAGGTTGGCATGACATCTTCACTGTCTAGCCGACTGGCTGCTTGATACTTTCCATTTTTGAACAGGTCGCTATGACCTAGTTTCTGTCCTGCCAAACAGAGTTGCAGAGCCTATCGCTATAACATTAAGGGGTCGGTATGACCTCTTATTGCATGGATTTCTCTAGCCGATAGGCCATTCAGTCTTGAGCTCAGGGAGACTCATGGTGACCAAGGGCTTCCGGGTAACTTTGGGCCCTCGGCGAAGGGTTCTAGCGAACAGTCAGAGTCTTGTTGATAGGAGAGCGAGCTTGCCAGAAAAAAAGTCTTTCGGCATAACAAAGCATTTAGAGAGATGTCCCGGTGATAAGAGAATGTCTCCCCGACTTAAGAGCCTTTGGCATAGCAAAGCAGTCGGGGTAACGTCTCCCTCACTTCAATGTCTCACTGACAACAAAAGGAGCTCATGGTAGGATGAGTGATTCAGATTGAGGTCTGGCCGACAGGCCAAAGTCTTAGCAAAATAGAAAAGGGAGCTCAGTAGAAGATGTTGGTTTCAACGAAGGATGGTGGGATCACCGTGAAGTCTCAGTGATGCAAAAGGTCTTGCCGATGCAGAAGGAGCCCAAGGAGGAAAAAGAGGTCAGCAAGATGTCTTCCCGAAAGGAGGGAGCTCACCAAAGTATTTTTGGCTTCGGTGAGATGTCTCGCCGATACCAAAGGGTCTTGCCGATAAAAAGATGGGCTCACCAAAAGATTTGAAGCTCGGCGCAAGGTCTTGCCGAAGGCCAGTCGTCTCGCTGAAGATAAAGGAGCTCGGGGAGTTGTCTTCCCAACCGGTGAGAGTCATGGAGAAAGACAAGGAGATCTTAGTGAAAGAGAGGGAGCTCACTAAGAGGTCTCGGCAACACTGGTGGGTCTTGGTGACAAAGGAAGCGTCATCTACAAGGGTCTCACTGACCAGTGAAGCCTCTCGAAATGAAAGAAGTTCACCAAAGGGAAGGAAAGTCTACAAGACATCTCGGCGAACAAAGGTAGTCTCAGTGATAGAAATAGGAATCGGTATGACTGGTGGACTTCACCGTGATGTCTTCCCGACAGATGGGAGTCACACCAAAGGAGATCTAGAACTTAGTAGAATGAAATGTCTTGGGGTGACATCAATAATGTCTTGTCGAATGGAATCTTGGAGCCCAAGACAAAGCGATGGTTTTGCCAGAAGGTCTCAGCAACCCGGTAGGGTCTCGCCAGTAAAGGAAGCCGGCCTTCTCCGGAGGTTGACCTCTACTTACAAGAAACCCACATCTTTGGAGGTCTTCCAATGTTACACTAAGGCGTTGGACATCAGGTTCAATAGGGTGCAACTTCAGGTGATAACAATTCCTTTATGTAGGTAGTGAGCCTTTGTGCTTGGACAATGAGTCCTCTTCTGGGTAGTGAGCCTCTGTATTAATTTTTATAATCTTTTTACATTGTGAATTAACGATCACTGTGGTTTTTCCCTTATTGGGTTTTCCACATAAAAATTTGGTGTTCATTGTGTTGATTTACTTTCTATGGAACCAAGATCCTAGTACCTGCAAAACACAACAAACAAACACATTAGAAGATTCAAATGCAAGCCAAGATCAAAGTTCCCCATAAAATCCATTAGCAATGTTCAAAATAGGAATAAAAGCAACAACACAATAACAAACAAAGAAATAAACCAAATCCTAATAAAAACATGCAAACTCTTGATCTTATGGGGGAGTTGGTTCCAATTTGGTGTGGAAATTGGCCCTTTCCCAACTCTTATGCAAGTTTTGATTATTTGATGAATATGTAATCCACTTGGTGATTACTTCAAATGAACTCCATGGAGAAAACCTGTAATAACCTAGCTATGCCTTGATGAAATTGATGAAAAAATGCTAATGCTTTAGGATGCAAATGAGTATAATAAGTTTTCTCAAATTGTGGATGATCAAATGAAGAGAGAAACCTCTTATTTATAGAAATACAAGATGGAGAAATGCCCAAAATGAAGCAATGTGGGACTAACTTTCAACCAATGGCAAGATGCCACTTGTCAAGAGATGAATGGATGAAGGATGTGCACATAAATTCAATTAGGTGGAATTTGAAAATAGTGAAATGACATGTAAGAGGGAAAAGGAATGTCTTAAATGCCACTTGGATCAATGCAAAAGATGAAATAAATTTCTTGTTGGAAGGATAAAGTCCACTTGGAAGAATTTCAAATTTGGAAGAATATTCCCCTATTATGCCATGTTGAGAGAAATAGAGATTTAATAAATGAATCAAATCTATTTTCATGTGAAAGTGGCAAAAGCTAGAGGATAGGACATGAATTAGGATTAAATTAATCAAGGGTTATTTAATTTAATAAGGGATTAGATGATGTGACCAATTGATTTAGATTTATGGGTTGATTTAAACCGAAAGATGAGAAGAATGTGATTGTGAGATTAATTAAATAAATATTTTTTATTTATTTAATTAAAGGGGATGAATGTTAGATTAAATAAAATAAGGTTTTAATTTATCTAATTTAATACAATGACTTTATAAATTTAATCAAATAAAATGAATTATTGAATTAAATAGAGATAATTAGACCAGATTGATTGATTTAATTAAGAGAGAATGAATTAATCAGATAAATGATTTATTTAATTAAGGGAGGATAATTGATAAATGTAATCCAATAAGGGTATTTGATTAAATGTTTAGACCGAAGGATAATTTAGGATGAAATGGTGTTAGTAATCAGGATCAATCATGTAATGACAATCAATACATTTTACGTGTCTACATTTTTCCCCTCTTTGAAGCAAAGCACTTGTTGCAATTTTTCAAAGAATAAACTATCCTGATAAAAAAGAAACCTTTTTTATTTCAAAATTTTCCCCAGTACTACCCCAACAAAAGGAGATATTCCAATATATTGCCCCCTCGAGAGATCAGATGAAAATTCTAATTTTTGGGTGATCTCATGAAAAAGAGGGACAAGGTGCTCGATGGGTCTAGAGAGGCTCTGGGAGGTCAAAAAATGAGATAAAATGCAAAAAATAGTGCAAAAACTGACCTCAGTTGGGAAAAAATGGGATTGGGGAACCAAAACCCTAGTAGGACGGCCAAACAGGGTCAAAAAACCCTAATTTCTAGGCTTAAATAGGCCTTGGGGGACACTTCCAATTCATTTTTACATTCAGCCTTGAGAGATTTTAAAATTTTGAGCTCTGACACCTTGGAGAAATGGCACAATGATAGCTCCCCATGCACATTTCCAACAGAGTACAGACGCAACAGAGGCTTCCCAGCATTGGACCACCAGTGAGTCGACTTGACCCAAGGTTGATTTTTGATTTTCGTGCTCATGTAATGCATTAGGAATCTAGGTCTCTAGGAGTGGTGCCCTACTACACAGCTAGAATTTTCAAATAGCACTTCTTAGCATCAAACTGTGCAACCATCACAAGTAGCGACGCCGTGATATAGTTTGGAGTTTAGGGTTAAATTCCAAACTCGACCGCTTTTGCAAGGTGCACCATTGCGGTGCTCTTTAGAATTAGGGTTTTCACTTAAACTCCAATGCCTTTGCAAACTGCAATGCCATGGTGTAGTTTGGGAGTTTGAAGCTCCTAGTGGCATAGTTTATAGTTTACAAACTACACTACCTTCACAGGAAGTGACACTGAGGTTGTTTTCAGGATTCCAAGATAAGCCATGATCAAGATTTTTTTGATGAATTTTAACATGGTGACTTTTTATGATGCAGAAAGAGGTGAGAGATATTTATTCACATGAGCATAGGTCTTGAGAGATTTTTTAGCCTTTTGAATGACTTTTCTGATCGACAACAGGAGTGCCTAGGAGAGATGGGACTTTGGTACATCGCTTATGCATCGCCCATGCAAACACACTTGGGCATGATGGAAGCACTTGTAGAGAGATGGAACAATGAGACATCCTCATTCCACCTCTCAACAAGCGAGGCCATAGTCACACTAGAGGACGTGTGGTGGATTTTGAGATTTCCTATCCATGGTGAGTGAGTTATTTATGATATATATTCTAGGAGGGAGGCTTGCTTCAATGTTATGGGTACTGACCATATTTTATTTTTTGAGGTCTAGATCAAGCTAGAGCGCCACAGGCCTACTGTATCACTGTACCACTTATTCATTGCAACCATCATATCGGGTCTCGTCGCACTAGATTTGCGGGGATGATACTTCAGTCGTAGGTGGGGGATTTCTTGGGAGCAGATGGTTTAGTGACATACACTATTTGTGTGGGCCCCAGTTTTTCTAGCCTCACTTTACATAGATTTGCATGAGTTTGCTTATCTAGATGGCAGAGCACTTGGGGTGGGGGTCACACTCCTGCATATGTGGGCATGGGAGCACATCCTTGTGCTTCATCTGAGATTCATACTAGATATGATGGAGCCAAATGATCATGTTGTCTAGAAATACAAAGGAGGTCTCTCTTTTACCCACACCAGGCAACATGAGATTCCTCATTGGAGGAGGGTCCTCGATGATTTGTGAGTGTTCACATGGTGGCCATACCTTGGATGGCCTACATTGTTCGACGATGTGCAAAAAAAATTCTTAACTCCCCAAGACAGACTAATGTAGGGGTGATAGCACATGATGATCGAGATGTACCTATTGGGTAGGGTTCAGAGATATTTTAGAGAGCCATAGGACATGCTCGATGATCAATACATGGATATTTTTGCAAGGACCATGAGCTAGAGTTCTTGGGCTCATTATATACTAGCTCAAGAGGCGATTGATTCTTTCAAACAACTGGTGGCTAGGCCATGGCCATATGACTAGGGATAGGCAGACCCAAGTGCAAGGAAAATTAGATATGGAAGCAACTCTCCTAACGTCAAAAACCTTAGGGAAAAATGCAGAGATACCTTTTAAATTTTAGAATTACAGTCTAATTAAGATGCACTAGAAAGAGATTAATAAAACAGAGAAATAGACAAACACATATGAACACTAGATATACGTGGAAAAACCCTTATGGGAGAAAAACCCACCACACCAAGAGAAGTCACTTTGTATTATAGTAATAAAGATTACAAATAGAGTTCTGACTTATCTTTCTGATGTCAGTTTACAGCAGCATTCACCATGAACAACCTTGTTACAGAACATTCACGTTACAGTCTTTACAGAATAGAATTCATCCACTAATCATACAACCACACAACAATCCATCGATCCATCCAACTAGTCACAATCTACAATCATAGAGTATAACCATGTCACCCCTGTCTATTGAGCTTCCTCTCAGAACTGCCACAACGAACTGTCTTCCAACGGTTCCCATTTGACTTCTCTGATTGGTCGACTACAAGCCACATAGGATAGTCTTCACATGGTCAAAAGGCTTCAACTGTGTTGGCATGTCGGTGAGACACAAGAAGTGTCTCCCTAATGCCACAAGACCTGATTACACGTTATCACCAAGAGTCATCTCCATCGACAAGAGGTTCCACCAATCTTACAACTTGTATCGACCTCAGCATGCATATCAGTGAGACTATCGCTTTCACTAGAATATCCCACCGAAGTCTCAAGTTATACCAAGCGCCAAATAATAGTTGGCAAAACTTATCACATTCGCAGAGAGTTCATACCAAGTTCTCAAGTCATACTGACAATAGACTTCTTCATCGCTGAGACACACGTCCATCATTGAGACTTTACTCCGAAGACTTTAAGTTACATCAAGCACTAAATGGTCGGCAAGACTTACCACTCTTGCTGAGAGTTCTTACCGAGTTCTCCAAGTTACCCCGAGACCACTAGTCACCAGGAGTCATACTGAGAATAAACTACAACATCGGTGAGACATAAACACATCACCCAGACTTCATACCAGAACATTCATGTTACCCCAATGAACATCAGCAAGAGAAACACATGTGGCCAGGAGTTCATAGCGAAGTCACATGCCACACTGAAGACTCCTAAGTGTAACCATTTGGCAAGAAATTCACACATCGGTAAGACTTCTTACCAATAGTATCCCTCTGGTCCAAGTCTCCTCGATGACTTTAAAGGTGAAGCTTTCGGTGAGAGACTCCACATCAATAGAACTTCTCACCAAAGAATATAAGATACGTTGAAGACCACAAAATGTAACATATTGTTGGTGAGACATATTAATCGATAAGACTTCTCACCGAGCCACCATAGGTTATCCTAATGACTCCAATGTATAAGCATTCGACGAGACTCCTGCAAGGTGACAACGACCTGAACTGTTCAACAAGATTCAAACTGCTAGTCGGCCAGACACAAAATATGTCACACTGACTTGGCCCTTTCAGAGGTTTCAACTTGTGAGATTGAGGCACATATTTCCAACAATTTCCCACTTAATGAAGATCTCACAGGAACCTCCAGGGCACAATGAACCTACTAGAAAACATGGGTACTAAGGTCCATCAAACTGGAACACCACATAAACGTGTTTGTGCTCACTGGCTTTGTCAATGCATCTGCAACATTATCCAGAGTATAAATTTTTTCCAAACTTACCTTTCCATCCTCCACCATATCTCATACAAAGTGGTACTGTACATCTATATGTTTCATCCTGGCATGGAAAGAAGGATTCCTTGCCAGAAAAATTGCACTCTGACTGTTACAAAAAATAGTTATTTTCCCTACATCAAAACCAATGTTAGAACACAAACATTTTAACCAAACTGCTTCTTTACAAGCATGTGTAGCTACCATGTATTTAGCCTCTATAGTGGACAAAGCGACTACAACCTACTGCTTACTCATCCAACTTACTGCACCACCATTCAACATGAAAGTATATCCATTGGTGGACCTCCTGCTATCAATGTCCCCTGCCCAATCAAAATGCACATAGCCTCGAATACTGAGATTCCTCTGTGATTCAACCAGGTTCCCATGGTAACACCAAGAATATTCTGATGTCCCCTTCAAATATCAAAACACTCTCTTCACAACATCCCAATGTGTCCTAGGATTAGCCATAAACCAACTAAGAAATCGCACTACTTAGGCAATGTCTGGCCTTGTACAGACCATTGCATACATAAGACTGCCAACCACACTAGCATAGGGTACACTAGTAATGTCCTCCATCTCAATAGGAGATTTTGGACAGTCTTCAATAGATAGCTTCATTCCCTGCAAGACTGGAACAACTAGCTGCTTGCAATCATTCATGCAAAATATCTCTAGAATAGTCTTGATATACTTACTCTGACTTAACCAAAGTTTTCTACTATTCCTGTCCCTGGTTATCTCCATCCCCAGAATATACCTTGCTGCACCAAGATCTTTCATTTCAAACTTAGCAGACAACTGAGACTTAAGATAAGAAATCATTAGCTTACTATTGCCTATGAACCACATATCATCAACATAGAGAGAAATAATAAGAACTTGATCACTTTCAGCTTTATAATAGACACAATAATTAGATTTTGATCTCACAAATCCCAAAGACAATACAAAAGTATCAAATTTCTGGTACCACATTCTAGGTGACTACTTTAACCCATACTGAGACTTTTTCAACTTGCAAACCAGTTTCTCTTTACCTTTTTCAACAAAGTGCTTAGGCTGGGACATATAGATTTCTTCTTCAAGATCACCATGAAGAAATGATGTCTTCATGTCCATCTATTCAACCTCTAAGTCATACGCTACTACAAGTGACAAAAGAAATCTGATAGATGTCAGCTTAGCTATAGGAGAAAAAATTTCCCCATAATCAATTCCATCTACCTGGGAATAACCCTTCGCAACCAATCTTGCCTTATACTTTTCCACACTACCATCCAGACCAATCTTCTTTTTAAATACCCATTTGCAGCCCACAACTTTTTTGCCTTTAGGCAATGGCACCAAACTCCAAGTTTCATTCTTTTCTAATGATGCCATTTCTTCATTCATGGCTTCCAACCAAGAGTCTGAATCAGACATTCTAAATGCCTCTTTTACAGTCCTAGGCCCATCACTGCTAGAAATCAAAGCATAGGCACAAGTAGAATCTACCAAATAAACCCCATACCTATCAGGTTGCTTTCTTTCATGGGTTGACCTCCTCAGTGGCTGAGGTTGAGATTGTTCTTCTTCTTCAGAACTTTCAAAACTGCTTGAGCTCTCCTTAGTTTCAGGTACATTTTGAATTTTCAATTCCTCTTTCTCAAGTGTAGGAGGAATTTCAACTACATCCTTATTGTTTCCTGACTTTGTCTCTGACTGTAGATCCAAGGTAGAAGGCTTCAACTCACAAAAGATTACACTTCTACTGTACAGAACCTTCTCCGTATCAGGATTCCAAAGCTTGTATCCTTTTATGCCAACACTATAGCCAATAAAAATACATTTGATAGCCTTGTTCTCCAATTTAGATCTTTTCTCATACGGCACATGAGCATATGCCTCATAGCCAAAAAAATGAACATGTCTTAAAGAGGGCTTCTTACCAGACCATGCTTCCAGAGGTGTTTTCTCAACAAGAGCAAAATTTGGAGAACGATTAATTAAGTAACATGTAGTAGCAACAGCCTCAGCCCATAACTTCTCCTCCAAGCCAACACTACTCAGCATACTTCGTGCTCTCTCCATCACTATCCTATTGAACCTTTCTGCAACTCCATTTTGCTGTGGAGTATAAGGTGTAGTCTTATGTCTTTTATTCCCATGGTCTTTACAAAACCTCTAAAAATCATCAGAACAAAATTCACCACCATTATCAGTCCTTAAGCATTTTATTTTTGTTCTAGTCTGATTTTCTACAAGGTTCTTAAATTCCTTAAATTGACTGAACACTTCTGATTTACTTTTCAGAAAATAAACAAATGTTCTTCTCGAATAATCATCAATGAACGATACATAGTATCTCAATTTAGACAAAGAAGGAACATTCACTAGACCAAATACATCATAATGAATATAATCTAGCAAACCAGAAGATTTATGAGGACTGGAATAAAACAAAACATGGTGTTGTTTTCCATATATACAATGCTCATATAATTCAAATTCAAGGTTACAATCATCAATCCCCTCAACTAGGTTTTTATTCTTCAAGGTTTTTAAACCTTTCTCTCCAATGTGGCCTAACCTATGATGCCGGAGCATAGTCTTTTCTGCTGGAATTTTAACTTCCATAGAGTTTACACAATTAGGAACATTTCCCTCTTTACCTCCATGAGTAGCTTTCTGTGACTTTATAGAGACACTGTTACATTGAACAACATGTGCATCCAGCTTGTACAAGGCACCAATACGAGCACCCCTTGCTAGCACCATTGAGCCTCTAGTCATCTTGCAGCCATTTCCAAAGAATGTGACTTGCACTCCAATATCATTTAGCATACTTACAGAAAGTAAGTTTCGAGCCAGACCTGGTATATGCATTACATTATTTATTCCCTTCACTCTGCCATCGGGGAATTGGATTCTGACTCTTCCACGACCAACAATCTCTAAATTTGAATCACTTTCCAAGTACACCTTTCCACCATCGTATTCTTCATACTTCGTGAACCAGTCTCTATGAGATGTCATGTGGAAAGATGCTCCTAAATCAATCAGCATGACATCATCTGATGCCTATGTAGCCCAGGCGGAAATGAAGATGTATGCATCACTCTGAGAAGAATCATTATCAGAAGAGCCCTTCTTCTTCTTCTTTTTCTCCTCTTTGCAATCCTCTCAGACATGACCAGGTTGCCCATAGTTCCAACACTTCACCTTGGACTTCTTGCCAGGAGACTTTGATCTCCCCTCTAATTTTGATTTAGATTTCTTGTCCTTCTTATTTCCTTTCTCTTTCGACCTTCCTCTAACAACAAGGGCCTCCTTCACCATCTTAGAAGATTTCCTTCTCATTTCTTCTAATAACAAACAAGAAACAACATATTCCATCTTGAAACTAGATTTTGTACTCCCAATAGCCATCACAAGGTGATCCCATGAATCTGGCAAAGAACACAATATCAACATACAACAATCCTCTTCATCAATCTTCACACCAACAGATGTTAACTGCGCAATCAACATGTTGAATGCATTCAAATGATTAGCTATAGAACCTCCTTCCTGCATTCTCAAAGTGTACAAATTCTTCCTCAGGAACAATTTATTCACCAAGGAATTCCCCTAATATATAGATGACAGTCTCTTCCACAAGGAAGATGCAGTCTTCTCTTCATGCACATTGAGAAGAACAGAGTCTGCCAAATAGAGCCTTATCAGCCCCTTAGACTTTCTATCTGCAAGGTCCCAATCTTCTTGCTTCATGCCTGTAGGCTTCACTCCAGACACAACAATCCAAAGATCATGATCAACCAATAGATCTTCCATCTTAAGTTTCCACAACTCAAAATTGTTGCCATTGAACTTCTCTATTTTAATCTTTCTTGACATGCTAGCCATCTCAATCTGTAATTAGAAATTGAAAAACTTCTAAAAGACTCCCTCTGAATGGAAATTGACACAAAAAACCCAACGTACCCACAAGGATAACACAACTGGCTAGGCTCTGATACCACTTGCAAGGAAAATTAGATGCAGAAGCAACTCTCCTAACGTCAAAAACCTCAAGGAAGAATGCAGAGATACCTTTTAAATTTTACAATTACAGTCCAATTAAGATGCACTAGAAAGAGATTACTGAAATAGAGAAATAGACAAACACATATGAAAACCAGATATACGTGGGAAAACCCTTACGGGAGAAAAACCCACCACACCAAGAGAAGTCACTTTGTATTACAGTAATAAAGATTACAAATAGAGTTCTGACTTATCTTTATGATGTCAGTTTACAGCAACATTCACCATGAACAACCTTTTTACAGAACATTCACGTTACAGTCTTTACATAATAGAATTCATCCACTGATCATACAACCACACAACAATCCGTCGATCCATCCAACCAGTCACAGAGTATAACCATGTCACCCCTGTCTCTCGAGCTTCCTCTCAGAACTGCCACAACAAACTGTCTTGCAACAGTTCCCATTCAACTTCTCTGATTGGTCGACTACAAGCCACATAGGATAGTCTTCACACGGTCAAAAGGTTTCAACTATGTTGGCATGTCGGTGAGACACAAGAAATGTCTCCCCGATGCCACAAGACTCGATTACATGTTATTTCCAAGAGTCATCTCCATCGAAAAGAGGTTCCACTGATCTTACAACTTGTATTGACCTCAACATGCATATCAGTGAGACTATCGCTTTTGCCAGGACATCCTACCGAAGTCTCAAGTTATACTGAGCGCCAAATAATAGTCGGCAAGACTTATCACATTCACAGAGAGTTCATACCGAGTACTCAAGTCATACCGATAACAAACTTCTTCATCACTGAGACACACGTCCATCATTGAAACTTTACTCCAAAGACTTTAAGTTACATCGAGCACCGAACAGTCTACAAGACTTACCACTCTCGCTGAGAGTTCTTCCCAAGTTCTCCAAGTTACCCTGAGACCACTAGTCACCAGGAGTCATACCGAGAATAAACTACAACATCGGTGAGACATAAACACATCGCCCAGACTTCATACTAGAACATTCATGTTACCCCGATGAATATCAGCAAGAGAAACACATGTCGCCAGGAGTTCATAGCGAATTCACATGCCACACTGAGGAATCCTAAGTGTAACCGTTTTGGCAAGACATTCACACATTGGTAAGAATTCTTACTGATAGTATCCCTCTCGGCCAAGCCTCCCCGATGACTTCAAAGGTGAAGCTTTCGGCGAGACACTCCACATCGACAAGACTTCTCATCGAAGAATATAAGATACGCCGAAGACCACAAAATGTAACATACTATCGGTGAGACATATTACTTGATAAGACTTCTCACCAAGCCACCATAGGTTATCCCAATGACTCCAATGTATAAGCGTTCAACGAGACTCCTACAAGGTCACAATGACCTAAACTATTCAACAAGATTCAAACTGCTAGTCGGCCAGACACAAAAGATTTCACACCGACTTGGCCCTTTCAGAGGTTTCAGCCTATGAGATTGAGGCACATATTTCCAACACCAAGGACTATGTAGGCCTATAGAGATTGGTTTCGACTGTCACTGAGAATTATAGTTCTAGGGACACCATCTACTCAATGGAGAGCCAGAGGTAGGGTAGCAGGATAGGGCCAGGGGGATGAAGATCAGGATAAGGGAGGTGGTGGGCCACCACTAGTTCATCAAGTTTAGGATCATTGACCTTAGTATCAGCCACGCCAAGATCTAGAGGTGGGAGAGTATAGACAAGACACCCCCCAACAAGACCAAGATGATTAAGATCAGGCACAGTAGGATAGGGTCTAGCCAACCATACAACTACCTCTCCAGCTAGACCCTAGAGATGGCTATATTTTGTAGTTACTGGCCCAGGTGCAGTCACTAACAGTTGAGAGAGATCATTTGTGGATAGAGCAGGACCAGGCTATCCTATAGAGATAGGCTGTAGAGTTGCATGCAGTGGTAGAGATGGGCAGATGCTAGCAACTAGAGAGCATGGTTGCATCCTCCTCCTAGAGCATAGTATCGCTTCAAGCATACATGGAGGCCATTTAGGAGGTCGACTATTACAGGATGTATTATTACCAGGCTATGCCAAGACCAGCTTGAGTCCCAGACTTTTCATAGAGGATAGGCCACATACCTGCAAAGGATCACAAGGAGAGAGCAAGCAGTGAGGGAATCAACCAGTAGGGTTAGGCCTAGTTTTGATCATAGATAGTATTATTTTTGTGCCCCATGGGATTTTTTTTGATAGCCCCATGGGCCATTGTACTCATTGACATACACATGTACATTGATCCAATTTTTTGTACCATGATAATGTATTATTCTGATGATATACGAGATGATGATTATTCAACGATATGTGATATGTCTTATTTGATTTATGCATTATGGATGGCTCTCATTTCTATATGCTATGCAATGATTCTATCTTATGATTCTATGATGCTATGTGATGATGTATGGTATGTGATGATGGATGCATTTATTTTTCAGTACCTTTTCTTATGATGTATGCAAAATGTTATGATATGAAAATGCTTAGACTAACAAATCTATATTATGTAGTGATGGATGGTACGATGTAATGTACTTTTCAATGTATGATATGTTCCTATGATGATGCGATATGATGTTGATATGTGTAATGATGTTCATGAATGTTATGATGATATTTATGATGGATATGATGGATGTAAATAATGTTTATGACATGGATATTTTGATATATGATATGGGATGATTATGAAATTTTATGATATGGTAAATGCAAATGATGTTATGACGTTGCAGATGTTTATAATGTTATGGGATGATTGCTTTTATTTTTTTGTAATGGATGCTTGCGTAATGATATATGATATATGAGGTGATTTATGAAATTTTTATGCAAATGGAATGTTTATGCAAATGAATTTTAATGTAATGATTCATGAGATGCTTAGAATAACCAATCTATATTAAATATTAACTAGAATGCAATGAAATGATATGATTTAATTCTTTCTATGTGCTATGATATGCAGTATGCAATATGCAATGTGTTGATGGTTTGTGAATGCAGGGTGAATACAATGGTGATGATGATTTTTGATTAACTGTCATGGTACCATGTTAGTGTGAAAAGCAAGAGATAGAAGAAAGCAAGAGATTCCAACAAGATATGAGGTGATGATAATGATGATGATTACTTGTTGAGGAGTTGGGATTTTCAAAGGGCCAATTACCTTATGTTTGATAACACACATAAGTATGATGCATCAAGGTATAAAGAACCATGATGGCGTTGTACCTAGTGTGATGGACTTTGACTCGACAATCAAATAGGAGAATTATTGTTCACACCTGACATACAAAAAACTTGCTAGGATGCATTTTAGAAGTTTTAGACATCTCAAACCAAAACACGAAAAGGTATAACCTATCAATGCAATAGTCAACAAGCTGCCCAAAACACCCTCCATACATACCTAACAAAACAAGTATTCGCCAAGTTATATTACAAGAATGTCCAACAAGCACAACAGACAATAGATAATGATCATTGCCCCATTCCTTTCTCTCTAAATCCTTTTGTTCAGAAATCATTGAGATATCCTTGGAATGAGCATAATAAGATAAATCAAAAGACAAAGATAAAGTAAACAAACAAGCTAATGTTCTTCAATACCGTTAGCCGAGACTAAACTATGGTTATGCCTGATTTTCATGTCCATTGTAGGAAGGATGTATCCTAGGAAATGACGATATCAGATGACTTTGATATGGGACTAATTGGATGATAGGCTATTGACATAAAGAGTTGACCAACTTGTTTATGTATTGACCTAGACTTGATATTTTGACGTTTTGAGTTTTCACTTTTGAACTGGTAGACATGTTTCTGACTATTTTACCAAGGGTTGAGGATGATGATTGTTTATTATGAGTGATGTTTATTGCAGGTGGAAGCGAGATGAGAAAGATGGATTTTTCAAATATTTGGATGTTTTGAATTTTTTTGAACTATTTTAAGGTTGTTTTTGGTATTTTCAATATTTTACAAATGTTTTGATTTTTTGAATTTTCCAATGTTTTTGGGGTTTTCCAAAATTTTGACCAAGAGACTAACCTAAAGACCTATCCTAGGGGCCTCGAGGGTTGATCAACATATTAGCCTTGCCTATGTTATACATGCAGAGACCACATAGTCCAACTGACTTTGACTTGATTATTTGATGAGATAAATGGATTGTCAGTTTATTATGGTGGACTCCTAGAGGACTAACCTAAGTGTTTCGGGGGATGATCAAAGATCAACCTTGCCTATGTTCAAGGTTTAGAGACCTATAGTTTGACAAGATGACTCTATTTTTTACTTTTTGACCGGATTTTTGATTTTTGATATGTTTTGAATGTTTTTGGATTTTGTAATTTTGTGATGTTTTTAGATTTTTTGACTTTTCTGACTTTTTGGATTTTCTGATTTTAGGGACTTCAAGAATATACACGAATCCAATCTGATGAGAACATTCTCCCAACATGATGCAATAGATTACTCCGATAGACAGAGGACAAACCGACCTTAAGAATGGGCTGAGTAGTACTAGGAGGGATCATGACACGAACACAGAACCAAGCTATGATGCAAATGTCGAATGGATGATGGATGGTGATATGGAATGTGATGGATGATGGAAGCCTAATGGATGGATGATGCAGAACAAGCCATGAAGATCCTAGTGGATGGAAAGTGCTTATTTACACAAGGTTCCCATTTGTCAGGTTTTCACCAAGGTACTTGCCCAAAGTGCCACCGAAGTGGTTTTCAATAGAGGATGATTTTTCTTTTTACTATTTTTGATCCTTTTTTGCTTTTTTGATTTATTTTTCTGTTGTCACCAAGATGCCTGTTTGCCAGGTTTTCACCAGGGTGGCCATTTTTTCAGGACATTTTGTAATTTTTTTGTATTTTTTGGTTCTATAACTTGAAATATTTAGGCATAAAACCTTTTGATATGGGAGTTGTTCATAGGCTCCTATACAGGCTCCCCTTCAGGTGTTGATAACTGATATACCCCTAACTTTTAGTTCGCTATGATGATGAATGGTCCCAATTAGTTGGGTTCAAATTTGTCTTTGCTATTTGGATTTGGGATGTTCTTCTAATTCTCCTTCAGTACCAATTCTCCAAGTTGGAATGTTTGACTCTTGATCTTTTTTTTATAGCTCCTCTTGAGTCAGTTCTGATAGACTTGCAAATGATTTAAAGTGTCCATATGTCACTCATCTACTAGCTCCATCTCATTCAGTCTTGATACTCTATATTCTTCATCTGTGATGAGGTTTTGCAATGATATTCTCAATGAGGAGAGCTCGATCCTGATGGGTAATATGGCTTTTGATCCATAGACCAAGGAGAAGGGGGCGGCACCTATTGGTGTACAGATGTTGGTTTGATAGGCCCAGAGGGTAGGATTTAGCCACAGATGTCAATGACGACCTGCATCATTGACTATCTTTTTGAGGATTTTCAGAATGGTTTTATTGGTGGCTTCTACTTGGTCATTGCCTTTGGGATAATATGGAATGGAAAAGCGAAGTTGGATTTTGAATTTTTCATATAGATCATGAACATCCTGATTCTTGAAAGGTGTCCCATTATCTAAGATAATAGCTTGGGGAACATCGTATCAACATATTAAGTAGTTCAGGATGAATTTTGATATATACTTGCCAGTGATGTATGTTATTGGTATGGATTCCACCCACTTGGTGAAGTACTTAGTGGGGGTAATGATAAACTTGTTTCCACTAGATGATG
>VDFB02000015.1:116480396-116498678 GCA_007258455.2 Sequoia sempervirens
ATCAAGAGTTTGCATGTTTTTTAATAGGATTTGATCTATCTCCTTGCTTTTTCATCGTGTTCTTGCTTTTATTCCTATTTTGAGAATTTCTAATGGATTTTATGGGGAACTTTGATCTTTGATCTTCGCTTGCATTTGAATCTTCTAATGTGTTTGTTTGTTGTGTTTTGCAAGTACTAGGATCTTGGTTCCACATTTTGGTGCTAGAAGGGGGGAAAATCTCACGTTTTGATAAAAAAATTATCTTCTTCTTTTCTATTTTTGTGTGTCTATAGGGAAGTGCACCACTAGAAGACCAACGTCACAATACAGAACCACTGGAACTCTAGCATCACCATCTAGCATTGCTTCAAACTTCAAACAGTGACACTCTATCTTTCTCACCCAAGATTCAAATTTCTAAACTGCACCACTGATTCCATTTTCATGCGTTAGAATTTTCAAATTCCAAACTGCACCACTGTGCAAAAGAGCGACACAATCACACTCACTGTATGTGCTATAGAATGATGCTGACTAACTAGCAGCGCCATATAACACCACTGTATTTTTCAAACTGCACCACCTATGCAAACTCCACCACTGGAAGAAAGTAAAAATTGAAATCTCAATTTTTTTTATGACATGTGCTTTTTAACTTTGATCATCTGGGTTATTACTTGCTTTTCCAACCTCTGTTTTGCAAGTCTAACTGGTTATTTGTAGGTTGGTCAAATTGAAGTGGAGTAAAAGAAAATATTGAAAGAGGCATAATGACATCATTCTCTCATAATACCAAGTGTTTTTTAACACTTTAGTGTTTGTTTAACACTCTTAGAGAATTCACAATTTCTCTTAAATTTGTTATCTTTCATGCACTTAAGACCTACTAAATTTCTTTTGGGCTCTAAAAAGAACATTTCAATTTTTGCTTCAAAGGGCTTAAAAAGAACTTTAGGACAAAACTCACTAGATTTTCTTTGAGGATTAACAATTGAACAAGACAATCTCCACATTTCCTTTGGTGCTTAAAAAGAATCATTTCTTTGTGGGTTTAAAATGAACAAATGCTTCTTTGTTTTGTAATTGCTTACTCAAATTAATACCATCTAAAGGATGTATGCACTTCTCTCACACCTCACGATGATCTTGAGAATCAAAAGGTATTTTGGTGATCTTAAGTTGGGTAAAATAATTGCCTCCACATTTCATTTGGGATTAAAATTGAACAAAACATCTTGCGAGTGTGAGTGGAGCATATTGCATACATTATCTCTCTTTGTGTTGCAACAAAGATTGATCGAGTTACAAGCATTTTTTTGCTCACTTTTGTTTATCTTAGAGGGCCTGCCTTGTGGGAAAAAGTAATCACCTAAGGGAATGACCTAGCTGGTAACACGCTAAAGCCAAGTGTATTTCTAGCCGGTATATAAGTGTGGATATTGGAACAAAGGCCAATATCATGTGGTTGGTTCTGATGAGAAGGGAAGCAATGGTCTCTCACCACATGGATCAATCCCTATGAATAGAAAGTCTGAATTAAAACCCTTATTTAGAAAAGGCCAAAATCCTTGATCTATTTGTTGGTGCAAGAACAATAGTTTTGAAGTTGCACCACACTTTTTCAGTTTTTAGTAGAAATGGAAAGTATGCCATGGGAGTTTCATGGGTATTGATGCTTGGCTGCCCTATATAATTGAGTGTCGTGGAGGGGAGCTAGTGGGGTCAAGCATCTAACCATTCACTAAAAATAAGTGTAGCTAGACTTGTCCAAGTGGGGACTCAACAAATACAGTCTTTCATAACCATAGGGTTGTACTTGTTCTTGGTTACAAAATACTTTGCTTGCTCATAAACATTTGGAAAAAAACATTCAACATTTTCATCAAAAACTTCAAACCCTTTAGGAGGAAAATATCTTTTCAAAAAAATCATGTGTTATTGCTTGCCCTTGGCACTTCATCCTTAGAGGTTTCTAAACACTTGAGTTTATATCTCAATTTTCTTACTAAAGTCAACAAAAGGTAACTTTTTCCTTGATTTCATCAAAGTTCCACATAATGTATTTTGTGGGATAATAAGAAGTTGAGACATTGGACATCTAGTTTCAAAAGCTAATCAATAATTGTTTGTGGTAAAAAGAAGTCACTAAGCAAAACTAAGAACAATTGAACCCCAAACATGTGTCTCAAATGATTTCACGCAAGATCAAAATCCGAAAACCAAAGTAAAAAGCTCTTAGTCCAAAAGAACATCAAAAGCATCTCTCAATGCTCTACGAGTTCAAATGAAGATCACTTTTCAACTTTTATAGAAAAGCTTCAAGAAACAATCCTAGATTGTACTCATTCTATTATTGTCAAAATCCAAATCATTTTCGGGAATTTGAACACCTTGTTTAAAAGTAAAGCATTTTCTTCAAAATGAGTTCTTGTAAACAAGAGTCTTTTTAGGTACACATAGGATCAAAATCAAAACCTTCATCCATCTTTCAAACATCAAACCAAAATCATCTCACCAACAAATCTTGAAAATCTTGAAATCATGCTAGACTTTTTCGCACATCAAAATCATTGAATCAAAACATCAAAATATCTTTGGTTAGGTATATGTAGATGCATCATTCTTCATGTGCTTAGTCAAAATCATCAAATCATCTTGTTTAGCTAGGTATATGTAGATGTGCATCTTTCTCCATAAGCTTAGTTGAATTATCATCTTGTTTGATTAGGTGTGGGTAGATGCATCCTTCTCCCTACACTTAGTCAAACTGTCATCTTGTGAGAAAGTCTATCCCATAGATAACATCCATCATCTTGGGATCCATTTTTTCATTATCCAAAATCAAAACAGTCTAAAAAACCAAATCAAGGTAAATCAAAATCCAAAAATCAAATAATCCAAAATCAAAATCCAAAACAAATCCAAGAATCCAGAAAGTCCCAAAAGTCTAGCATTTCCCTCAAGATCTTTAAAGAGTTCAATCATCCATATCACCCATCTTTCACACATTTCATCATCACACTTTTGATCCCTAAGCATCCTAAATTTTCTCTTTTGTACCTAAGATTAGATCAATCCAAATAATTAGAGATTCATTTCCCACATTCTTGAAAATTGATCCTTATTTTATGGTTCAAACTACATCTCAACACAAGAGAAACATGGAAACCAACAAAGAAACATCCACTTCAAGTGATTTAAGTCAAAAAAATTCTGAAATGAATCCCATTGGATCAAGCAATCCTTTAACTAAATTTCCTTCATCATCACAAAATCCTCAAGAGGAAGGCCAAGTGGAGGACCTTACCAATAATCGCTTTGGGATTTCACAAGATGAAATCATTGAGCTGGTCCAAAATCCTAGGAATCATAGAATTATCAACATCATGATGAGACTCAATCCCTCACTATACATGCTTGAATTATCAAAATAAGGGGCTAAACTCCCCTTTGATTTATATATGAGTACCATTGACAAACCATCTTTTGGGATCATGCCTCCAATTTCAACCACACTCCCAATTTCATGTACACCTCCATTCTAAAGCATCACTCAAACCATCCCCCAAATTACATCATCCATTGCTCCAACGCAACCCATTGTTAACAAGGGAAGCACATTTCTCAATGCACTACAAACACATCACCTTGTGAACAATCAATATTTGGACTCAAACACCATCTTGGGAAATCCATATCCAAAAATCCATTACATACATACATTCACCTCACTTTTAATGATCCCAATGACCCATCATCATCATCCTTTCCTACAACACTTCAAACCTCTCTCCCCATAACTTCATAAGGAGAAGGAGACTTATTTGGACCAAGGGGCATCTTTGACAATACATCTTCATCATTCCCCCAAGGATTTATACCACTCATTTTTCCACCACTTCCACCATTTCCATCAATATCCACACCACCTCTTGATTTAGTACTTTCTCCTTTACCAAACATCAATCAACAAAATCAAATCAACCCACTGATCATCAACCAAAGCATCATACCAAATCCTTAAGCCTTTCCATTGATATCACAACAACAGATGGCAACCATCCTGATAATGCAAACCATCACCACATCATCAACCATCCCTCAAAACATTGTCTCTCAAGGACCAAGCATATCCATTGCACCATCCACCACTCAAAACCCACTCATCAATATGACGGTGCCTCTTATCACCACGACAAGCACCATTCCAAACCCACCTCCACCACCACCACCTCCACCCAATTCAAATACATCAAGCCAATATAGCATTGCATTACAAGCTGCTTATCAAAAGGAACTTCAACAAATCCAAAACCGACAAGCTACATAACTATTTGCTCAACAAGTGCAAACACAATCAGCTGCACAACAAGCCGCTCAAATAGTGCAAGTTGCTCAAGTAGCGCAAGCCACTCAAGCCACACACCAAGTGCAATAAGCATAATAGGTTGCACAAGCCCAAGCTTTATTGCAACAACAAAAACAACAATAAGTTTCTCAGGCTGCACAAGCCGCACAAGTTGCACAAATGGCACAAGATACCCAACAAGCACAAGCCTAGGCTTAGGCATAAGCACAAGCTCAATACCAAGCTCAATAAGTGTAGGCACAAGCACAATATCTTGCACGACAACAAGAAATCCAATAGCAATCATACCAACAAGTGCTAAAACAATACAAAAAGAAGCAAGAAGCAACCCATTGTTGGTGCAACAACAGCAACAAGCTCAACAACAGGCACTATTAACACAACAACAATAGGACCAAAAACAAGTTTTGTTGATACAATAGCAAGTGCAAGCATACTTGACGTGAAAAAAAGTGCAAGCACCATCCATCAACACACCATCCAATCCACACATCTCGCCGACAAGTGAACCACCTTCATCCCACCCCTTGATCCACAAAATGATGTAGCAATGCAAATCAAGTTACTCTCACAAAAATACTTGATATTCAATCAGGGAAGACAATAAAAAACACCCAACAACTTGTGTCCTTATCCATTCAACATATGCCTTGTAATGAAATAGTTCCCAAAGGGATTTGAGATCCCCAAATTTGATAAATATTGTGCAATGGGAAACCCTAAAGATCACATCAGGGAATTCCAAGTTCATTGCATGGAAGTTGCATATGATGATACCTATCTGATGTGGCTACTTCCTAGAAGTTTGGTGGGACGAGCCATGGAATTGTTTTCTCAACTTCCTCCAGGCATAAAAAAGTTCCAAGAGATAGTAGACACATTCTTTAAAAACTACACATTCAATATCGGCATGGATGTCAACCTAGAGGAACTATCAGCTATGAAACAAGGTAAGAATGAATCATTTTCTTCCTTCTTACAATGATGGTGATCCAAGGCCAATTGGAGCAAATGGGTCATGCCAGAAGAACAACAAGTTTGCACCATTATATCCTATCTAGACAGAGCCTTGGAATTCCATCTTAAAGTGCAAGGTATCACCACATATGACCAGTTGATCTCCAAGGCACTCAACATTGAACGAGCCCTTATTTTACGAGGATCACCCGCATATCCAGAATAGCAAAAAAATTGCCCTTCCAACAACTATAATGAGAAACCTCGCAAATGGACAAGGAACAAAAATGTCACAAATGATGGTTTGGTTGATGCTAAGGTCATGATTAGTACTCCAAGGAAAAACACCCAAACCTACCAACAACTGCAAAATAATGATCAGAACAATGCCAAACCAATGTGGTATCACAACACCAACCAACCAACAATCAGGTTAATAACCTTAATAATCAAGGGTGACCACCCCCATGAAACAAAAAATCCCCCAAGAAGAAGTACATTTCCCTTGGGGAACCACTCTAGGTCATCATGAAGAAATTAATAAACGAAAACCTCATTAAGGCTCCCACCTATGAGAATTACTAGGAATTAGACGTAAAACCACCTTCGTACAATGAAAACCAACTCTGTAACTTTCACAAAATCAAAGGGCATACCACTAATAGTTTCATGAGTTTGAAAAACCTAATCCAATACCTCATTGACCAAAAAATCATAAATGTGGACTAGCCAGCAAGAAATCAAAACCTCAAAATCTACACGAATCCAATGGCTAATCATAATAACAAAGATAACAACAACACCGACAAGGGGAAGGGCACTTTTAAGAGTGTGGATCATGTATACGACCATGTCATTGCATCCTTAGATGAATATTGTGCTACTATCACCATTAAAGGATCCCATGCTGATTGTGGAGTCACAACAAGAGGTGGGAAAATTACCATTGCAGGGTCATCTCAACCAAACAGAGCACCCAATTCCAACCCAAGATCTGTTCCCAATTGCTATAATGTCCTTGATCAACTGAAAATAACCTCAACACAAATCTCTATCATGGAGTTGCTAATAAAATCATCCACCCACCAAAAAATCCTTGAGGAAGCATTGGCTTCATCCACCATCCTCGCAGATCTCAAGGTAGAACAATTCCAAGCTATGGTCAGAAACATCATTACACCAAACCTCCTTACATTCTCTAATCAAGACTTCCCACTCAACCATCTCACAACTGTGCACTCCATTTGGAGGTCCTAGTGCATAAAAACAAAGCCAAGTGAGTCTTGGTGGATGGAGGTGCAGGTTTGAATATTTATTCCCTTAAACTCATTAAAAATCTAAAAATATCAGAGGATTCCATTGAAAAAGGAAAAAGAATCACAATAATGGAATATGATGATCAAGAAAGAGTGTCTTAGGGAACTATTCAACTCCCTATTCATGTAGGGCCAACAATCATGGAAACCACCTGTTAGGTCTTGGACCTTGATTTTCCTTATAACATTCTCCTAGGACGTCCGTGGATTCATGCAATGCAAGTAGTAGCATCAACCTTCCATCAATGTGTCAAATTCACATATGAAGGCCAAGAGGTCACTATCCATGGGGATCCTAAACCATTCTATTACTACAAGAACCTAGAGGAAAAATATTATAAAATCCCTTAAGTGCCTAAAAATGATGAAGGTCCATCAACTCCATACATTGACCCAACCACTCTCGCTTCCACTTCTGCAATAGAGACACCCACCACTCCTGCCATCCCCACCATCTCTGATATCAAATTCATCATCTAGGACAATGGTTGCAGAAAATATACAATTCCCAAAAATGATTTTGTGGTAGGAGAGTTACCACAATCTCCCAAATCACGAGGATGACCCCAAGAAAATGAGGCTTCAACATCCCAAACATCCATTGAAGGATATCCCAACTTCAGAAGTTGGGGAGATCTCAGCTGAGAAGTAATAGAAGAGGACCTATCCCATCTTCTGTATCAATACAATAGAATGGAAACCAATCTACCTATGGATGATGGCAGTAAAGGTCTGCAAATGATGCTCATCGTGGGCTATGACAAAAACCCGAGGCTTGGAAAAAATAACAAAGGGCTTTAATACCCATCATTCCTAAGACGTGAATGAGAAATCTTGGCCTTAGATGTATCCCTCTGAGTATAACCATATGTGGATGAGGTCCCCCAGTTAAAGTAGTCAAAATTCCTCGTCAGCCAACACCGGCTAAACTTCACTTACCTATATCTACTGGCCGAGTCATAGATAATTTTACATTTGACATAACCGATGTCTGCAACAATAATGATTATGAAGACCCCATAACCAACCTACATATGATTTTTGAGGAAACCACCCTTCTCATGATTAGCACCATATCCTATGAATCTAAGAACCAATCCCATGAGATAAAGCTAGTCTACCCCCAACTCATTGATCATGACCAATGAGGACTGCCAATTCTTGACACATTTGAAAATGATGAGGCACTCTCATAATTCATGGGACTGTGGGACAACATTCCATGTGGGGATCATAAAGTAGGATTTATCATTGAGTTGGGCACACATGCATACTATGGGGAGATGATTAAATACCTCAATCACAAAATTGAAAAACTGACAATAATCTCTAGGTCCTTGAGTGAAAACCACACTATGGCACCCTCTGACCCAAAAATAGTAAAAAGAAAGGATGCATCCGACGGTGAAAACATTTATGAGGCACCTAAGGATGGGATATTCAATCTTCCTCTCAAAGCTCTACATCAAGAAAAATCAATGGTTCTAGCCGAAAAATACAACCCAGTCAATTTGGGAACAGAGGAGACACTACACATCACATTCTATGCAGAATCATTACTATCAGAAGAATAGGAGCTCCTAGCTACCTTTTTGAAAGAATGAAAGGTCAACTTTGCATGGAGCTATGTAGACATGCTTGGGCTCAATCCAGAGATTGTGGTCCATCACCTAGCAGTCTACCCTGAAGCAAAGCCTATCAAACAAAAGCTCAGGGAGATGCATCCTCAAATCACCCTGCTAGTCAAAATGGAATTGAAGGAACTACTTGATGCAGGATTCATACGACCAATTGGCTACCTGGAATGGGTATCAAATATGGTTCCTATTTCAAAACCTGATGGGGGAATCTAAATCTACACAGATTTCAGAGACCTAAACAAAGCATGTCTAAAATATGATTTCCCATTGCCTAACATTGACACGATAGTGGACATGACTACAGGACATGAAATGCTTTCTCTAATGAATGGTTTCCCTGGGTACAACCAAATAATGATCACCAAAGTGGACCAACACAAAATGGCCTTCACTTGTCCATGGGGGACGTATTGTTGGAACATGATGCCATTCAGCCTAAAGAATGTTGGGGCCACCTACCAAAGATCCATGATGTTAATCTTTCATGACACGATCCACAAAACTATCGAATTTTATGTTGATGACATACTAGAAAAATCCAGAAGGAGGAGAGATCACATAGCAAATTTGAGTGCTATTTTTGATAGGCTAGAGGAATACAACGTTTGTTTCAATCCAAACAAGTGTTTCTTCGACGTACAATCAAGAAAAATTATAGGATACATAGTGTCAATGAGGGGTATTGAAATAGATCCTGCCAAGGTAAAAGAAATCCTCAAGATGGAGGCAACCAAAATATTGAAACAGTTAAGAGGCCTCCAAGGCATGCTTCATTCCATTCGCAGATTCATAGAAAAACTAGCAAATAAACAAAACCCATATTCTCACCTACTCCACAAGGGGGTAGCATACGAGGGGGATGAAAAGTGTGAAGAAGCCTTCAACAAAATCAAATAATATTTGCTCACACCTTTGGTCCTCATGCTATCGATCCCACGAAAGAAATTAATCCTCTATGTATTAGCAATAGTAGCAGCCCTTGGTACTCTCCTAGCTCAGCATGATGAAAATGGGATAGAGAGGGCCATATATTACATTAGCCACACAATGGTCGGGCATGAGTTAAATTACTCATTCATCAAAAAATCTTGTCTAGCAATAGTGGTTTCTTCACAAAAATTTACACACTACATGTTGGCACACAAAATCAAACTCATTGCCAAGATCGACCCCCTAAAGTACCTACTGTCAAAGGAAATTTTTGAAGGAAGTATGGCCAAGTGGGTCATGATTTTATCTGAATACAACATCGAGTACGTGGAATGAAAAGCAATCAAAGGCCAAGTAATCACAGATTGGCTTGCAAAAGCACCCATGTACTCAAAGAATCCACTTATATCAGAGTTTCTGGATGAATCCATCTTCAATCTCAGCATATCCAACCACTGGAAACTCTACTTCGATGGTTCTTACAAACATCATGGATCAGGAGTTGGTGTCTTCTTCATCACTCCATAGGGGGACTGTATACCTAGATCCTACAAATTGGCATTCCCTTGCACTAATAACATTGCATAATATGAGGCATTAACCATACATCTCAGAATAGTAAAGCAGTGGCATATCGTGACCCTCAGAGTATATGGAGACTCGCAGCTGATAATAAATCAAGTGAATGATGAGTACCAAACAAAGGATGATAAGTTGACTCCATACAAAAAGTTGGAAGAGAGCCTCAAAGAATCATTCATTGATATCATATTTGAGTAGATTCCTAGAGCAAACAACAAAGCAGTAAATGCCATGGCAATGATTGGATCCCTACTAGGAATCCCTCGCAATGTCCTGAGACATGAATTCTTCGTAGAGCAGGTTCTCCTACTTGCATTCAAGGTACTAGAGTCATAATTTGTGTGTGAAATCATTGGTCCCGATGATCCCTGGTACCATGACATTTACACTTATCTAAGAATAGGAGTCCTCCCAGCTGACATAACCTCAAACCTCAAGAAATCCTTTTTCAAAAAAGTATCTAAGTTTTTCATCCTAGGAAATACCTTATATCGTAGAAGCATAGAAGGAACCCTATTATGTTGCCTAAACACTAAAGAAGCTTTGACTGGTTTAACTAAGGTACATAATGGGATTTTTGGTTTGCACTCAAGCGGAATGACCTAGGCCAAGAAATTTCTAAGGATAGGGTATTATTGGCCTACTATGGAAAGAAAGGCACATGACTACATCAAAAGGTGTCTACAATGCTAGCAGCATGTGAACCTCATCCATGCTCTAGCTCAAGAGCTCCATCTGATTGTCACACTATGGCCCTTTTCGTAGTGGGGGCTCGATCTCATTGGAAAAATCACTCCCACATCATCTAGTGGAAACAAGTTTATCATTACCCCCACTAAGTACTTCACCAAGTGGGTGGAATCCATACCAATAACATACATCACTGGCAAGTATATATCAAAATTCATCCTGAACTACTTAATATGTTGATACGATGTTCCCCAAGCTATTATCTTAGATAATGGGACACCTTTCAAGAATCAGGATGTTCATGATCTATATGAAAAATTCAAAATCCAACTTCGCTTTTCCATTCCATATTATCCCAAAGGCAATGACCAAGTAGAAGCCACCAATAAAACCATTCTGAAAATCCTCAAAAAGATAGTCAATGATGCAGGTCGTCATTGACATCTGTGGCTAAATCCTACCCTCTGGGCCTATCAAACCAACATCTGTACACCAATAGGTGCCGCCCCCTTCTCCTTGGTCTATGGATCAAAAGCCATATTACCCATCAGGATCGAGCTCTCCTCATTGAGAATATCATTGCAAAACCTCATCACAGATGAAGAATATAGAGTATCAAGACTGAATGAGATGGAGCTAGTAGATGAGTGACATATGGACACTTTAAATCATTTGCAAGTCTATCAGAACTGACTCAAGAGGAGCTATAAAAAAAAGATCAAGAGTCAAACATTCCAACTTGGAGAATTGGTACTGAAGGAGAATTAGAAGAACATCCCAAATCCAAATAGCAAAGACAAATTTGAACCCAACTAATTGGGACCATTCATCATCATAGCGAACTAAAAGTTAGGGGTATATCAGTTATCAACACCTGAAGGGGAGCCTGTATAGGAGCCTATGAACAACTCCCATATCAAAAGGTTTTATGCCTAAATATTTCAAGTTATAGAACCAAAAAATACAAAAAAATTACAAAATGTCCTGAAAAAATGGCCACCCTGGTGAAAACCTGGCAAACAGGCATCTTGGTGACAACAGAAAAATAAATCAAAAAAGCAAAAAAGGATCAAAAATAGTAAAAAGAAAAATCATCCTCTATTGAAAACCACTTCGGTGGCACTTTGGGCAAGTACCTTGGTGAAAACCTGACAAATGGGAACCTTGTGTAAATAAGCACTTTCCATCCACTAGGATCTTCATGGCTTGTTCTGCATCATCCATCCATTAGGCTTCCATCATCCATCACATTCCATATCACCATCCATCATCCATTCGACATTTGCATCATAGCTTGGTTCTGTGTTCGTGTCATGATCCCTCCTAGTACTACTCAGCCCATTCTTAAGGTCGGTTTGTCCTCTGTCTATCGGAGTAATCTATTGCATCATGTTGGGAGAATGTTCTCATCAGATTGGATTCGTGTATATTCTTGAAGTCCCTAAAATCAGAAAATCCAAAAAGTCAGAAAAGTCAAAAAATCTAAAAACATCACAAAATTACAAAATCCAAAAACATTCAAAACATATCAAAAATCAAAAATCCGGTCAAAAAGTAAAAAATAGAGTCATCTTGTCAAACTATAGGTCTCTAAACCTTGAACATAGGCAAGGTTGATCTTTGATCATCCCCCGAAACACTTAGGTTAGTCCTCTAGGAGTCCACCATAATAAACTGACAATCCATTTATCTCATCAAATAATCAAGTCAAAGTCAGTTGGACTATGTGGTCTCTGCATGTATAACATAGGCAAGGCTAATATGTTGATCAACCCTCGAGGCCCCTAGGATAGGTCTTTAGGTTAGTCTCTTGGTCAAAATTTTGGAAAACCCCAAAAACATTGGAAAATTCAAAAAATCAAAACATTTGTAAAATATTGAAAATACCAAAAACAGCCACAAAGCAGTTCGAGAAAAGACAAAAAGCAGCCAAATGTTTGAAAAATCATCACATCTCCACATCTAAGCTTCCGCCTACATTAAAATCATTCATAATAAACAATCATCATCCTTAACCCTTGGTAAAATAGTCAGAAACAAGTCTACCAGTTCAAAAGTGAAAACTCAAAACGTCAAAATATCAAGTCTAGGTTAGTACATAAACAAGTTGGTCAACTCTTTATCTCAATAGCCTATCATCCAATTAGTCCCATATCAAAATCATTTGATATCGTCATGTCCTAGGATACATCCTTCCTACAATGGACATTAAAATCAGGCATAACCATAGTTTAGTCTCGGCTAACAGTATTGAAGAACATTAGCTTATTTGTTTACTTTATCTTTGTCTTTTGATTTATCTTGGTACATTGCTCATTCAAGGATATCTCCAATGATGTCCAAACAAAAGAAAGGATTTATAGAGAGAAAGGAATGGGAAATGATCATTAGCTATCTTTTCACATTTGCGCTTGTTGGACATTCTTGTAATATAACTTGGCGAATACTTGTTTTGTTAGGTATGTATGGAGGGTGTTTTGGGCAGCTTGTTGACTATTGCATTGATAGGTTATACCTTTTTGTGTTTTTGTTTGAGATGTCTAAAACTTTTGAAATGCATCTGAGCAAGGTTTTTGTATGTCAGGTGTGAACAAGAATTCTCCTATCTGATTGTCGAGTCAAATTCCATCACACTAGGTACAATGCCATCCTGGTTCTTTATACCTTGATGCATCATACTTATGTGTGTTATCAAACATAAGGTAATTGGCCCTTTGAAAATCCCAACTCCTCAACAAGTAATCATCATCATTATCATCACCTCATATCTTGTTGGAATCTCTTGGTTTCTTCTATCTCTTGCTTTTCACACTAACATGGTACCATGACAGTTAATCACAAATCATCATCACCATTGTATTCACCCTGCATTCAAAAACCATCAACACATTGCATATTGCATACTGCATATCATAGCACATAGAAAGCATTAAATTATATCATATCATTTCATTCTAGTTAATATTTAATATAGATTGGTTATTCTAAGCATCTCATGAATCATTACATTAATATTCATTTGCATAAAAGTTTCATAAATCACCTCATATATCATATATCATTATGCAAGCATCCATTACAAAAACATAAAAGAAATCATCCCATAGCATTATAAACATTTGCAACATCATAGCATCATTTTCATTCACCATATCATAAAATTGCATAATCATCCCATATCATATATCAAAATATCCATGTCATAAAAATTATTTACATCCATCATATCCATTATAAATATCATCATAACATTCATGAACATCATTACACATATCAAAATCACATCACATCATCATAGGAACATATCATACATTGAAAAGTACATTACATTGTACCATCCATCACTACATAATATAGATTTGTTAATCTAAGCATTTTCATATCATAACATTTTGCATACATCATAAGAAAAGGTATTGAAAAAGAAATGCATCCATCATCACATAGCATCATAGCATCATAAGATAGAATCATTGCATAACATTTAGAAATGAGAGCCATCCATAATGCATAAATAAGGTAGGACATATCACATATCGTTGAATAATCATCATCTTGTATATCATCAGAATAATACATTATCATGGTACAAAAAATTGGATCAATGTACATGTGTATGTCAATGAGTAAAATGGCCCATGGGGCACAAAAATATTCCTATCTATGATCAAAACTGGGCCTAACCCTGCTGGTTGATGCCCTCCTTTCTTGCTCTCTCCCTGTGATCCTTTGCAGGTCTTTGGCCTATCCTCTATGAAAAGTCTAGGACTCAGGCTAGTCTCGACATGGCCTAGTAATAATGCATCCTATAATAGTTGACCTCCTAAATGGCCTCCATGTATGCTTGAAGCGATACTATGTTCTAGGAGGAGGATGCAACCATGCTCTCTAGTTGCTAGCATTTTCCCATCTCTGCCACTGCATGCAGCTCTATAGCCTATCTCTATGGGACAGCCTGGTCTTGCTCTATCCACAACTGATCTCTCTCAGCTGTCAGTGACTGCACCTAGACTAGTAACTAAAAAATCTAGCCATCTCTAGGGTCTAGCTAGAGAGGTAGTTGTATGGTTGGCTAGACCTTATCCTACCATGCCTAATCTTGATCATCTTGGTCTTGTCTGGGGGCATCCTATCTCTGCTCTCCCACCTCTAGATCTCAGTGTGGCTAATACTAAGGTCCATGATCCTAAACTTGATGAACTAGTGGTGGCCCACCACCTGCTTGATCCTGATCTTCATCCCCCCGGCCCTATCCTACTACCCTACCTCTGGTTCTCCATTGAGTAGATGGTGTCCCCAGAACTATGATTCTCAACGACGGTCAAAACCAATCTCTATAGGCCTACATAGTCCTTGGGTTTTCCTATCGCTAGTCATATGGCCATGGCCTAGTCACCAGTTGTTTGAAAGAATCAATCGCCTCTTGAGCTGGTATATAATGACCCCAAGAACTCTGGCTCGTGGTCATTACAAAAATAGCCATGTATTGATCATCGGGCCTATCCTATGGCTCTCTAAACTGTCTCTGAACCCTACCCGATAGTTACATCTCAATCATCATGTTCTCTCACCCCTACATTAGTCTGTCCTAGAGAGTGAAGAATTTTTTTTGCACATCATCAAACCATGTGGGCCATCCAAGGTATGGCCACCATGTGAACACTCACAAATGATCGAGGACCCTCCTCCAATGAGGAATCTCATGTTTCCCAGTGTGCATAAAAGAGAGACCTCCTTTGTATTGCAAGACAATAGGATCATCTGGCTCCATCATATCTAGTATGAATCTCGTACAAAGCACAAGGATGTGCTCCCACATCCAGATATGCAAGAGTGTGACCCCCACCCCAAGTGCTCTACCATCTAGATAAGAAAACTCATGCAAATCTATGTAAATTGAGGCTAGTAGAAATAGCCCCCACACAAATAGTGTATGTCACTAAACCATCTGCTCCTAAGCAAGCCCCCACCTAGGACTAAAGTATCAACCCCGATGATCTAGTGAGACGATACCTGATATGATGGTTGCAATGACTAAGTGGTACAATGATACATAATGCATGTGACACTCTAGCTCGATCTAGACCTCAAAAAATACAATCTGATCAGTACCCATAAAATCGAAGCAAGCCTCCCTCCCAACATCTAAATCATAAATAACCCGCTCACCATGGATAGGCAATCTCAAAATCCACCACATTTCCTCTAGTGTGACTATGGCCTCGCTTGTCGAGAGGTGGAATGAGGATGTCTCGTTGTTCCATCTCTCTACAAGTGCTTCCATCATGCCCAAGTGTGTCTGCATGGGCAATACATAAGCGATGTACCAAAGTCCCATCTCTACTAGGAACTCTTGTTGTCAATTAGAAAAGTCATTCAAAAGGCCGAAAAATCTCTCAGGACCTGTGCTCATGTGAATAAATCTCTCTCACCTCCTCATGCATCAGGAAAAGTCACCATGTTAAAATTCATCAAAAAAATTTTGATCATGGCTTGTCTTGGAATCCTGAAAATAACCTCAACGTCGCTTCCTGTGAAGATGGTGTAGTTTGTAAACTATAAACTATACCACTAGGAGCTTCAAACTCCCAAACTACACTGTGGCATTGTAGTTTGGAAAGGCATTGGTGTTTAAGTTCTAAAGAGCACCACAGTGGTGGACCTTGCAAAAGCGGTTGAGTTTGGAATTTAACCCTAAACTCCAAACTATGTCGTAGCATCGCTACTTGTGATGGTTGTGCAGTTTGATGCTAAGCAGTGCTATTTGAAAATTCTAGTGGTGTAGTAGGGCACCACTCCTAGAGACCTAGATTCCTAATGCATTAAATGAGCACGAAAATCAAAAATCAACCTTAGGTCAAGTTGACTCACTAGTGATCCAATGTTGGGAAGCCTCTGATGCGTCTGTACTCTATTGGAAATGTGCATGGGGAGCTATCATTGTGCCATTTCTCCAAGGTGTCAGAGCTCAAAATTGTAAAATCTCTCAAGGCTGAATGTGAAAATGAATTGGAAGTGGCCCCTTAAGGCCTATTTAAGCCTAGAAATTAGGGTTTTTTGACCCTATTTGGCCGTCCTGCTAGGGTTTTGGTCCCTCGATCCCATTTTTTCCCAATCGAGGTCCGTTGTGCACCATTTTTTGTGTTTTATCTCACTTTTTGACCTCCCAAAGGCTTTCTAGACCCATCAAGCACCTTGTCCCTCTTTTTCATGAGATCACCCAAAAATTAGAATTTTCATCTGATCTCTCGAGGGGGCAATATATTGGCATATCTCCTCTTGTCGGGGTAGCACTGGGGAAAAATTTGAAATAAAAAAAGTTTCTTTTTTTATCAGGATAGTTTATTCTTTGAAAAAACACAAGTGATTTGCTTCTTGAAGAGGGGAAAAATGTACACATAAAATGTATTGATTGTCATTACATGATTGATCCTGATTACTAACACCATTTCATCCTAAATTATCCCTCAGTCTAAACATTTAATCGAATACCCTTATTGGATTACATTTATCAATTTTCCTCCCTTAATTAAATAAATCATTTATCTAATTAATTCATTCTCTCTTGTTAATTAAATCAATCAATCTGATCTAATTATCTCTATGTAATTCAATAATTCATTTTATTTGATTAAATTTATAAAGTCATCTTATTAAATTAAATAAATTAAGACCTTGTTTGATTTAATCTAACATTCATCCCCTTTAATTAAATAAATCAAAAATCTTTATTTAATTAATCTCTAAATCACATTCTTCTCATCTTTCAATGTAAATCAACCCATAAATCTAAATAAATTGGTCACATCATCTAATCCCTTATTAAATTAAATAACCTTTGATTAATTTAATCCTAATTCATGTCCCATCCTCTACCTTTTGCCACTTTCGCATGAAAATAGATTTAATTCATTTATTAAATCTTTTTTTCTCTCAACATGGCATAATAGGGGAATATTCTTCCAAGTGGACTTTGTCCTTCCAACAAGACATTTATTTCATCTTTTGCATTGATCCAAGTGGCATTTAATACATTCCTTTTCCCTCTTACATGTCATTTCACTATTTTCAAATTCCACCTAATTGCATTTATGGGCACATTCATCAAAATGTGCACATCCTTCATCCATTCATCTCTTGACAAGTGGAATCTTGCCATTGGTTGAAAGTTAGTCCCACATTGCTTTATTTTGGGCATTTCTCCATCTTCTATTTCTATAAATAAGAGGTTTCTCTCTTCATTTGATCATCCACAATTTGAGAAAACTTATTATACTCATTTGCATCCTCAAGCATTAGCATTTTTTCATCAATTTCATCAAGGCATAGCTAGGTTATTACAGGGTTTCTCCATGGAGTTCATTTGAAGCAATCACCAAGTGGATCGCATATTCATCAAATCATCAAAACTTGCATAGCAGTTTGGAAAGGGCCAATTTCCACATCAAATTGGCACCAACTCCCCCATAAGATCAAGAGTTTGCATGTTTTTAATAGGATTTTTTATTTGGTTTTTATTGTGTTCTTGCTTTTATTCCTATTTTGAGCATTGCTAATGGATTTTATGGGGAACTTTGATCTTGGCTTTCATTTGAATCTTCTAATGTGTTTGTTTGTTGTTTTTTGCAGGTACTAGGATCTTGGTTCCATAGAAAGTAAATCAACACAATGAACACCAAATTTTTATGTGGAAAACCCAATAAGGGAAAAACCATAGTGATGGTTAATTAACAATATAAAAAGATTATAAAACTTAATATAGAGGCTCACTACCTAGAAGAGGACTCATTGTCCAAGCACAAAGGCTCACTACCTA
>VDFB02000015.1:116498778-116773762 GCA_007258455.2 Sequoia sempervirens
AAAGGAATGCCGAGACTCAGAGTTGCGAAGAGTAGACACGTGGAGCGGTAGAGAAAAACTTAGACAAAAGACCGAACAATTCCTGCGAAGCGCGGGCCTACACATAGAGGAAAAAATAAACACCCGAAGGGAGCTAGTTAAATATTTGTTTAACAGTACTCATATATAAATCAAAGGGGAGTTTAGCCCCTTATTTTGATAATTCAAGCATGTATAGTGAGGGATTGAGTCTCATCATGATGTTGATAATTCTATGATTCCTAGGATTTTGGACCAGCTCAATGATTTCATCTTGTGAAATCCCAAAGCGATTATTGGTAAGGTCCTCCACTTGGCCTTCCTCTTGAGGATTTTGTGATGATGAAGGAAATTTAGTTAAAGGATTGCTTGATCCAATGGGATTCATTTCAGAATTTTTTTGACTTAAATCACTTGAAGTGGATGTTTCTTTGTTGGTTTCCATGTTTCTCTTGTGTTGAGATGTAGTTTGAACCATAAAATAAGGATCAATTTTCAAGAATGTGGGAAATGAATCTCTAATTATTTGGATTGATCTAATCTTAGGTACAAAAGAGAAAATTTAGGATGCTTAGGGATCAAAAGTGTGATGATGAAATGTGTGAAAGATGGGTGATATGGATGATTGAACTCTTTAAAGATCTTGAGGGAAATGCTAGACTTTTGGGACTTTCTGGATTCTTGGATTTGTTTTGGATTTTGATTTTGGATTATTTGATTTTTGGATTTTGATTTACCTTGATTTGGTTTTTTAGACTGTTTTGATTTTGGATAATGAAAAAATGGATCCCAAGATGATGGATGTTATCTATGGGATAGACTTTCTCACAAGATGACAGTTTGACTAAGTGTAGGGAGAAGGATGCATCTACCCACACCTAATCAAACAAGATGATAATTCAACTAAGCTTATGGAGAAAGATGCACATCTACATATACCTAGCTAAACAAGATGATTTGATGATTTTGACTAAGCACATGAAGAATGATGCATCTACATATACCTAACCAAAGATATTTTGATGTTTTGATTCAATGATTTTGATGTGCGAAAAAGTCTAGCATGATTTCAAGATTTTCAAGATTTGTTGGTGAGATGATTTTGGTTTGATGTTTGAAAGATGGATGAAGGTTTTGATTTTGATCCTATGTGTACCTAAAAAGACTCTTGTTTACAAGAACTCATTTTGAAGAAAATGCTTTACTTTTAAACAAGGTGTTCAAATTCCCGAAAATGATTTGGATTTTGACAATAATAGAATGAGTACAATCTAGGATTGTTTCTTGAAGCTTTTCTATAAAAGTTGAAAAGTGATCTTCATTTGAACTCGTAGAGCATTGAGAGATGCTTTTGATGTTCTTTTGGACTAAGAGCTTTTTACTTTGGTTTTCGGATTTTGATCTTGCGTGAAATCATTTGAGACACATGTTTGGGGTTCAATTGTTCTTAGTTTTGCTTAGTGACTTCTTTTTACCACAAACAATTATTGATTAGCTTTTGAAACTAGATGTCCAATGTCTCAACTTCTTATTATCCCACAAAATACATTATGTGGAACTTTGATGAAATCAAGGAAAAAGTTACCTTTTGTTGACTTTAGTAAGAAAATTGAGATATAAACTCAAGTGTTTAGAAACCTCTAAGGATGAAGTGCCAAGGGCAAGCAATAACACATGATTTTTTTGAAAAGATATTTTCCTCCTAAAGGGTTTGAAGTTTTTGATGAAAATGTTGAATGTTTTTTTCCAAATGTTTATGAGCAAGCAAAGTATTTTGTAACCAAGAACAAGTACAACCCTATGGTTATGAAAGACTGTATTTGTTGAGTCCCCACTTGGACAAGTCTAGCTACACTTATTTTTAGTGAATGGTTAGATGCTTGACCCCACTAGCTCCCCTCCACGACACTCAATTATATAGGGCAGCCAAGCATCAATACCCATGAAACTCCCATGGCATACTTTCCATTTCTACTAAAAACTGAAAAAGTGTGGTGCAACTTCAAAACTATTGTTCTTGCACCAACAAATAGATCAAGGATTTTGGCCTTTTCTAAATAAGGGTTTTAATTCAGACTTTCTATTCATAGGGATTGATCCATGTGGTGAGAGACCATTGCTTCCCTTCTCATCAGAACCAACCACATGATATTGGCCTTTGTTCCAATATCCACACTTATATACCGGCTAGAAATACACTTGGCTTTAGCGTGTTACCAGCTAGGTCATTCCCTTAGGTGATTACTTTTTCCCACAAGGCAGGCCCTCTAAGATAAACAAAAGTGAGCAAAAAAATGCTTGTAACTCGATCAATCTTTGTTGCAACACAAAGAGAGATAATGTATGCAATATGCTCCACTCACACTCGCAAGATGTTTTGTTCAATTTTAATCCCAAATGAAATGTGGAGGCAATTATTTTACCCAACTTAAGATCACCAAAATACCTTTTGATTCTCAAGATCATCGTGAGGTGTGAGAGAAGTGCATACATCCTTTAGATGGTATTAATTTGAGTAAGCAATTACAAAACAAAGAAGCATTTGTTCATTTTAAACCCACAAAGAAATGATTCTTTTTAAGCACCAAAGGAAATGTGGAGATTGTCTTGTTCAATTGTTAATCCTCAAAGAAAATCTAGTGAGTTTTGTCCTAAAGTTCTTTTTAAGCCCTTTGAAGCAAAAATTGAAATGTTCTTTTTAGAGCCCAAAAGAAATTTAGTAGGTCTTAAGTGCATGAAAGATAACAAATTTAAGAGAAATTGTGAATTCTCTAAGAGTGTTAAACAAACACTAAAGTGTTAAAAAACACTTGGTATTATGAGAGAATGATGTCATTATGCCTCTTTCAATATTTTCTTTTACTCCACTTCAATTTGACCAACCTACAAATAACCAGTTAGACTTGCAAAACAGAGGTTGGAAAAGCAAGTAATAACCCAGATGATCAAAGTTAAAAAGCACATGTCATAAAAAAAATTGAGATTTCAATTTTTACTTTCTTCCAGTGGTGGAGTTTGCATAGGTGGTGCAGTTTGAAAAATACAGTGGTGTTATATGGCGCTGCTAGTTAGTCAGCATCATTCTATAGCACATACAGTGAGTGTGATTGTGTCGCTCTTTTGCACAGTGGTGCAGTTTGGAATTTGAAAATTCTAACGCATGAAAATGGAATCAGTGGTGCAGTTTAGAAATTTGAATCTTGGGTGAGAAAGATAGAGTGTCACTGTTTGAAGTTTGAAGCAATGCTAGATGGTGATGCTAGAGTTCCAGTGGTTCTGTATTGTGACGTTGGTCTTCTAGTGGTGCACTTCCCTATAGACACACAAAAATAGAAAAGAAGAAGATAATTTTTTTATCAAAACGTGAGATTTTCCCCCCTTCTAGCACCAAAATGTGGAACCAAGATCCTAGTACTTGCAAAACACAACAAACAAACACATTAGAAGATTCAAATGCAAGCGAAGATCAAAGTTCCCCATAAAATCCATTAGCAATGCTCAAAATAGGAATACAAACAAGAACACAATAAAAACCAAAGATATAGATCAAATCCTATTAAAAACATGCAAACTCTTGATCTTATGGGGGAGTTGGTGCCAATTTGATGTGGAAATTGGACCTTTCCCAACTCTTATGCAAGCTTTGATGATTTTATGAAGATGTGATCCACTTGGTGATTGCTTCAAATGAACTCCATGGAGAAAACCTGCAATAACCTAGCTATTCCTTGATGAAATTGATGAAAAAATGCTAATGCTTGATGATGCAAATGAGTATAATAAGTTTTCTCAAATTGTGGATGATCAAATGAGGAGAGAAACCTCTTATTTATAGAAAGACAATATGGAGAAATTCCCAAAATGAAGCAATGTGGGAGTAACTTTCAATCAATGGCAAGATGCCACTTGTCAAGAGATGAATGGATGAAGGATGTGCACATTTTGATGAATGTACCCATAAATGCAATTAGGTGGAATTTGAAAATAGTGAAATGACATGTAAGAGGGAAAAGGAATGTCTTAAATTCAACTTGGCTCAATGCAAAAGATGAAATAAATTTCTTTTTGGAAGAACAAAGTCCACTTGGAAGAATTTCAAATTTGGAAGAATATTCCCCTATTATCCCATGTTGAGAGAAAATAGAAATTTAATAAATGAATTAAATCTATTTTCATGTGCAAGTGGAAAAAGCTAGAGGATGGGACATGGATTAGGATTAAACTAATCAAGGTTAATTAATTTAATGAGGGATTAGATGATGTGACCAATTGATTTAGATTTATGGGTTGATTTAAATCAAAAATGAGATGAATGTGATTTAGAGATTAATTAAATTTAAAGATTTTTTATTTATTTAATTAAAGTGGATGAATGTTAGATTAAATCAAATAAGGTTTTAATTTATTTATTTTAATAATATGAATTTATAAATTTAATCAAATAAAATGAATTATTCAATTAAATAGAGATAATTAGATCAGATTGATTGATTTAATTAACAAGAGAGGATGACTTAATCAGATAAATGATTTATTTAATTAAGGGAAGAAAATTGATAAATTTAATCAAATAAGGGTATTTGATTAAATTTTTAGACCGAGGGATAATTTAGGATGAAATGGTGTTAGTAATTGGGATCAACCGTGTAATGACCATCAGTACATTTTACGTGTCTACACTTTCTATTATTTGTGTTTCATGATCTTAATAACATAATAGTGTGGTTGTGGAATTGATAAGTGTTGGAGTTTTAAGTTTTGAATTTTGTGGCAACTGATTCACCCCCCTCTTAGTTGTTTTGTGCCTATTTAACAATTGGTATTAGAGCATAGGTTCCTTGGTGTATAGCTTAATTGCTTAAGGAAGATCTGATGGCGCATAAGTTGGTGATCCCTATGTTCGATGGACCTGAATACAATGATTGGAAGGGATGGATGAAAGGATATATTATCTCTCTTGGTTTTAAGACTTGGAAGGATGTTGAGAGAAAGTATACACCCCCGTTTGGTGGTCTTACTACTGTAGATGAGATTTTTTCTTATGAAGAAAATGAGAAGGAAAAGTATGCTATTTGTAGTGGCTTATCTAAAAATGAGCGAGCTAAGTTTCTTTCTTTGGATACTGCACATGAAGTATAGAAGAAGTTGGAAGACATGTATGAAGGAAATGAAAGAGTGAAATTGACAAAGAAACTGGCAACAAAGCACAGATTTGTAAATCTGAAGATGGAAGAAGGTGAAGAATTTACAAGTTTGTTTCAGAGGGTTGAATTGACTGCAAATGAAGTTAGAAATCAAGAGGGGAAACTATCAGATGAAGATATAATTAAGAAGATCTTGATCACCCTACCAGATTTCTATAGTGATGAGATCTTAGTTATTGAAGAAATGTATAATCCTAAAAAATACACTTTAGAATAGTTGTTCGGCACCTTGCAAGCATTTGAGATGAGAAAGCTCTGGAAAGAAGAAAAGATAGAAATGAAATTTAAGGCAATGAAGATTGAAGACAAACCAGATAGTGATGTTGATGATGAGTTGGAAGAAAAATTCACCACGAAGTTGAAGAAAGGTAGCATAAAGTATAAAGGTATTTTTCCCTTTAAATGTTTCAATTGTGGTATTATTGGTCATTATGCTTCAAGATGTCTGAATAGAGCTACACATAAGAAGAAAAAGGATTATAAAGATAAGAAATATAAGTTGTACTATGTTAAAGCAGAAGTAGAAATTGTTAATGATGAATCTGAGAATGAGGTTGATGATAGTGAATGCTTATTTTTAGCTTTGGAAAGTAAATTTGTATCCACTAACCCTAGAAAATGTGTAAGCAAGAAGGCTCTAGAGAATAAGAGAAATATTATGGAAGGTAATTTGGTTACTACTTTTCATGCAAAACAAGATGAAGACTATTGGGTAATTGATAGTGGATGTTTTAATCACTTGGCAAGAGATAAGAGTAAGCTCACTAAACTTGAGAAATATGATGGTGGTTTAGTTATGTTTGGTGATGATTCATGAGCTAAAATTTGTGGGAAAGGTTCAATTATTTTTGGAGTGAAGAGTATTGATGATGTATATTATGTGAAGGGTTTGACACGTAACCTTCTGAGTGTTGGTCAGATGTGTAGCAATGGTTTTAAACTTGTGTTTCAGAATAATACCTTTGAAATCATAAAAGGATTTGGAAATGGAGATATGGTTGTTGTTGGAAGAACTCATGGAAACATCTATCAGCTGAAGGGAGTTGATGGCCATTGCCTTGTATATCAAATTAGTGAAAGTTGGTTATGGGACTGAAGAATGGGACATGCAAATTTTGATAACTTGGTCAAAATTAGTGCAAAGGAGATTGTTTGAGGGCTTCCTAGAATCACAAAACCTACTAATGCTATTTGTAGAAGTTGTCAATTGGGGAAACATATAAGATGCAAATTTAAGGGAAAAAGAGCAATCTACTACCAGAATGCTTTAGTTAGTTCATATTGATCTCTATGGTCCAACTAGAACTGGAAGCTTGAATGGTGATAGGTAGTTCATGTTGCTTATTGATGATTATACACAAATGACATGGGTTGATTTTATTAGAAAAAAGACTTAGGCTCTAGATAGGTTTAAGGTATTCAAAGCAAGAGTGGAAAATGAAGTAAATTTAAAAATCAAGTGTTTGGGATTTGACATAGGTGGATAATTCAATTATGGTGAATTTAATTCATTCTATGAACAACATGGCATATGAGGGAAGTTTTATGCTTCAAGAACCCCTCAATAGAATGAAGTAGTTGAAAGGAAAATAAAGACAACATAGGAAGCTACTAGAACCATGATGAAATAATCAAATGTACCAAATGTGTACTGGAGAGTGGTGATACACACTACTATTTATGTTCTTAATAGAGTTTAGATCAGATACAACAATACAAAGACTCCTTTTGAGTTATTTTCTAGTAAGAATCCTACTATAAATTATTTCAAGGTATTTGGAAGAAAATGTTATATTAAGAGAGATGGTGAAAATATTCAAAATTTTGATGCTAGATGTGATGAAGGAATCTTTCTTGGATATTCTACTACTAGCAAAGCATACATATGCTTTAATAAAAGATTGAGAAAGATTGTTGAAAGTGCTAATGTGAAATTTGATGAAGACGTACATAGACCTATAGAGATAAGTGAAGTTGAACCTAATGATCCTATCTATGGACCATTACTTGAGGAAAATAAAGAGAAGGAAGAAGAGAAAGAAGAACAAATGGAAGAAGAAGAAGAAGAAGAAGAGAGTGAACCAGAATCTACTACTAAGAATCCTAAGTATGTATAGAAGTATCATCTGGAGGAATAGATAATTGGAGATAAAAGTGAAGGTGTGAAGACAAGAAGCAGAGTTGTAGCTAAGGTAAATTTGTGTCTACTTTCTAAAATTGAACCCAAATCTGTAAGTGAAGCATGTGAAGATGAGAGTTGGATGAAAGCTATGAAATAAGAATTTCAACAAACATAAAAGAATCAGACATGGGAACTAGTCCCTAGGCCTGTGAATAAAAATGTGATTGGCTCGAAATGGATGTTTCAAAATAAGGTAAATGAAAGTGGAGAATTTGTAAGGAATAAGGAAAGTCTTGTATGCAAGATATATTCACAAGTTGAAGGTATATATTTTGAAGAGACATTTGCCCCTATGGCGAGAATGGAAGCTATTAGGATGTTTTTTGGCATTTTCTACCCACAAGGACTTCAAAGTGTATTAGATGGATGTTAAGTCAACATTTTTGAATGGTAAATTGGAGGAATAAGTGTACATGGAACAACCTAAAGGTTTTTAATTATCTGAAAAACTGGATATGATTTGTAAGTTGAAGAAGGTGTTGTATGGACTGAAGCAAGATCCTAGAGCTTGGTATGCAAGATTGGACAGATACCTGACAAAGCAAGGATTCAACAAAGGCTCTATTGACAACAATCTTTACTTCAAAGTGCAAGGTAACAAAATGTTGATAGTAGTTGTATATGTTGATGATATCATTTTTGGTGGAAATGAAGGCATGTGTAAAAAGTTTGCTGAAGAGATACAAAAAGAATTTGAAATGTCTATGATTGGTTAACTGAATTTCTTCCTTGGTCTACAAGTGAATCAAAATGATAATGGGATGTTCATTTCACAAACTAAGTATGTAAAAGAGAAATTGAAGAAGTTTGGTATGGAGGATTCCAAACTAGTTTGTACTCCTATGGTAACCAAATGTAAACTAAGCAAAGATCATTAATCTGCTAAGACTTGTCAAAGAAAATACAAATCTATGATTGGTGGTGTTGTCATTAATGTTGTCATTGATTTCAACACAGTTCATTATGTTGAAAATTGTACATATATAGCTAAGATGCTATGAGTACATGGAGCTATATTTATGTCATTGTAGATGTGTTGTGTTGATGAGTTTCCAAGTGCTTTTGAGAAAATTAATAAAGAAGAGAAGTCAGAGTGATGAATGTGTTCATAATTTTCTCTAGTATGTGCCATGTATTTCTCCTGTGTTGATCCTATGCTTGTGTGGATCTAAAGATTTGATAACGGTGATCTTGTGGTGATATGTCCTGATTTTTAGCTTTTGGTGTGATAGTACATGAACGTCACATTCACTAATGTGTGAATTGTTTTGGCAAGGTTGATCTTTTGTGGACTAAGAGAAATTATTCTATTCCATATTCCTCTGCTATTTCATTTTAGATATTGTAGATCTAGGATATGTCTTGAGATGGTATTCTCTAGGTTTTGGCAAAGAAGGTTGAAGTTTGGTGATCCATAAGTCATGTTTCAGTGTTTCAGTATGAGTTTGCACAGTCTAGATGGACTGACGAAAGGCGTTCAAAGTTTGAAGCATATTGCATTTTTTGTGGATGTATCTAAAGAAATATGTGATGTATTCTCATGCATAATGAAGTATGTTGTGGAGTTTGTGTGTCATCTTCTTGTTGTGAAGCGTGTACATCAATGTTCATTTGTGTTTTCATTATCTTTGTCTGACCTAGTGTCTACACTTCATTCAAAGAATAAACTTTAATTAAGGAAGCATGTGGTTGATTTGAGATATTATTTTTGACCTTGAAAAATGTTTTTATTGGTCCACTCTTCCTTTCCACTATGGGGAATGTTGAGTTTCTGACCTAATTTGAATGTATGAAATTAGGTATTTGTGGTCGACCTTGGAGAAAGTTTCTAAGGTTGAGGATGGTATAAAAGTAAGTTGAATTGTGAAGAGTTGTATGATAGTGTGATGCAAAATGACAAAAGTGATCCACAAGTCATAAGAGCAGAAGTGTGTGTGAGTGAGTTGAGACAATAGTTCTTTATTGTGTTGGATTCCTGAAGACGGTGAGCTAAAGTTTTCTACAATCCTTATTCAAAGCTATGGATGTGTGTTAATTGTTGTGGTGGATCTTTTATTCTCTCTTGTATCTATAGGAAGTGATCCTTCTTGTTGGACAATGATTCATTTCTATAGACAGTGAGCCTTTGTACTTGGACAGTGAGTCCTCTTCTGGGCCCTTGGTAGTGAGCCTCTGTATTTAGTTTTATAATCTTTTTATATTGTGTGTTAACCCTCACCATGGTTTTTCCCTTAATGGGTTTTCAATGTAAAAATCCAATGTTCATTGTGTTGATTTACTTTCTATTATTTTTGTTTCATGCTCTTACTTAATAATAGAATAGTGTGGTTGTGGAATTGATAAGTGTTGGAGTTTTAAGGTTTGAATTTTGTAAAAATTGATTCATCCCCCCTCTAAGTTGTCCTATGCCTATTTAACACAAAGTACATTTTCCAAAGTCTATTCTTTGCAGACAATCTTAAAACTTTATTTTCTATTAGTGGAGGGAACCTATCAATTTCTCTTGGTACTTCTTCCATTTTGAAATCACTGATATCAGTTTCTACAAAAAGATTTCCATCATCCTTAGGAGCATATTCCAACATTTGTGGTACCCTTGGTTCTCTCATCACTTGAAAATCCTTACCATCAATGGGAAATGTGGCATAAGACATGTCACATTGAATACTACCTCCCATTGATGCACTCCATTTTCGAGATAGCAGCATTCCATAATTGGGTGGGATATCCACTACCACCACACTCATTTTAAACTCTTTGTCTGGTTATGTTGCTTATCTATATGAAAGTTCATTTATAACACCAATAACAAGGAATTCTCTTGAATCCATAGCATAGCACTTGTAGACACCTAAAAATGACCTAGCCCTGCAAGCTCTATTTCTACCACTTTCGTCCTAGAATAATTATGACATCTTAATTATGTCCTTGGTCCACATTCAACTATTGATTAAATAATTCATAATTATTTAATTAATCCATGTCCTTTTATTCTTCATGATTATTAAATAAATAAAATTTATTTATTTATTAAATACGTCATTAATTGTCTAAGTATTCCCCTAATTAAATAAATTTCTTAATTTATTTAATTACCTTTCTTCATGATTATTAAATAAATGATTTTCATTTATTTATTCAATATGCCACTAATTGACATAATTAAATGAATTGATTAATTTATTTAATTATTAATCAGATATGCTAAATTAAATAATTATCTCTAATTATTTAATTGTCAAAATTAACATTTCTCTCATTTTTAATAAGTTAATTATTTAAAATGATTTTCACATTCTTAACTATCACTTCATTTTAGTAAATAGTCTGAAAATCAATTATTTATTATTTCACAAAATCCATATTTTGAATTAATTCAATTCAAAATGGTAATATTCCTCCAAAAATCAAGTAATTGGGCAGATTCTTGATTTTTCAATTATGATCTTCAGTTCAACTTTTATCTTCTTGACTTTTGAAAATCTTTATTTTCAAATTAATTATCTCATTTATTCTCCACCACCGATTCGATCTTCTTAGATGACATCTCGACCACTCGTTTAAGGATTTTTCCCTAACCCTGATTAGGGATTGTCAGATTTAATCTTGTCCTCTAATTTTAGGATTTGTCAAAAGTCAATCTTGTCCGTTCATTCAAAATGGAATTTTCTATAAAATGCTATTTTACTTTCATTTTTGGATTACACACTTAGATTTTATTATTCTGGCATTCATATTAGAGTTATTTAGTATTTGAGAATCATTTTGTCATAGGCATAGGCATAGGAATTTATTTTAAATCCTTCAAAACTTGCATAGGACAATGTCATAATCAAGATGCTCACACACTCAATCTGAGGGCATCAATCACATGCTGCAAGCTAGGAGGTGCTATGGAGGTAATCATGGAAGATTCGAGGAATAGGTATAATTGTTCTTTCTTTTAATTTCCTTTGTACTTCATAGTTCTTTGGGTTTGTTAGTCTTTATTGCTTTGCTAACATCTAATCTAACCCAAAATTTAACCCTTAGATACATTGGTGAACCCAACGTTTCCTATTTTATGTTTTCCGTACGTTCTTTCTTCTATTGTTTTTGTAGGTACAAGTACAGACGTACCGCATTTGTGTTTTCCCAAGCCGCATATGATGCGTCGTGACACATTGGAGGGCCATAATGACGCAATAGCTCTGACATGACACATTCGAGGTACGGAACACCACATACGACAAAAGCATGACAAATTCGCCTAGTGAATTTTCTTTTCATTGGCTTTCTGGTTTCTGTCTTTTTTATGTTTGCTGTCTATTTCTATTTTCTAGTTTTCTATTTTTCGTATTACTAATCAAGGTATGCACCATGTGACATTGGATTTTTTCGTGGGTCAAAAGCATATATTCAAACTACTAACTTGTGGTCTTGCAAGTTTGAATGTCGAAGATTGAACACTAAAATATTGTGCCTATCCTTTTTTTAGATTAGTACACATTTCCTTTTAGTGCAATTAAAATGAACTTGTGTTTCTACTTTGTTTGAATGTGTTTGCAAAATGGTAGGTGATTATGCTCTCACCTTGTGAAAACTTGGTGATCAGAAAACCAAACCAATTTTTATGTATTATTACCCTGATGACTTAGTAATCGAAGTATCCTCTCCCCTTGCACTTTTGAGTGATCTTGGGTGTAAGAGAAATGGTTACTAACTCTAGAACTTGGGCCTATTCTGGTGGGAAAAATTACTCACCCCAAGACGACTCAGACCAGTAGCACCCTGACACCGAGGGACTTCCAGCCGGTATATAAAAGTGGATTCTGGGGGAAAGCCCAAAAATCACACGTATGGTTCTGATGAGATGGATCTGATAGGGGACTCTAGCCACATGGACCATGCCCTATGAATGGAATGCTTGTACTAAACACCTTTTTTGGCCATTGCTTGATATAGTGCAGGGTACAATATCATGCTTGAAGACACTCACTACTAATCCCCTTGAGTAGAGATAGAAGTTCTTGGGAAGTCACAACCTAAGAATTTGAATTTGGTGTGCTTGAATGACGTTAATGAGCCATAGAGGGGAGCCAATGCCACCAAAATTCTAAGCTATCCGCTCTTGAGAAGGAAAGGTGTTTAGCACCAATCCAGGGTATATCAATGGGATATATCAAGTATACAAACCCCTGGCCTATTGGCCTTTTAGGATTGTACTTGTCTTATGTGTGCTTTCTTACATTCAAAACATTGTGCTTGTCAAGTGCTTGTTGGATTTCTCAAAAATTATTCACCACATGTACATTTCTAGACAAAACATTCACCATTAGACAAATCAAATTTTCCCTCAATACGTCAAAGAAACTCAATTGTAACAAATTGTGTCGCATCTTTTGAACCACATTCAATGTTCTGAGATGCATCTAAAAATAGTGAGACACAATCGCACTTTTAAACCACATTTCATCTCTCAAACAATGCATTTGTCTGCGTCGTGACGCATCTGAACCTCACAGATCCGCATCTGCAAAACTAAGTTAGATTTGTTAGTCCCAGAGCCGTATTCACTAAAACTAAACCGCATTCAAGACACTATAACGCATTTGAGGCCTCAAACGACGCATTTTCCTGTCACAAGTAACACCCTGGTACAAAGTCAAATCTGATTCTACACTTTGTCAATCTTTTGTCAAACACTATTTCCAAAAGGATTCTATCAGAAACCAACTTTGAAATTGCTCAAAAATTTTGACCATTAGTTTTCATTCTTGACCATAGGTTTCATCCTTCATTTTTTTTGCATACATTAGGCATTAGCTTGACCATAGGTTTTAATACTTGCATACTTTGGATTAGGAAAAATCTCAGCACAATTTGCAACGTCATTGCTCTCAAAATTAGGTTATCTTGGACTTAATCATCATTCCCTTTTTCAGTCATTGTCCCTCTTGTGAGATTTTCCAACTCAAAAGTCTAGTTAGGAAAACTCACTAGTCATTTTGACCTTGTCATCTTGTCATTTTTGATAATTCCTTTAGTAACCGAAATAAAAAAAAAAAGATTGAGCTTAGAAGTGCTTAGGTATCCTTTTCTCAAATTGCATTCTAAGTTTAGACATTGCATATTCTATTCCCAAAAATCCAAAAATATTATTCATCCTAGTCATCATTTTGAACCTGGACCTTGCATAGTGTCATCATTACATTTAGTTGTCATTTTCATTTGAGCAATCTCATTTTATGGTGGAAACTAGACTCCAAAAACATAAATGAAAAATGGAAAACTTTGGACAAGACTCCACTTCCAATGTCAAAAATCCCACGTATGACCCAAATTGGAATTTTGATGATCCATTTGCCAACATGAACAACCAACCTCTCACGACAATACCATCCTCATCAAACAGTCCCTTTGAACCATTCTTACGTAAGGATGTATACAAACAAATACATGAGGAAAACCTAGAGGTAGCAGTACAAGATCCAGAGGCCTCTCAATTCATGGAACAAATGGTCCTATATGACAGAGACAGATAGTTGGCCATACTCTTAAGTCAAGGAGCTAAGTTACCCCACAGACTCGATATTAACACGTTGAGATCAACATCTCCTAACCCTAATGTCAATAACGTGCATAACATGTCAAATAGTGGTCAACCTCCAAACACTACGAGCAATACTTTCTTTGACACTACAACGACCGTGCATGCTACCTCCAACTTTCCAAATGCCTCCAACTCAATAAACGTTACATCCAAAAGAGGATCACAATCTATCACAGTGCCCACAATATCCACAACACTGTCACAATTGGCTGGAACCACCTTTGGCTCCTTAGCAATGTGGGAAAGTTATTCCAATCCTCTCTTTACCACTACGGTAAATGCCAAGGGGGCATCATCAAGTCATACCAATCCCCCCTTGACAGCTACATCTAGTACCATGAGTACACCTTTGACATATCCTCTCATTGGTATCTCACAAAATCCTTTGGGTGGAGGTAAACGACGTATCTTTATTCAAGGACAACAACAAAATGTTAACACGTCAACACTATCCAATACCATCAAATCCCAATGACAAAATATGACCATTCCCCTTGTCCAAACCCAACAATTTGGACAAGGTAGTGAAAACACACAACCCATGGCATCTTTAGCACATCACAATGTTCATGGTCACCATATTCCCCAAATATTGACACAAATGGCTGGGGGACACATCCCAACATACTCATCCCACATTTATACTCACCAACATACCCCCAATCCAAACTTTCATTACCAACATCACGCCAATCTGAACACATCATACATGTCACAACAATCCATCCCTCCACAATACACCACTATCCACGCACAACAAACAGGGACCTATGGCGTACCAATAAATCCAATGTATGGGACCACAAATCACCCTGTAATAGATGCCTTACAAGAAAAACTGATGGGTCTAGAGAAGACCATATAAAACATACAAATATAGGGCAAGAAATCAGAAGTGTCATATGACCTAAATGTATATCCTTTCGACATGAACTTATACATGCCACCCTTTCCTTCGGCATATGTGTCACCTAATTTCATGAAATATAGAGGAAAGACAAACCCCATCGAACATGTTCACGAATTTGTAACTAACTGTATGGACGTCGCCTATGAACAAACGTACTTGATGAGACTCTTTTCTAAAAGTCTTGGAGGTCCTGCCCTTGAATGGTTTTCCACTCAAAAGGATATCCAAACATGGGATGAGCTTAAACAAAAATTCATAAAAAAGTATGTGTACAACATTGACATGGACACCTCTATTACTAGCTTATGCAATCTCACACAAGAGGATGCCGATGAGACATTCATCCCATTCTTTCAAAAATGGAGAAGTCTAGCTAGCTAGTGTCACATCGGTATACCCGAAAAGGAAAAGGTGGACATGTTCGTTCAAACACTTTTGGGCCCCCTAAAATATGCATTGTAAGTGCATTGTTGCATAACCTTCACAAACCTAGTCAAAAAAGGTGTCCATATTGAGAAATCCCTTATTGCAAAGGGAGAACTAAGATACGGTCCTAAAAACACAAATTCCAATCCTCCCACCGACAAAAATAAATACTGGGTCAAAAATAAACATGCTACAAATGACGGTGTTGTTGACACCAACGTTTCCAACACTATGGGTCTTGTATTGGCCCTAAAGGGGGTTCAACTACAAAACAAATCAACAATGATATCAACACCCTCTACCAATTTCCCTTCAAACAACCAAAGCAGCCAAAAAAATCAAGGACAATAGTGTCAAATGAGACAATTCCCCAGGGTTCGCACATACACTCCCCTGGGTGAATCCATTGAAGAAGTCCTCAAGAAATGCCTCCAGAATGGTGTCATCACACTTCAAGAACTAAAACCATATGACCCAGGACAATTCAAACCAACATGGTGGGACGATAATGCATTTCTTGATTATCATCAGGCAAAAGGACATAAAACCTCTACTTGTCGACAACTAAAAAACCTAGTACAAGATCTTAGCGAGAGTCATATCATTAAGGTAGGTGGATCACAATTTTCCTCCAATTCAGATCATACTATTCATAAGAACCCACTGTAAGACCATGGTTCTAATAATGCTTCCACATCAGGTCCACAGATAAACAATAATCATGCCAATTTCACCCAAGCCAAGTATGACTATTCTAGCGGAACCACTGATGATGAATACATCAATACCATTATGGCCAAGAGAGAACCTCAATGCAATGCTACTAGTCAAAGTGGAAAGGTCACCATAGCTGGTCCGCCTCTGGCTAGGAAACCCAAAATCACCATACCTAGCCCATCTACTAAACAATAAAAACCTGTCTCAACCACAAAACAGTGGCAACCAAAGGGCCAGTTCAACCTTATCGACCAACTTCAAAAAAATCCTACACAAATTTCTATTCTCAAGCTGCTTTGCATCTCTCCCACACATAAGGCTATACTAGATAAAACCCTGCAAGATTCGTCAGTCCCCAAGGATATTGATGCCAATCAGTTTGAGACCATGGTGGGATACCTCACTACGCCTCACCATGTCACCTTTTCTGATCAATACTACTCATCACCTAAAACCAACCATAACAATGCATTTCACATTGAAACTTTCGTCCATAAGCACAAGGTCAGAAGAGTTTTAGTAGATGGTGGAGCAGGATTGAACATATGCTCCTTGAAACTAGTTAAGGTTCTAGGATTTTCTGATGCATGTGTAGACCCTACAAAGAGTATAGTTATCAAATCATATGATGACGAAGAACGCTCTTTACAAGGCGTTATTTCCCTTCCTATCAGAGTGGGACTAGTCATTGTGGATACAACCTGCCAGGTCCTGGATCTAGAATTACCTTACAACATCTTGCTCAGTCGCCCATGGATTCATGCCTTAAAAGTTGTTCCATCCACATATCACCAATGCTTAAAATTCCCATTTGACAGCACAAAAAATCACTATATATGGCGACCCTGACCCTTTTCAATATTGTACCAACCTAAGGGGTATTTCTGAAAACTGAGTGCCCATCAATCGAGAGGCTTCTAGCTCCTCATCTTCCAAATAAATTGACCCATCCACACTCACATCATCTTCCACATCCACTCCATCCACGTCTTTCGCCACACCACCATCTTCCGCAAACCCTAAGGTTGAAACCATTGTCAAGATCCAGGAGCTCGACTGTGGAGAATTCAAACTACATATGACATATAGCATCACAACAATACCCAAGTTTCTGAAGGTCTATGGTCGGCCATGTTTTAGAATGGAACCCAAAGAAATTTTCAAAGTTCCACCAAAAATTGTTTTCATCAAATGGGGAGACATGAGTAACGAGGACCTTGCTGATATCACAGGATGGCTCTATAAAGATATTGTCGAACTACCCCCATTAGTAGTTAAGAAATATGGCAAGGGATATGACATACTGAAGGCTAAGGGATACGATGGCACTAGTGGCCTAGGAATAAATAAAACTAGACGAAGAGAACCCATAGAACCTTTCAAAATTCCAAAGTATCTTGGATTAGGGTTTGGATTTCCTGACAATGACGATCGACATACCATTGGACTTTCGAGTGAGCAAGTGCATGCTTCAGAAAGTGTTGAGACCCCTAAGGAAACCCTCACTGATACTGACTCCCAAGAGTGGGAATTTGGCTCAGAATGATCCTTAAGTGACTGTTCCTCAATGATTTGTTTGTCGAAACGAGGGAATTGGCCTCTGAACAAAGATTTTGGAAAACATTTAAAATTGATCAGGCATCAAATAGTCATAGTTCCATTACCACTCCCCATGACATACAAGACCCACCATCTGAATCCCATCAGTCCAACCCATCTGAAGTACCAGTCGACACTAACAACCATAACTCTAAGTCCTTCACCCCTTATTTTGACAATGAATATGAAACAAGTGAAGGGGAATATTGGATAGAGTCTGATGTGGAATTGGATGATGATAATCTCATCTACAATATCACTGAATCCGTCTGCATGCTTTCTGCATCCTCCCCTCAATTCACCAACACTGATGATCACATTCCCCTACTTTATCCTCAACTAGTCAATTGGGACCAACAAGGCCCGCTAGTACTAGACACCTTTCAGAATGATGAGGAAATTTCAGAGTTTATGGGATTATGTGAGGGCATACCCAGTGGTGATCACAAGTTAGGATTCAACATTGACTTAGATTGTACCACCTACTTCGGCGAAACCGCTTCGTCCTCTAGTCGCAAAATTAAAAAATAAAATAAAATAAATGAAATGTCTTTAGGTGAAAACCGAAAGGCACCTTTTGATGACAAAAAAATAAAAACAAAGGATGTATCTACGGGTGAAAACCTCTCTGAGGCACCCAAAGATGGAGGACTAGACTTTCTTCCCATACAACAAGAGAAATCAACTATGCTTATAGAAGACACCATAGAAGACAACATAGCAACTACAGAAGATCCAAAAATGGTTCTCTTTGCTACATCCCTGACTGAGGAGGAGAGACCAAAATTTCATAAATTCTTTGCAAAATGTAAAATCAACTTCGCATGGTCCTATGTTGACATGCCCGGATTAGACCCAGAATTGGTTCTGCACCATCTGCCGCTATTGCCTAATACCAAACCAGTTAAACAGAAGTTACGCAAAATGCATCCTTAGGCTGCTCTATTGGTCAAGGCTGAGTTGAAGAAACTTCTAGACACTAGATTCATATGATCTATTGATTATGCTAAATGGATATCTAACCTAGTGCCACTAACAAAGCCAAATGGAATGATCTGAGTCTGCACAGATTCTAGAGACCTAAATAAGGCATGCCCAAAAGATGACTTTCCTTTACCAAATATTGATATCATAGTTGACCTCACAACAAGATATGAGATGTTGTCCCTCATGGATGGTTTCTCTGGCTATAATCAAATTCACATTGCCCCAGAAGACTAGCACAAAATGATATTTACTTGCCCATGGGGTACATACTGTTGGAATGTCATGCCATTCGGTCTCAAAAATGCAGGTGCCACATATCAGAGGGCCATGACCACAATCTTTCATGACATGATGCATAAAATAATGGAATATTATGTAGATGACCTATTGGCTAAATCAGTAACAAGGAAATATCATCTAAAGGTGTTAGACACAATTTTCAAGAGACTGGAAGAATACAAAGTCTGACTAAATCCTAAGAAATGTCTTCGGTGTAACATCAGGTAAACTCTTGGGATACATAGTTTCTCAAAGAGGCATTGAGGTCGATCTAGTAAAAATAAAAGCCATCATAGACATGCCTCTTCTCAGAGGAATCAGTGAACTTAGAACCCTACAAGGTAGGGTACAATCCATTCAGTGATTCATAGCACAATTGGCTAACAAGTGTCACCCATTCCAATATATGTTGTGCAAGGGTATCCCCTTTATGTGGATAGATAGATACCAAGAATCTTTTCAACAAATAAAAGAGTACCTATTGTCACCACCAGTCCTCATGCCTCCCATTTATGGAAAACCATTGATCCTATACATCTCTGCCACTAATTCAACACTAGGGGAATTACTAGTGCAAAATGACCAAGAAGAAAAAGAAAGAGCTATATATTACATTAGTCGGACATTGGTCGAGTATGAACTGAACTACACATCAATTGAATAGTCTTGTCTATTCATGGTCTTTGTAGCCTAGAAGCTAAGACATTATATGTTAAGCCATCAGATACAACTAGTAGCAAAGATCAACCCCCTCAAATATTTGCTAAGTAGGGCAGCGTTAAGAGGACATCTAGTAAAATGGGTCATGATTCTAAGTGAATATGACATTCAATATGTAGAAAGAAAGGAAATAAAAGAACAAGTCATAGAAGACTAGCTGGTGGACACACCTTTACAAAGTGATCACCCGTTAGTGGTAGATTTTCCAGATGAGTCGATATTCCGTATGGAACCTAAGTCACCTTGGCAACTCTACTTTGACGGATCACACACAAATCATGGCTTGGGGGTAGGAATCTTGTTCATCACCCCTCAAGGAGACTCCATTCCTAAGTCTTTCTGCATTGCTTTCACATGCACAAACAATGTGGCAGAATATGAGGCACTAGTTACAAGACTTAGAATTGCAATAAAATGGAAAATTAGAGCATTACATTTCTATGGGGATTCTCAGCTTGTCATCAACCATGTCAATGATGACTATGACACAAAAGATTGAATTTGATGCCCTACAAATGAATGGTTAACAGTTTCAAAATGTACTTTCATATGGTAACTTTTGAACAAGTTATGAGAACACAGAACAAAGTGGCAGATGCAATGGCTACAATAGGCTCTCTTCTCGACATTCCAAGCAACATGCCTCAGCTAGAATTCCTAATAGAAAAATTGTTGGTACCTGCCTATGACATTCCAGAGTAAAAAATGCTTTGCGAACTTGTTGGTCCTAACTCTCCCTGGTACCAAAATATTTATGACTACCTTAGGTCTCCAACCATGCCACCCAACCTATCCAATAACCAGAGGAAGTCCTTCATCTGAAAAGCTACAAGATATGCCATCGTCAGTGACACCCTTTACCACCGTAGCTTTGATGACACCCTCCTTAGATGTCTCGACACTAACGAAGCACGTACAACCTTATGCGAAGTACATGATGGTATATGCGGGTCTCATTCGAGTGGTCCTACTCTAGCCAAGAAAGTAACGAGACTTGTGTACTATTGGACAACCATTGAAAATGATGCAATAGAATATGTCAAGACTTGTCGCCAATGCCAGATTCACAGTGACTTGATCCACGCTCCAACACAGGAACTTCGGCCGATCACCTCTCCTTGGCCCTTCGCTTAGTGGGGACTCGACCTCATGGGTAAGATCCATCTGACCTCGTCCAATGGCCATAAATTCATTATCACTTCCACATAGTACTTTACAAAGTGGATCGAAGCCATCCCTCTGACATACATAACCAGAAAACAAATATCCAAGTTCATTCTCAACTACATCATTTGTCGGTATGGCCTTCTACAATCCATCATCACTGATAATGAATGTCTGTTTAAAAACCAAGACGTTCATGAGTTATGTGAATGATTTCACATCCAACACCATTTTTCATCTCCATATTACCCGCAAGGAAACGGTCAAGCTGAGGCGTCAAATAAAACCATTCTTAAAATCCTCAAAACGACTATCAATGACACTGGCCATGACTGGCATATACAACTCAACCTTGCTCTGTGGGCTTACCGCACTAGCATTTGTACTCCTACAAGAGCCACTCCTTTCACCCTGGTCTTTGGAGCTGAGGCCATCTTTCCCATTGAGGTTGAAATTCCTTCTTTACGAGTCTCCCTAAAGGGTTTAACTAATGATGAGGAGTATAGACAGTCGTGCTTGCACGAGCTGGAGATGTTAGAGGAAAGAAGGAAAAATTCCCTAAACCATCTACAAGAATATCAGAACTGTCTATGTTGCAGTTACAATAAGAAGGTTATGATCAGGAAGTTTGACATTAGTGACTTAGTCTCATGTAGAACCCTAAGAACTAGGCTGACAGAGAAAAGCTAGGCAAGTTTGAACCAAACTGGTTGGGTCCTTACATCATTGTATCTTCTTTTGGTTCTGGAGCCTATCAGTTGGTGACTCTAGATGGAGAACAACTAATAGAGCCTATTAATAGTTTACATCCATCTTCAAAAGTTCTATGCATAACATCAGGAGATCGAGTAGAAAACTATAAAATACAAAAAAAAATTGAAAAATGGTAAAAAATTGTTGCCTTGATGAAAATCTGGCAAACAAGTGTCTTGACAGCACCAAAAAATTAAGAAAAATGACAAAAATGATTCATCCAATAGTGAAAACTTGGCAAACAAGCACTTTGGATAGGTACCATGGTGAAAACCTAGCAAACAGGTGCCATGCGTAATCAATCATTGCTCCGCCATCTATTGTTACTTTGTCTGTCATGGCCTAGGATGAAATACATTTTCTGTCACCACCACATCATACCCTTCCTTTCATGGTTGATAACAGTTGACATCAAGTCCTCTATAATGTCTATCTGGTACCCCAAGCACATCCCTTTCACGTCCTTTAAAATTGGCTAAGCCTTGGATCTGACTGGAGGAAAAAAATTTATCATGAAATTACAGTGGATGTCATGCATGGTTTCAGAAATTGCTAAAATGTCCTAAAGAAAGACCTAAAAATTAGAAAAATTTCTAAAAAAGGACCAAAAACATCGCAAAAAGTCTTGAAAAAAGACCAAAAAGATAAAAAAAATCCTAAAGAAAGACCCAAAAACATCATAAAAAGTCCTAAAAAAACACCAAAAACATCACAAAATGTCCAGAAGAAACACCTAAAAAATGAAAAGCATCCTGAAGAAACCACAACAAATGTCAAATTGCTCAAAAACAAAAAAAGAGAGTCATTCCTTGTCAATTCAATCAATCATTCTTTGTCATTTGTCTGAACTATGTTGTCTCTGTGCATCTGCTATGTAGGAAAGACTCATACTTGAGTCCCCAAGACATTAGGTCAGTCCTTTTAGGTTTGTCAAAGTAAAATCATGGCACAACCTTTGGTCATCAAGACAAAGTCATTGGTCATGTCAAACTACGAGGTCTCTGAGTGTATGACATAGGCAAGACCATTTGTCGATGAGCCCTCAAGGCCTCACTAGGTCAGTCCATTAGGGTTCATGGCACTACATTGGCACACACATCAAAAGTCTACAGGTCAAAAGAACTCATTAAAAAAAGGTATGGCAATTATTTATTCAAAAATGACAAACACATTAGCATGTCAAAGAAAATTGACATATGGTCAACAAAAGTCAAACTCAGGGAAAACAAGTCAAATGATCATAACCTATCAAACTGTCAACTCTTGGTTAGCTTTCAGATGTGTCCTCCTGAAAGATAACTTCGGTCATTCATGCCTTAGGATGTGTCCTTCCTAGGCATCATCACTGTCATTCAACATTTTGAGGGATCCTCTTAACATCAGTATTCTTCAGATGTGTCCTTCTGAAGAGCAAACTATGTCATTTATGCCTTAGGATGTGTCCTTCCTAGGCATCGTCATCATTTCGAGGGACCCCTTGTGACATTTAGGGATCAATCCTCTTGACATCAACATTATTCAGGATGTGTCCTTCCTGAATTTGGCAAATTTTGACATTCGTTATCTTGGCATCGTCAAAACTCTGACACCCCGGCATCTCATCGTCATCAAACATGACATCTTGACATTAGAACAATGGTTATCTAGACACACTTGGAAAACACTTAGCACTTGTCTTTTGGCTTTTTATCATGTTACTAGTTTTTTAGCGAGATCCCAACAACAAGATTTAGAGAAGCAGTGACGTATCATGACGTTTGTCTTGACTTTTGACACGCATGATTACTAGTTTCTCAATGAGATCCTGATTTCGGGATTTAGAAAAACAACGACGTATTATGATAATACCTCTATTTTTTTTTTTTGGTAATCATGCTGCTAGTTTCTCAAGGATGTCCTGGAAACATGATTTAGAGAAGCAACGATGTTTCATGAATTGTCCTTCTTGTCTTTTTTTGCTTGTGGTTGATTATGACAAAAAGACTAGGGAAATTGTGCTTTTCGTATGAGTCATGATCATCCTTGTCTGTGAATGCTTGTCTTATGTGTAGACACCTAAAAATGACCTAGGCCTGCAAGCTTCATTTTTACCACCTTCATCCTAGCATAATTAAGTTATCTAATTATGTCCTTGGTCCACATTCGACTATTGATTAAATAATTCATAATTATTTAATTAATTCATGTCATTTGTTCTTCCTTGATTATTAAATAAATAAATATTATTTATTTATCTAATACGTCATTAATTATCTAAGTCTTCCTTTAATTAAATAAATTTCATAATTTATTTAATTTCCCTTTGTCATTTATGTCTTCTTGATTAATTAAATAAATTTTATTTATTTAATTACATCACTAATTAAGTCCCCCTCTTCTAAAAATTAAATAAATTCTTATTTATTTAATTGTCCACTTTCCACTATAATTAAATAATTTTAATTTAATTATTTAATTATTCATTAGCTGTTTCTCTCACTAAAATTAAATAAATTTGATTTATTTAATTTAGCCAATTCTCTTGAATTTTGAATTAAAATCATTATTTAAATTCAAAATAATTCCTTTTGTCACATTCCTCCATAATTAAATAATATCTTTATTATTTAATTATTTACTAGTCAGCTAGAGTAAATAAATTTTATTATTTAACTTCTCCAGCAACCTCTTTGTCCGTGCCAGCCTTATCTTCCAATTTAATTCTTGACTTTTGACTTCTCATTTAATTTCGACCCTTGATTGAATTATCTTATAATTCAATCTTGGCCCTTCATCCTTATCATTTGCCCTAATTTTGACCTAACCCTAATGCACCCAGCAACATTCAATCTTAAGCATTGATCTTAGGGTTCTTGTCATCTTTTCATCCTGGCCACACATTCAAAATTGCAGTTTTTATAAAAGGGCAATTTTGTTCTCATTTGCCTCCCTCAGCTCCCTTGACTTCTTGCACTCTTAGTCTCTCATGTTTAGGTTTCAATTTATGCTACTAATCTTACAGTCATAGTCACTTACAGTCATAGGCATTTTAGTCCATTGTAGGGTTATTTTATTTTCTGCAAATCCTTCAACACTTGCATAGGGCTTAGTCTTTAGTCATACTTGCTCACATAAATCTGAGGGCATTTTTATTTATCTGCAAGCTAGGAGGTGTAACAAAGGTTAATCATGGAAGGTGGAGACTTAGGGTGACTTCATCCCTTTTGTCTTCATGTTACTTCCTTTTTGCTTTGTTATTTTCATAGGAATTTTATTGTTATTGTGCTAACTCCACTCAATAATAATTTTAGAATTTTCCCTTGATTACATTGGTGAACCCGACGTTGTTATTTCAGCTTTTCGTACATTTTTTTTGTTGTTTTCTGTTGTTTTGCAGGTACAGGTACGGATCGCCGCAACATTTTTAAAAACAGTGTGATGCATCATATGCGTCGCGATGCACACGACAACAGTAGAGCCGCAATTGACCTGTCGCAACGCAACTGATTCCCATAACGACGCATCCGTTATTCCTGAGCCGCATCCGAAATCCCGAAAGCCGCATTCGAAACTAGCGCTGCATCCGTCTGGTATAAAATTTTTCTTTCCAGTTTGAGGTTTTTATTTTCAGATTTCGGCTTGTTTAATCGTATGTTTTTCTCCATTCGGTTTTTATTCCTGCATGATTCAATAAGATTAGATCTCCTGTCACTAATCCTTTCTGGTAGTGGCTTTCTGTTTTGGTAGGATTTTTTTTGTTGTTTTCTGTTGTTTTGCAGGCAACTGGTACGGATCGCCGGAAACGTCACAACGCATCTGATGACAGAAACGACGCAACTGTTATGACAAGCCGCAACTGCAAATTACAGAGACGCAACTGACATTACGAACCGCATTCGCAGAACAGAACGACGCATCTGAAATTACGAGCCGCATTCGTAGAACAGAACGATGCATCTGATAAACCAAGCCGCATCTGTCTGGTAATACCGCGCCGCATTTGCCTGGTAAACTTTTCCTGTCAGTTTTTAGATTTTAATTGCCGAATTTCGAGTTGTTTCTATTTTCTGGTGTTCTGTTTTCTGTCTTTTTCTATGTTAGTTATTCCTGCATGTTAACCAAATTAGATATTTTGTGTTACTGATAGTTTCTTGTAGCATGTGGCGATCCTTTTTCGTGTGTCCAAGACCAACACATACAAGACTACTAACTCAATGTTTGCAGATTCGCATGTCAAAGAAGGAGAAAACAAACAGTGTGCTTGTTTATTCCTAGATTAGAAAACTTTGAATTTGGTGCTTTTAAAACGAATCATGTCTTTCATGCTTGAGTGTGCTTGTGGAGTGGTAGGTGAGTATGCTCTCACTTGGTGAAAACCTTTTGATCAGAAAACCAGACCCATTCCTTTATTGTTATTTTACACTTCACGATTCGGTATATCAGAGTATCCTCTCCCCTTGCGCATTCGTGCGATCCTGGGTGTAAGAGAAGCGGTTACCGACTCTAGAACTTGGGCCTGTTCTGGTGGGAAAAAGTACTCACCCCAGGACGACTCAGACCGGTAGCACCCTGACACCGAGGGACTTCCAGCCGGTATAGAAAAGTGGGTTCTTGGGGAAAGCCCAAGAATCACGAGCGTGGTTCCGACGAGATGGATCCGAAAGGGGACTCTCACCGCATGGATCACGCCCCACAAATGGAATGCCCGAATTAAACACCTCTTGTTTTAGTGTCCAACCGTTCTATTGGCCGTTGCTTGATATAGTGCAGGGTACAGTATCATGCCCGAAGATTACTCACTACTGATCCCCTTGAGTAGAGATAGCAATTCTTGGTATGTCACTACCCAATGAATCCAAATTTGGTGTGCTCGAATGACGTTAATGAGTCGTGGAGGGGAGCAAATGCCACCAAATTCTAAGCTATCCACTCTCGAGAAGGAAAGGTGTTCATCACCAATCCGGGGTATAATTGGTGGGCTATATCAAGTATACAAACCTAAGGCCTAGTGGCCTTTCTAGGATTGTGCTTATCTCATGTGTGTTTGGTTATCCCTTAAAACACTGTGTTTGTCAAGTGCATTCTGGTTTTGTCATAGTCCAAACAAAACAGTCATCAAACAGATCAAAAACTTCCATCAACATACCACGAAAATCACTTTGAAACAAAACTGTCATATCTGTCGAACCGCAACTGACATTCTGTAACGCAACTGCTCTGATAAACCGCATCTGACATTTATAACAACGCATCTGTACGCATCGCGACACATCTATTAACCCGAAAGTCGCATCTGTTAAACCAAGTCGCATCTGACAGCCAGAAAGCTGCAAGTGAAAAACTGAACCGCAATTGCTAAACCGAGACGCAATTGCCAAACTGAGACGCATCTGCCTGTCAAAATTTTTAAACTGCACACTCGAAACCAGAGACCCCCAAACTGTCAACCATTTGTCAAACTCTGTCATTAGAAGGATTCTGCCGGCAACACAATTTGAAATTGCTCAAAGTTTTGTCCCTTAGCTTGCATTGATCACCTTAGGTTTCATACCTCACCCCATTTAGTATCATACATTCAACATTACGTTGTTCCTAGGCTCATATCTTGCATACTTAGGAATCTTAAGCACCCCTTGGCAAAATCATTATTTTCGAAATTAGATCCTTTTGGACCAAGTTATCAAACATTCTTTTAGTCATTGTCCTCTTTTGTGAGATTTCTTCCAACTCAAAATTCTAGTTAGGAAGACTCATTAGTCATCTTGTCAACTTGTCATTAACAACAAAGTCCTCTAGCAGTCCAAATCGAAAACAAAGTTCAAGCCTAGAAGTGCTTAGATAGCCTCATTTCACATTGCATCCACATTGCATACCTTATTCACAAAAATCCAAAAACAGTGGTCATTTTAGTCATCAGTTTGAACCTTAGATTTCACCTAGTGTCATACTTGCATTTAGTGGACATCCCCTTTGAGCAATCTCATTTATGGTCGAAACCAGACTTCAAAAGTGCAAAAGACAAATGGAAAACTTTAGGCAAGATCCCAACAGTCCTCCACATGACTCAAACTGGACCGTGAATGATCCCTTTACCAATATAGACAATCAACCTCCAGTGACAACACAATCCCCACCTAACAACTCATTTGAACGCTACATGCAAAGAGATGAAAACGGGAAACTCCTTCAAGAACACATAGAAGCATTGACACAAGACCCAGAGGTATATCAGTTGGCTGAAACAATAGCGCGTCACGACAGGGACAGATTCGTAGCTATGCTCTTGAGTGAAGGAGCTAGGTTACCACCAAGATTTGACAGTAACTCGCTACATGATCCTAATGCCAACAATGTTCACAATACCTCGCACAGTGGTCAAATCCTAAATACTACAAGCAACATCCCTTTTAACACAACGACATTGCATACCACATCCAACATCCCAAACATCTCCAATACAATAAACACTACGTCTCTTGGGGGATCACAATCATCCACAACATCCACAACACTACCCCAATTAAACACAACCACTCTTGGTTCCCTGACATCATCGGCAAATTATTCCAACCCTCCTGTTATCACAACATCAAATACCACGGGGGCATCATCAAGTCATCACAACTCCCCCTTGACAACTACATCTACTACCATGAACACAACTTCAACGAAAGCATTCAGTAATAGTTCACAACATCCTTTGGGAGGAGCCACAGGACGTATCTTTATACAAGGACAACAACAAAACGTGAACATGACAACACAGTCAAACGTCATTACCTCCCAAGGTACAAATACCAATGTTCCCCTTGTGCAAAATCAGCAATTCACACAAAAGGGCCAAATAACTCAACCCATGACATCGTTAATACATCATAACATTCATGGTCACAACATACCCCAAATAATGACATGCACAGCTGGGGGACACATTCCAACATACTCATCCACTGTTCACACTCATCAACATGCACCTAACCACAACTTCCAATACCAACAACACACATCATATGTACCACAACAACCTGTACCGCCACAATACACCTATACTCCCGCAGGAACACATGGTGTACCAGGCAATTCAACGTATGGAAATGTAAATGACCCCACCATAGATGAACTCAAAACAACAGTGCGGGATATGGTGAAGCAAATGCAAAACATTCTCATTACAGGCGGGAAATCCGAAATATCATATGACTTGGATGTGTACCCATTCGACACAAACTTACGTATGCCCGCATTTCTGCCAGGATATGTGTCACCCAACTTCACTAAATACAAAGGCAAAAAAAATCCCATTGAACACCTTCGCGAATTCGCAACTAACTATATGGATATCGCCTACGAACCCACATACTTGATGAGACTTTTCTCCAAAAGTTTGGCGGGTCAAGCCCTTGAATGGTTTTCAACGCAAAAAGATATCCAAACATGGGATGAGCTCAAAAGAAGGTTCATAAAAAATTACGCATACAATATTGACATGGACACCTCTATCACTAGTTTGTGCAATCTCACACAAGAAGAGTCGGGTGAGACATTTATCCCGTTCTTTCAAAAATGGAGAAGCCTCGCTAGTCGATGTCACATTGACATTCCCTGAAAGAGAAAAAGTTGACATGTTTGTCCAAACACTTTTAGGGCCCCTCAAATTCGCATTGCAAATACATTGTTGCACAACCTTCACAGAATTAGTGGAAAAGGGGGTCCAAATTGAGAAAGCCCTTATCGCAAAGGGAGAACTGAGGTATGGTTCCAAAAACACAAACACCAACCCACCCGCTGACAAAAACAAATATTGGGTCAAGAATAAACATGTCACAAACGATGGTGTTGTAGACGCCAAGACCGCAAGTCCCGTATTGGCTCTGAAAGGGGTACAACAACAAAATAGACCAACAACGACACTGACACCTTCCCCCAATACTCCTTCGAACAGTCAAAATGATCAAAACTGTCAAGGACAATATCGTCAACAAAGACAATTCCCTAGAGGTCGCACATACACCAATTTAGGTGAACCCATTGCAGACGTCCTCAAGAAATGTATCCAACATGGGGTCATCACACTTCCAGAAATAAAACCTTATGACCCAGGACAATTCAAACCAGCATGGTGGGATGACAACGCAATTTGTGAATACCATCGAGTCAAAGGGCATACAACCTCCAACTGTCGACAACTAAAAAATGTAATCCAAGACCTCATTGAAAATCGCACCATCGAAGTAGGTGGATCGCAATTCAATTCCAACTCAGATCATACTATCCACAAGAATCCACTACAGGATCATGGTCCCCATAATGCTTCCACTTCAGGTCCACAAAACCAGGCTAACTTCACCCGATCCAAGTATGATTACTCTGGTGGACCAATAATCAATAATCTTAGAACAGACGAGGAATACATCAACACCATTACGATCAGGAGAGCACCACAGTGCAATGCTACTACACGAAGTGGCAAGGTCACTATAGATGGTCCACCTCCCCCTAGCCAAGCCAAGATCATTGTAGGAGGCCCATCTGCTAAGCAATCACAACCAGCTTCATCTGCTAAACAACCAAAACCTGTCTCAACCCCACAACAGTGGAAACCCAAAAGTCAGTTCAATCTCATTGACCAACTAGGCAAGACTCCTGCGCAAATATCTATCCTTGAGCTGCTTCGTATTTCTCCCGCACACAAAGAAATCCTGGATAAAACTCTCTTAGAGTCATCGGTCCCGAAGGACATTGATGTCAATCAGTTTGAAACTATGGTGGGATATCTCACCATGCCGCACCATGTCACCTTCTCAAATCAGGATTACTCATCATCAAAAACCAACCACAATGATGCATTACACATAGAAGTTTTTGTCCACAAGCACAAGGTTAGACGGGTTTTAATAGATGGCGGAGCAGGGTTGAATATATGCTCCCTTAAACTGGTTAAGGCTCTTGGATTCTCTGATGCATGCGTAGACCCAACAAAAAGCATAGTGATCAAAGCATATGATGACGAGGAACACTCTTCGAGAGGTGTTATCTCTCTCCCTATCTGAGTGGGACCACTCATTGTCGACACAACTTGCCAGGTCTTGGATTTGGAACTACCATATAACATTTTACTTGGCCGTCCATGGATCCACACTTTGAAAGCTATTCCGTCAACATACCACCAATGCCTCAAGTTCCCTTTTGATGGTACAGAAGTCACCATATATGGAGACCCCGACCCTTTCCAATATTGTACCAATTTAAGGGGTATCTCCGAACACCAAGTACCTATTAACCGAGAAGCATCTGGCTCCTCATCCAAATACATCGACCCTTCCATGCTCGGGTCATCTTCCACATCCACTCCATCCACGTCTTCTGACATATCACAACCCTCCACCAACCCTAAGACTGAATCAACCGATAAAATCCAGGACCTCGGCTGCGGAGAGTTCAAACTAAATACAACATACAGCATAACTACAATACCCACTCCTCCAAAGATACATGGTCAACCATGTTTCAGAATGGAACCACAAGAAACATTCAAAGTTCCACCGAATACAGTTTTCATCAAGTGGGGAGACATGAGTGATGAAGACCTTGCCGATATCACAGGATGGATCTACAAGGACACAGTCTCATTACCTCCACTACTAGTCCAGAGATATGGCAAGGGTTACAATATCATGAAGGCTAAAGGCTACGATGGTACTAGTGGCCTTGGAAAAAATAAAACTGGTCGAAGAGAACCCATAGAAACTTTCCAAACTCTAAAGTATCTTGGATTAGGGTTTGGATCACTCGACAATGGCGATCGACGTACCCATGAACTTTCTAGTGAGCAAGTACATGCTTCTGAAAGTGTTGAGACTACTAGGGAATACCTATCTGAAACAGACTCCCATGAGTGGGAATTTGGCTCTGAACGATCCCTAAGTGACTGTTGTCTTGATGATTTGTTTGTTGAACCAGGGGAATTGACCTCTGAACAACGATTTTGGCTAACATTCAAAATTGAGTGGGCACCAAACAGTCAAAATCCCACTACCATGTCTCATGACACGCAACAACCACCATCTGAACCCCCTCAGTCTAACCTATCCGAAGTATCAGATGATATTGATAACCAGGACTCTCAAACCTTCACCCCTTATTATGACAACGAATATGACACTAGTGAAGGAGAGTACTGGATAGAGTCCGATGTCGAGTTGGACGATGATAAACTCATCTACAACATCAACACATATATATGTATGCTATTGGCCTCCTCACCCGAATTCACTAGCTGTGACGACGACATTTCCTTAGTCTACCCTGAACTAGTCGATTGGGACCAACAAGGACCGCCAGTTCTAGACACATTCCAAAATGATGAAGCCATTGCTGAATTCATGGGATTACGCGAGGGCATACCCAGTGGGGACCACAGATCAGGATTTACTATTGATTTGGATTGCGCGACATACTTTGGGGAGACGGTTCAGTCCTCTAGTCGCAAAAATAAAAATAAAGTAAAAAATGAAATGTCTCTAGGTGAAAACCGAAAGGCACCTCTTGACGGTAAAATAGTAAAAACAAAGGACGTATCTACGGGTGAAAACCTCTCGGAGGCGCCCAAAGATGGAGGACTGGACTTTCTCCCCGTGCAATAGGAGAGATCAGCCATGCTTGTTGAGGACACCATAGAGGATAACATTTCGACTCCAGAAGACCCCAAGATGGTATTATTTGCGGCATCATTGACAGATGAAGAGAAACCGGAATTTCATAAATTCTTTGCAGAACGGAAAATAAACTTTGCATGGTCCTATGCTGACATGCCAGGATTGGACCCCAAACTGGTTCTACATCATCTGCCACTAGTACCCAATGCTAAACCAGTCAAGCAGAAGTTGCGCAAGATGCACCCTCAAGTTGCTCTATTGGTTAAGGCCGAGTTAAAGAAATTACTGGATGCCGGATTCATAAGGTCTATAGATTATGCTGAATGGATTTCCAACCTAGTGCCGGTGACAAAGCCAAATGGACTAATTCGGGTATGTACAGATTTCCGAGACTTAAACAAAGCATGTCCAAAGGATGACTTTCCTTTGCCCAACATTGACATCATAGTCGATCTAACTGCAGGACATGAGATGCTATCCCTCATGGATGGTTTCTCGGGTTATAATCAAATCCGCATTGCTCCTGAGGACCAACACAAAACAGCATTTACTTGCCCATGGGGTACATACTGTTGGAACGTCATGCCCTTCGGCCTCAAAAATGCAGGTGCCACATACCAAAGGGCTATGACCACGATCTTCCATGACATGATGCACAATATAATGGAAGACTATGTAGATGACTTATTGGCCAAATCAGCAACAAGGAAAGATCATTTGAAGGTACTTGACAAAATCTTCAAGAGACTAGAAGAGTACAAGGTGCGGTTAAACCCTAAGAAATGTGTTTTTGGCGTCACGTCAGGTAAGCTATTGGGATACATAGTTTCCCGAAGAGGCATAGAGGTCGATCCGGCAAAGGTTAAAGCAATCATAGACATGCCTCCACCTAGAGGGATCAGTGAACTCAGAACCCTGCAAGGCAGAGTACAATCTATTCGCCGCTTCATAGCACAATTGGCAGATAAGTGCCACCCATTCCAGTATCTGTTACGCAAAGGTGTCCCCTTCGTATGGACAGATAAATGTCAACAGGCCTTCCAGCAAATCAAAGATTACCTGCTATCAACACCAGTCCTCATGTCACCTATTCATGGAAAGCCATTAATTCTATACATCTCGACCACTAATTCAGCACTGGGGGCATTACTGGCTCAAAATGATCATGAAGGGAAAGAAAGAGCAATCTACTACATCAGCCGCACACTGATAGGTTATGAGTTGAATTATACATACATTGAACGTGCATGTCTCGCAGTTGTCTTTGCAGCCCAAAAACTAAGGCATTATATGCTTAATCATCAGACGCAATTGGTTGCCAAGATTGACCCATTAAAATACCTATTAAGTCGAGCAGCGTTAACAGGCCGATTGGCAAAATGGGTCATGATCCTAAGTGAATACGACATACAGTATGTTGAACGCAAGGCAATAAAAGGGCAAGTAATAGCAGATCAACTGGCAGATGCACCAATGCAAGCCTCTCATCCGTTGGTAACTGATTTTCCCGACGAGTCCATCTTTCATACGGAACCAGCAACACCATGGAAGCTGTATTTTGATGGGTCTCACACTGGTCATGGCTCAGGGGCTGGAATCTTGTTCATCACACCACAAGGGGATTCAATTCCTAAGTCATTTCGAATTGCTTTCCCTTGCACAAACAACATCGCCGAATACGAAGCACTAGTTACAGGTCTCAAGTTGGCAATCAAATGGAAAATTCAGACATTGCTTGTATTCGGGGATTCCCAGCTAGTAATCAAACAAGTGAATGGTGACTATGAAACAAAGGATGAGAAGTTGCTTCCTTACAAGAGGATGGTGGATAGCTTCCTAACATACTTCCAATCAGTGTCTTTTGAACAAATCCCCAGGGTACAGAATAAGGCAGCAGACGCAATGGCTACTATTAGTTCTCTCTTGGACATCCCTAAAAATGTGTCACAATTTGAGTTCCTAGTAGAACAGCTGTTGATACCGGCATATGATATCCCAGAGTCGGAAATGGTTTGTGAACTTGTTGGTCCCAACTCTCCTTGGTATCAGGACATTTATGACTATCTAAAGACTCACACCCTTCCATCGAACCTATCCAATAACCAAAGGAAGTCCTTCATTAGAAAATCCGCAAGGTATGCCATTATCAGCGACACCCTATACCGCCATAGTTTCGACAGTACCCTCCTTAGATGTCTTGACACCGATGAAGCATGTACGACCTTACGAGAAGTACACGATGGTATATGCGGATCTCATTTGAGCGGTCCTACTCTGGCTAAGAAACTAACGAGACTTGGATATTATTGGCCGACAATGGAAAAAGATGCAATAGAATATGTCAGAACCTGTCGCAAGTGTCAGATCCATAGTGATTTGGTCCATGCTCCAGCACAGGAACTTCGGCCAATCACTTCTCCGTGGCCCTTCGCTCAATGGGGACTCGACCTCGTGGGTAAGATTCATCCAACTTCCTCCAACGGCCATAAATTCATTATCACCGCCACTGAATACTTCACAAAGTGGATCGAAGCCATTCCATTGACATACATTACTGGCAAACAAATATCGAAGTTTATCCTCAATTACATCATTTGCCGGTATGGCCTCCCATAGTCCATCATCACTGACAACGGACGTCCGTTAAAAAACCAAGACGTACGTGAGTTATGTGAGTGATTCCATATCCAACACCACTTTTCATCCCCATACTACCCCCAAGGAAACGGCCAAGCTGAGGCGTCGAATAAAACCATTATCAAGATCCTTAAGAAGACTGTCAATGACGCTGGTCGCGATTGGCACATACAACTTAACCCTGCCCTGTGGGCTTATCGAACTAGCATTCGTACGCCCACAGGAGCTACCCCATTCGCCCTGGTTTTTGGCGCAGAAGCCATCTTACCCATTGAGGTCGAAATTCCTTCGCTACGGGTCTCTTTGAAGGGTCTAGCTAATGAAGAGGAATACCGACAATCACGCTTGCACGAGCTGGAAATGCTGGACGAAAGAAGACAAAACTCATTGAATCACCTCCAGGCATATCAAAATCGCCTTTGTCGCAGCTACAATAAAAAGGTCATGGTCAGAAGGTTTGACATTGGCGACCTGGTTCTCATGCAGAACCCTAAGAATCAAGCAGACAGAGAAAAGCCAGGAAAGTTTGAACCAAACTGGTTGGGTCCATATATCATCATATATTCTTTTGGTTCTGGAGCATATCAACTGGCGACTCCAGATGGGGAACAATTGACTGAACCCATCAACAGTTTACACCTCCGAAAGTTCTACGCATAGCATCAGAGGACAAAGCTGGAGGACCCTAAAATACAAAAAAATTGAAAAATGGAAAAAAATCGTCACCTTGATGAAAACCTGGCAAACAGGCGTCTTGGTGACACCAAAAAAATCAAAAAATCACAAAAATAGTAAAAAGAAAAATAATTCGTCCAATAGTGAAAACCTGGCAAACAGGCGCTTTGGACAGGTACCATGGTGAAAACTTGGCAAACAGGCGCCATGCGTAATCAATCATTGCTCTGCCATCTATTGTCACTTGGTCTAAACTTGGCTTAGGATGAAGGCTGTCTTCGCCATTATTCTGCAAGTCACCATCACGTCCTGCTCTACCTGTCCTAGTGGACGAACGATCGACATCAAGTCCTGACGACTGTGTGTCCAACAAGTCAACAGCATCCTATCCGTATCCCTTGCAAATGGCTAAGTCTTAAACCTGACTGGGGACATGGTGTTTATCATGCGACTGTAGTGGATGACACGTGAGATCAAAAACATCGTAAAAAGTCCTGAAAAAAGCCAAAAACATCGTAAAAAGTCCTGAAAAAAGCCAAAAACATCATAAAAAGTCCTGAAAAAAGCCAAAAACATCGTAAAATGTCCTGAAAAAAGACAAAAACATGGCAAAATGTCCTGAAAAAAGACAAAAAAAACCATAAAACATTCTGAAGAAAACCAAGCAAAATATTCGACCGCGCAAGACACACAAGTGCACTGTCATCTTCGGTATAAGTCAATCAAGTCACTAAGTCCATGTCATTGTCCGAACTACGTTGTCTCTGCGCATTTGCTACATAGGCAAGACTCATACTTGAGTCCCCGAGACATTAGGTCATTCCTATTAGGTTTGTCAAAATAAATCATGGCGCAATCTTCGTTCATCAAGACAAAGTCATTGGTCATGTCGAACTACGAGGTCTCTGAGTGTATGACGTAGGCAAGGCCATCTATCGATGAGCCCCCGAGGCCGCACTAGGTCAGTCCATTAGGGTTCGTGGCAAAACGTTGGCACACACGTCAAAAGTCTTCACTTATTTTCTGTATGAGGAAAGCTCCTGAAACAAAGTAAAGCAATATTTTACTCAACATGACAATCTCATTAAGGCAACATTGGCATATAATCAAACACAAGTCAACCTCGGTCACAACAAGTCAACCTCAGTCAAACACAAGTCAAAACAAGTCAAAACATTATAACTGCTCAAACTGTCAAATTTTGGTTAGTCTTCAGATGCGTCCTTCTGAAAGATAACCTCTGTCATTTACGCCTTAGGATATGTCCTTCCTAGGCGTCGTCATCGTCATTCGGCCTTTCGAGCGATCCTCTTGACATCTAAGGATCCCTCTTCCTGACATTAGCGTTCTTCAGATGAGTCCTTCTGAAGAACCAACTCTGTCATTTATGCTTTAGGATGTGTCCTTCCTAGGCATCGTCATTATTTTGAGGTACCCCTTACGACCATTAGGGATCAAATCCTCCTGACATTCGGCATCATTCAGGATGTGTCCTTCCTGAATTCACCAAGTCTCGACATTTTCAAGGTCATCAAAACTTTAAACACTCAGACATCTTGACATCGTCAAACATGACACCTTGGCATCAGAACAATGGCTATCCAGATGCACTTGACAAACACTTGGCAACTGTCTTTTCATCTCTTATCATGTTATTAGTTTTTCAGCGAGATCCCACTAAGCAGGATTTAGAGAAGCAGCGATGTAGCATGACAATTGACACGCATGACTACTAGCTTCTCAGCGAGATCCTGATCTTGGGATTTAGAAAAGCAACGACATATCATGATAGAGACTTTATTTTTGTAATTTGGCAATCATGTCACTAGTTTCTCAAGGATGTCCTGGCAACAGGATTTAGAGAAGCCACGACGTTTCATGATCTGTCATTGTCTTTTTCTGCCTGTGGTTGATTATGACGACAAGACTGGGGCAAGCATGCTCCTAGTATGAGTCATAACCATCCTTGTCTGTGACTGTTCTGTCTTGGGTAATGGTACGACCTTGCACACCTGGATCTACGTCATATCTTGGTGTTTGTTGACCATTACAACAGTTTGCCCAATGATGATTAAAGAGCAACGAATATTAAAAGTCTTATAGTAAAGTTTTGAAGGATTTGCATCTTCTCATAGGTCTTCTCCTCTTTGGTCTGGTCATCTTCTCTCATCGGTCCTGTCGTCTTTTCTTGTCCATCCTGCGATGATATCCTGTGTCATTCAAAAACATAAGTGCATACATGCTATATCCACTGCATTAGGTCCATACATACATCATCCATGGCATTAAATAACATCATACATGGCATTCCATCATATACATAATCATAAACATTGCATTAACATAATCATCATCATTGCATATTTTACATAAATGCATCATGCACATCATTAACATAAGCATACGAATATTGCATCATCATGGCATCAAAAATCACAACATAGACATCATAATACACAAATGGCATCATAAAATAAGCATCGTACATCATACACACATAATGCATAGAACATCACATAACACATATAGGCTGCATCAAAACTGCATCATCATATAAATATCATCTCAAAAATATGCAATGTCACAGGATAAAGTCAATGGATATCCCAAAAATGGAGCTCGCAGGCTCAACAATAAACATAGTGTGTCCAAATACAAATATGCCCCTAGGGTAGGCTCTCATCATCCCCTCGGGGCGAAGAATGTGGTGGTGGCTGAGGCCCTGTCACTGGATCTGAAGCAATGGACGGTCCTGTAATGCCCTGTGGCTGTGAGGATGAGGGAACTGCGAATGAAGGCATCATCTCAACAGTAGTAAACACCTGTGACGTCACTGCTGCTGGACTGTGAAAAGCGGTAGGATCTGTCACTGGTGGCTGACCCTGTACTGACCTCTGAGCTGAACCAATGGAACCCTGACTGTGCCCCGAATGATGACTCGGAGTATGCCTGTGCGAGTGATGTGATCTGCGGCTTGATGTGTGTCCTATGGAAGTCGCATCTCGACCGCCGGTGGCTATTCGGTACCACCGCCACTAATCTTCACCCTGCCCACGCCTCGCTCTTCGCCCCTGCGGATCGGTGATGTAGGATCTCGGGCCGCTTCGTGGCACTGTCTGGCCATATAGTGTCTCCAGATTCCCTAGCCTCGTGGCTCACCTTTGGCCAACTCTCGAGCCATGTCCCTATGGGTCTTATACATACCGCTAACTCTCAGATAACATCAGATCAATCTCACAAGTGTGATCATCAGCCGATCCTGTTTCCACACGGGCTACCTCCAGTGCTGACTGCAGGGATCTCACCTGTGCTAGGCTGGCATCTAGTCTCTGCTGCAGATCGGTCACTCGCTGATCGGCTGTAGCATCCGGTGGCAACTCTAAAGATGGTATCTCCTCCTCACCCTCCACCATCTACCATCTCAGGAGTCTCTCCACCTCACCTATGGCCTCATCCTCCAGATCATCATCATTGTCCTCCTCTCCTACCACCGCCATCTCCTCCGTCTCCTGTCTCTCCCCCTCCGCCTCCTCCTCCCCAGCCACATCCGCCTCTGGTGCCCTGACCTCCTCCTGTCCCCCTACCTCTGGCCCCCTCCCATCCCCCGGCCCCTCCCTCCCCCCGCCCCGGGCTGCTCCCTCCATCTCCCTCCTCCTCACCAACCTCGGGGATATCTAATGCTACCTCGCCATGCGCCGGCCGCAACTCCGCCGCGGACTCCTCCGCACTGGCCTCCATCCCACCGCCGCCTCCCCTCGGGCCATCTCCACCGCTATCTCCACGATCCCTCTCCACCCGCCTCCATCATCACTCCCCGCCTGGCCCCTTCCCCTCTCCATCACCAATTCTCCCTCTCCATCTCCATCCCCGCCTCGCCGTCAGCTCTTATCTTCGCTCATTCACGCATAATTTCACTCGTGGAATCACTGACCGCCTGTCAACTGGCGCTGGCCCGTCAGGATCTGTCAATGGCACGGGTCGACGTGCCTGCCACCAGAGCTCATAGGCTGGCGTGGTACCTGGATCTGCCGCTCCACCTCTCCAACCCCAAGCCTAGGCTACTAGCCCGTCAATCTGCTGTGTCGCGAAGGCCACTGGGATGGCTGGCCCCCATGCATGCTCTCTTGACGATCGGGCATACTCTGCTATCCCCATCGGTACATCCTGCTGCTCCCCGAACTGTCTCCGTACACGCTGTGGTAGATACATCTCAATAATCAGCGATGTCTGTACTGTCCAGCCAATGAGGTATCGATACTGCCTACAAAAACTGAGATGATCATCCTCATCATCCCATGCCTCACAATCCCTATAGGGTCTCCAGATGAAAGTCACCATGGTGTCAATCCGATGTCGCCACCACCCTGTCTCACCTATATGAGTCTGCTGTAATGCGCTGGCATAGTAGTACGAATAAGGCATCCCCTCGGCCAGCTGTGGTCTGTCGATAGGAGGGTGGAATATGGCAATATGCTCCCATGCCCAGATCATCATCAATGTGGTCCCACAGGAGATACTCTCTCCTCTCCTGTACACAACATCATGCAGCTGATGATAAAGTGTCCCCAGCAAATAGGGACCCCATGTGTAAACTATCCTGTCTCGCCGCATGCCGACCATGACATCCCCCCAACCAATCAGAAATATGTGTCCTCGTCGGTCAGGTACCAAAATCCCACCAATCAGAGTCTCTAGAAATGCATCAAAGCGACTGTAATGCTCTGTCAGGAAATCCCAATGGATCTCGTAACCCTCAATGCCAAGTCCGGCACCCTGATCCTGGTAGTACGCCCGGAAGGTCTGCTCGCCATGGCGGGGATCGTAAACGATCCGCTCCCCTTGAATCAGAATCCGGAGAATGTAGTAGACGTCCTCCAAAGTAATCGTAGCCTCACCTGTCGGCAGGTGAAAGGAACAGGTCTCCGAATGCCATCTCTTGCATAGCGCTGTCAGCAAACCCCTGTTCGCCTGAATGGCGGGCATGAATGCAGCATGGAATAAGCCGAGTCTCATCAGTCGTCGCCTCTCTCGCGGGCCTAGCTGATTGCCAAACTGAAAGGTCCTCGGTCTGCTCTCCCTCGTGTAAATAGGGGCAAGCTGCCTCTACAAAAAGACGAACACTGCATTAGCACCTTTTTGAACAACTGTGACTGTCATGGAAAATACCATAGGGCATGAAAACATCAAAAAAAGTTAAAGTCAAAAACCAGGCAAATGCGTCGCAAAACTGCAATTGCGTCTCAAAAATAGAACTGCGTCGTTCTAAAAATCAAATGCGTTGTATCTAGTCAATTGTGTCGCTGTATTACACTTGCGTCGCGAATTTAGGCATTTGCGTTGCCAAATTGTGAATGCGACGCATAATTTCATTTGCATCATTCAAACAGTCAGTTGCGTCTCGACATTGCAATTGTGGCATTTGAGATGTCAAATGCGATTCGATTAAGCACTTGCGTCGTACCAAATATCAAATGCGGCACAAACCACCAGCGCAGTTTGTTTGTTCAGAGCAGTTGCGTCACGACGCATCAAATGCGGCGAACGTGAAGTCAGTTGTGGCTTACGCGAACGCATATGCATCGCGGCGCATTCGTTCACTACCCTAGAAAGCATAAAAAAACATGTAAATCAAGAAAATGACAAAGCAAGTTTAGGGTACATACCACTGGTCCTGAGCCCTCTGGCCATCTGAAGGTCCTCACAATCTCTCCGCGGTGCTCTGTCACTGGAATAACCATCGTAGCTGCTGCGTCTTTCGCTCTGAGCTCTCAGGATTTACAGGGTGAATATTAAAAGTGAATTGACTTTTACCCCTTTGACCACCTATTTATAGGGTGAAAATGATATTTTTTTTAACCACAGTCAGTACTGGAGGCTCATTTCCGCACCTTTGACCTCCCCGTAAATTGCTTTACACCTGTCAGAATCTGAAACCGACTACGCCGTTGTTTTTCTAGCCATCAAATTGATTTATCGGGACCTTTTGCAAATTTTTCTGGCGCCGACCCAAAATTTGAAAATTTCTCGAGGGGGCAGGAATATTCCGTACCTTCGCTGGGGCATATTCTTGACGTATTTTCTTTGTCACAATACGACAAGCGACATTATGAAAAGAGGGGGCAAAATGTAGACACCTAAAAATGACCTAGGCCTGCAAGCTTCATTTTTACCACCTTCGTCCTAGCATAATTAAGTTATCTAATTATGTCCTTGGTCCACATTCGACTATTGATTAAATAATTCATAATTATTTAATTAATTCATGTCATTTGTTCTTCCTTGATTATTAAATAAATAAATATTATTTATTTATCTAATACGTCATTAATTATCTAAGTCTTCCTTTAATTAAATAAATTTCATAATTTATTTAATTTCCCTTTGTCATTTATGTCTTCTTGATTAATTAAATAAATTTTATTTATTTAATTACATCACTAATTAAGTCCCCCTCTTCTAAAAATTAAATAAATTCTTATTTATTTAATTGTCCACTTTCCACTATAATTAAATAATTTTAATTTAATTATTTAATTATTCATTAGCTGTTTCTCTCACTAAAATTAAATAAATTTGATTTATTTAATTTAGCCAATTCTCTTGAATTTTGAATTAAAATCATTATTTAAATTCAAAATAATTCCTTTTGTCACATTCCTCCATAATTAAATAATATCTTTATTATTTAATTATTTACTGGTCAGCTAGAGTAAATAAATTTTATTATTTAACTTCTCCAGCAACCTCTTTGTCCGTGCCAGCCTTATCTTCCAATTTAATTCTTGACTTTTGACTTCTCATTTAATTTCGACCCTTGATTGAATTATCTTATAATTCAATCTTGGCCCTTCATCCTTATCATTTGCCCTAATTTTGACCTAACCCTAATGCACCCAGCAACATTCAATCTTAAGCATTGATCTTAGGGTTCTTGTCATCTTTTCATCCTGGCCACACATTCAAAATTGCAGTTTTTATAAAAGGGCAATTTTGTTCTCATTTGCCTCCCTCAGCTCCCTTGACTTCTTGCACTCTTAGTCTCTCATGTTTAGGTTTCAATTTATGCTACTAATCTTACAGTCATAGTCACTTACAGTCATAGGCATTTTAGTCCATTGTAGGGTTATTTTATTTTCTGCAAATCCTTCAACACTTGCATAGGGCTTAGTCTTTAGTCATACTTGCTCACATAAATCTGAGGGCATTTTTATTTATCTGCAAGCTAGGAGGTGTAACAAAGGTTAATCATGGAAGGTGGAGACTTAGGGTAACTTCATCCCTTTTGTCTTCATGTTACTTCCTTTGTGCTTTGTTATTTTCATAGGAATTTTATTGTTATTGTGCTAACTCCACTCAATAATAATTTTAGGATTTTCCCTTGATTACATTATGTTATGGTATGACCTTGTACACCTTGATCTATGTCATATAATGGTGTTTGTTGGCCATTACAATAGTCTGCCTAGTGATGATTAAGATCAATAAATATAAAAAGTCCTATGGTAAATTTTTGAAGGATTTGGTCTAGGAAATAACATGCATCTCCTTCGGTCTGGTCATCTTCTCTCTTTGGTCTGGTCATCTTCTCTTTTCCATCTCATGATGATATCCTATGACATACAAAAACATAAATGCATACATAATCATATAAACATTGCATTAGGTCCATACATACATCATCCATAGCATTAAATCATATAACATTTTTATTGCATATCACATTCACATTATCATAAACACGGCATCCATTCAAATAAATACATTAGGCATATCATTATCACCATCATCACAAAATCAACATAACATATAAATAAGCATTACATTATCATAGCATCATCTCATAAGTAAGCATCATTCGACATACATGACAAGACATATAAATAATACCACCATCCATCATAAATCAACATCATACATAAGGCATCACATCACATATATCATAATGCATAAATAAAATAGCATCGCATAACACACATGTAGGCCACATCAAAATTGCATCATCATATAATATCATCTCAAAAATATACAATGTCACATGATAGAGTCAAAAAATATCCCAAAAATGGAGCTTGCAGGCTCAATGGTCTATACATAATGTGTCATAACATAAAAAAATATATAGCAAAAATGCCCCTAGGATAGGCTCTCATCATCCCCTCATGGTGAAGAGTGTGGTAGATGAGGATCTGTGATGAGCACTGAGATAATGGGTGGACCTGTAGCAGGCTCAGTCTGTGCAACCAATGGAATTGACACTGACAACATCATCTCCATGGTAATAGACACCTATGATGTCACTGCAGCCTAACTCTAGGATGCTGATGAATCTATAACTGGTGGTTGCCTCTGTGCTAACCTCTTCTCTGAACCAGTAGACCCATGACTATGGCTCGAATGATGACTCAAGGAATTCTTGTGAGAGTGGTGGGACCTGTGCCCTAATGTGTGCCCTGACGAGGTAGACCCTCTTGCACTCGTGTGACTCTTGCTACTGCTCCCACTCCCTGATCTATGACCACTTCTTGTCCTCGTTTGTGACCATGATAGTGTAGGATCTCGTCGCTCAAGAGGCATTGCCTGCTAGTATAGTGTCATGTACTGTCCCAACCAAGTGCTCACACTGGCAAGGTCATGAGCGATATCCCTAGAAGGCCCTGTACATAATGCTACAAACTCTACACACCACTGAGTTGAGTCCTACTAATGGATCACTGCCTGATCCCGCTCTACCCACAGTGCTCGGACCACTGTCGCACTCTCATCTAGTCTCCTCTGAAGATCTTCCATCCTCTGGTATGTCGTAGCATCATGGGGAAACACTGAGCTGGATGGTATCTCCTCATCTCCCTCCACCATCCTAAATCTGAGCAGTCTCTTGGCCTCGTCTATGGCATCATCATCATCATCATCATCATCATCCTCTGTAGCATCCTCTCCACCGACTCCCTCATCTTAAGGAACATCCATGTCCACATCCACATCCTCCTCTTGTCTAGCCTCCTCCTCCACCACAGACTCCTCTTGTCTCTACTCCTCCTATCTCTCCTCCTCCTGTCTCTCCTCCTCCCCCTCCAGCTTCAGTTGCTCCTCCTCTTATCTCTCTTCCTCTCCCTCCTACGTCAGCTACTCCTCCTCCTATCTCTCCCCCTCCTCGACCACCTCTAGGATAGCATCTAGTGCTACTCTTGCCACATGTGGGTGCACCCTCTGGCCCTATCTCTGACCATCCCTCCTCCATCTCTAGCTATCTCCTCCATCATCCCCATCATCTCCATCATCCCCACCCTGGCCTCCATCTCTGCCCCCATCTCGCCCTTCATCCTAGCCTCCATCTAGGCCTCCATCCCTCCCCCTGCCTCCATCCCTACCTCCATCCCTCCCTCGGCCTCTGCCTCTATCACCATCTTTTCCTCCTCGCCTAACCCTCGGCACATGCGGTATAACTGATCTCCTGTCCACAGGTGCTGGAACATCTGGATCTGTCAGTGGCACTGGTCTATGTGCCTACCACCATAGGTCATAGTCGGCTATGGTATTGAGATCTACAATCCCACCTCTCCATCCCCACTACTGGGATCCTAGCCTATCGATCTGCTGCTCGGTGAATTATATTAGAATCATTGGCCCCCAAGCTGCCTCTCTAAAGGACCGAGCATACTCAGTTGTTCTTGCAGGTACACTCTACTGCTCTCCAAACTATCTGAGGACATGCTACGGCAGATACATCTCTATGATCAGCTGGTTCTGCACTGTCCTGCCAATTAGGTATCGATACTATCTGCATAGGCTGAGATGGTCCACCTCATCATCCCACTACTGGAAGTCTCTATATGGTCTCTAAATGAATGACACCATAGTATCAATCTGATGGTGCCACCAACCTATCTCTCTCATCAGTGTTTGTTGTAAGGCACCCGCATAGTAATAGGCGTAGGGCATCCCCTTGGCCAGCTGTGGTCTCTGAATGGGAGGTCAAAATATAGCTATGTTCTCCCAGGCCCAAATCATCATCAGTGTGGTGCCACACGAGATACTCTCTACCCTCCAGTAGACAATCTCATGCAGCTAGTGGTAGAGTGTGCCCAATAAACAAGGGCCCCAGGCATACATGGTCCTATCCCACCTCATCCCAACTAACACGTCTCCCCAGCCAATAGGGAACCCATGTCTGTGACAGTTAGGAATCAATATCCCACAAATTAGTGTCACCAGGAATGCATTGAAATGAGCATAGTGCTCCACCATAAACTCCCAATGGATCTTGTAACCATGGATGTCGAGTCCTGCGCCCTCATCCTAGTAGTACACTGTGAAAGTCTGATGGACATGGCGAGGGTCATAGATGATCCACTCTCCTTGGATCGACACGCGTAGAATGCGGTACACATCCTCAAGTGTAATGGTCGCCTCTCCCATCAGCAGGTGGAAGGAGCATGTCTCTGAATGCCATCGCTCGCATAGTGTAGTCAACAGTCCGCTATTTTCCCAAATAGCGGGCATATAGGCAACATAAAATAGACCTAGCCACATCAATCATCGTCACTCCCGTGGAGTCAGCTGGTCACCAAACCAGAAGGTCATTGGTTTGCTCTCTCATGTGTAAATAGGGGCTAGCTATCTCTACACAAAGACAAACAACACGTTAGTACCTTCTAGACAATTGTCAGTATCATCAAAAAGCATTTCAAATTGGAAAAGCATCAAAATCAGCCCTAGTCAAAGTCAACGTCAAATACATCGCGTTGACTACAATTGTGTCGCAAAACAACAAATACATTGTTTCGTACTTCAAATGCGTCGCGACATGTCAATTGTGTCATTCGGTCGCTCAAATGCATGACATCAGAGCACTTGCGCCACGATATATGACACTTGTGTCACTTCACTCGAATGTGTCGCTCAAACAGACAATTACGTCGCAAAATAATGAATGTGGCATTCTAACTTTTGAATGCGGCACAAAAAAGCGAATGCATCACACTTTTTGACGAATGCATCAAACCTTGGCTTGTCCTAAAAATCCCTTGTAGTTGTGTCGCAATGCATCAAATGCATCGAACGCAAAGTCAAATGCGGCTTACGAGCACACATATGTGTCACTGCACATTAGTTGTTGGCCCTAAAAACCTAACTTTGACACGCAAAATGAGAAAATTACAAAGGGGATTAGGGGTACATACCGCTGGCTCTGAGCCCTTTGGCTGCATGTAGGTCTGTACAATCTCGTCATGGTGCTCTATCACTGTAATCACCATCCTCACTCTAGTCCTCTTCACTCTGAGCTCTCAAAATTTGCAAAGTGAATAGTGGAAATGAATTGACTTTTACCCCTTTGTCAACCTATTTATAAAGTCAAAATGGCATTTGGCCAACTTCGACCACCCCGTTGGCTATCTTGAACATGTCAGAATTTGAAACCGTCTGCACCACTGTCTTTTTGGTCATCAAATTGACTTATCAGGACCCTTTCCAAATTTTTCCGCCACCAACCCAAAATTTGAAAAATTTCCCGAGGGGGCATTGATACTCTACAGCTTCACTGAAGCATGGCTTTGACTTATTTTCTTTGTCACAATGCGACATGCTACATTATGACAAAGAGGGTAAAAATGTAGACACTTAAAAATGACCTAGGTCTGCAAGCTCTATTTTTACTACTTTCATCCTAGCATAATTATGGCATCTTAATTATGTCCTTGGTCCACATTCGACTACTAATTTAATAATTCATAATTATTTAATTAATTCATTTCCTTTTATTCTTCATGATTATTAAATAAATAAATTTTATTTATTTATTAAATACGTCATTAATTGTCTAAGTACTCCCCTAATTAAATAAATTTCTTAATTTATTTAATTACCTTTCTTCATTCGTTTCTTCCTGATTATTAAATAAATGAATTTCATTTATTTATTTAACATGTCACTAATTGTCATAATTAAATAATTGATTAATTTATTTAATTATTAATCATATCTGCTAAATTAAATAATTATCTTTAATTATTTAATTGTCAAAATTAACATTTCTCTCATTTTTAATAAGTTAATTATTTTAAATGATTTTCACATTCTTAACTATCAGTTCAGTTTAGTAAATAATCTGAAAATCGATTATTTATTATTTCACAAAATCCATATTTTGAATTAATTCAATTCAAAATGGTAATATTCCTCCAAAAATCAAGTAATCATGCAAATTCTTGATTTTTCAAATCTGATCTTTAGTTCAACTCTTATCTTCTTGATTTTTGAAAATCTTTATTTTCGAATTAATTATCTCATTTATTCTCCACCACCGATTCGATCTTCTTAGATGACATCTCGACCACTCCTTTAAGGAATTTTCCCTAACCTTGATTAGGGATTATCATATTTAATCTCTTCCTCTGATTTTAGGCTTTTGTCAAAAGTCGATCTTGTCCGTTCATTCAAAAGGGAATTTTCTATAAAATGCTACTTTGCTCTCATTTTTGGATTACACACTTAAATTTTATTATTTTGGCATTCATATTAGAGTTATTTAGTATTTGAGAATCATTTTGTCATAGGCATAGGCATAGGCATTTATTTTAAATCCTTCAAAACTTGCATAGGACAATGTCATAATCGAAATTCTCACACACTCAATCTGAGGGCATCAATCACATGTTGCAAGCTAGGAGGTGCTATAGAGGTAATCATGGAAGATTCGAGGAACAAGTATAATCATTCTTTCTTTTAATTTCCTTTGTACTTCATAGTTCTTTGGGTTTCTTAGTCTTTATTGATTTGCTAACATCTAATGTAACCTAAAATTTAACCCTTAGATACAACACTTACCATGAGTATTGTGAACTTTCAATCCTAGTGCCTCCATGATTTTAGCTAGCATGATGTTATTTGATACTCTAGAGTCAATAATACAGTTTTTAATAAATATTTCCCCAACAATCAAAGTGAGAAAAAAATGGATCTATCTTCTTAGGACAAGTAGTTACTAAATTTCCTAAGAAGATTTTGGGAATCTCAGTGATAACTCCCTCAACTTCCTTGTCTTTCTTATCTTTTTCACCTAGTTTGGGTGGAGTGGGCACCTCTAAATCATTACAAGCCACTTTGATGTAGAAAACCTCCAAATATCTCTAATGAGAACACAATTCACAATATGTTGATGAAATGAGACTCACAACCTCCTATATATACCTATTTATGCCTAGGATATCACCTAGGCTGACTTAGACACCCAAATATAATCCCTAGGTTGACCTAACAAACTAAATAATAATATAATAATGATAACATGACTTAATTAGGATTTAATATAGCCACAAGCTAACTATTAGTAATTCGATGTACACCAATATTTAGGGAATAGCATGCCTCCGCTCTTCAAAGAAGCATTTTCCTCAATCCTAATTAAGTGTGGATTCTTTTGAATGAACTCCTCGTCCTCCCATGTGGCATCTTCAATTCATAAATTCTTCCATTGGATGAGATACTCAATGAGAGTTCTATTCCCTAGCTTCTTCATGCATGTTTGATGAATGCACTCTAGTTCAAAATGATTGTTCCTTCTTCATCAAGCTCTGATAGTACTGTTTGAGTTTGAATTATGCCCAATTACCTTCTTCAAACAAGAAACATGAAAAAATAGATGTATCTTTGTTTTTGGTGGCAACTCTATCTTGTAGGAAACACTACCAATAGTTTTCATGATCTGGTATGGACCATAATACCTTGAAGACAACTTATTATTCTTTTTTTGTTGCTTTAGTGAGATTTTCTTATAAGGCTACAATCTCAAGAAGTGATGCAGAGTTAAAGGACCCAAAACCACTCAAGATGTCAACCTTCCTTGAAAAGGAATCTAACAAGATTAAAATAACTTGAAAAACCATTCAAAAGATAATCAAGTGGATATCAATAAGTCTCCAAAGAAAATTCAAAGGATCTCATCAAATTTCACCTTTTAAGCAAGCTTTCCCTAGTAATAGTGGCAACCCAGTTTTGGGGATTTTTCACCAATTTTTCCAAAAACAATTGACAAAATCAGAGATGATTAAGATACCCTTTTTCAATTTATATAACATACATGAAATCCAATATCAACTCTTTTGGACCAGATTAGAGATCCAATACACCTACCATGAAAAAGGTTAGTGGATTAGCCCACTTTTACAAAGAGAGTACCCTCTAAACTCCACCAAACCATCTAAAACCTTGGGGAAGAAATTTAAATGCCCAAGAACCACTAAATCCACCATTATTTTCTAGATATGACTCTTCTAATATAGCAAACTATAAAAACCTTGGTTTTAGGCCCTCAAAAGGAGGGTTTATTGCAAATCATACCTCCAGACCTCCTCATACTTTTCCACCTATTCAAACACTCTTAATTACACCTATAAAAGCTTAAAAAAAAATTATATAGGTTATTCCCTTTGTAAAACTCATAAACCACCCTTTAGTTACTCACTTTCATAAGGAGAATCACTCAAACTCAACCTAGGGCAACACCGAAAACCCACATACACACTCCTTCAGACCTCCATAGAATTTGAAACCCTATAATACAAAAAATTGGGTCATTCCACCGAGTTACAATGGTTATAGTAGGTAGAATACCCTAAAAACTCATTCTTATACTCTCAAACCACCAATTTGCACCAAAACAAAGCAATTTCAAAAAAGTAGGGATATCTCACACCTAAATTAATGACTTCCAATCAAACCAAAAGCATTTGAGAGTATAATCAATGGCCTACCATTCCATTCTAACCTTTAAACAAAATTTGACGTTGTATGAACTATTTCAGCCAAACAAAATTCAGAAAATGCAAGGAAAATGTGTAGTCTCAATGTAAAACTAAATTTTTTCATTCAAAATATTCAAATCTGTGTTTACAATGATGGAATCAACTACATATAGCTTCAATAACCTCATCCAACACCTATACTCACTTAACCACCTTTTTAAAAGGCTATTAACCTTCTACATTGCTAATTATGCATCATTTACTAATGACAACTTTATATTTGCAACTTATACTTCCAAAGACTCAAACTACATTAAATGGTTCATATGAACCTTACTACATCATAAATGGTATCATGGACCTTATTTAACACAAAATGACTCTTTCTACCACTAACTCCTAGACCAACCCTCACATAGTGCATTTTGCAATTACATGTTTTAGGTGCTCTTGCACCAAGAAGACCCAATCCTCAACTTCAAAACGTCTTTCACTATGATGTTGGTCTGCCTACTATTTCATTTGATTTTGTACCATGGATAAATTCTCCTTGAGTCTTAAAAGTACTTGTTGTTGATGAAACAAGTGGTCATCTACTACCTAAACTCTTGGTGACACGTTTAATGATGATGTGATGGAAGAAGGATGATATCTATAAAGTGCCAAAAATGGAGACATTTTTTATGAGCTATGAAAAGAAGTGTTATACCACCATTTTGCAAGGGGTAGAAAATCTACCCAATGAGATTGTTTCTCTGAAGTGAAACAATGTAGATATCCTTCCAAACACTTATTAACAACCTTTGTTTTCCCATCTAATTGAGAGTGGTATGAAGAGCTATGAGCAAATTGAGTACCCAACCATGAGAATAAATCTTTCCAAAAGTGACTAGTAAAGATAGGATCATGATCATAGACAATAACCCTAGTTGTACCACGTAGCTTTTGGATATTCTCCAAAAAACAATTTCCACTATAATTGTTGTAAAAGGATGCAATAATCCAATGAAATGTGCATATTTAGTTAGGAGATCAACTACTACCATGATAACATTACACTAGTACAAAAATAGCAATAAACTACTTTAAAAACTACTAAAAACTGCTTATAAATGACTACAGTTGGTCATGTGACCACTAGTAGTTTATTGCTAGTCATATATAATGTGACCAAATTGATGAAGAAACCATTTTTTGTCATTTATTGATTTTTTTTATTGATTGATTTGGTAGTATATTTAGTTGTTGATTTAGTCATTCATTGTTATGATTTGGTCACTTATTTTGTCACTTATTTGGTCACTTTTTTCCATTGATATATTTAGTCATTGATTATTGTAATATGGTCACTTATTTAGTCATTTTTTATTCACTAATATATTTAACTAGTCACTTATTTAGTTGTTGATTTACTCATTGATTGTTGTAATCTAGTCACTTATTAATTGTTGATTTAGTCATTGATTGCTATAATTTGGTAGTATATTTAGTCATTTTTATTCATTGATTTTATTGGTCATATATCTAGTCATATTCATTCACTGTTCACTGATTTCTATCAATTAGTAGTATATTTAGTCAATTTAATTATTAATTGATGTCAATTAGTAGTATATTTAATCATTTTAATTGACTAATGTTTGAGGATTTAAGCATAAAACAAAGAAATACACATTAATCATCACTTACACATAATAAGAAAACCATTGAGAAGGAAAAATTGGTGAATTTTATTAATAAAAGAAAGATGTTATAGTTACATCTTACAAACAGAGTATTACAATTGTTATTTTTAGTCATAAGACTAAAAATATGAGTTACAATATTGAATAGAAATGACTACAAGAAAGAAACTTCTCCAAAAGACTTCTACAATGTGGCAAATATTCCTGGAGCAAACTATAACGTGTATAATCCAAGGAGAGTGTTGATCATGCCCCATATATGAAGCTCTCTCCTTCAACACAGTCAACAATAACCCAGCTAGAATATTTCCTCCTTTATATGCAATGTTCCATTTGATATGAGCAATAGGGTGCTTCCTTTTCTGCCATGAATGAAGATGTACCTCAATACAACCAAAAAAAATAATATTAGTCTCAATTCAGAGAGAATAAAAGTGCATTGTATATTGTAAGTTTACAAAAGAAAGTCCAAACACAACAAAAAGATAAATCAATTAAAAAATTGTAGCCTTTCAACAAATGCCTCAAGCAGAGTGTTCAACATAGGCTTGAAATATGCATATTGAACCCTTGATTTCAAAACCTTGTTCAAAGTTAAGAAAGGTGATATGTTCAGATTATAGAATGAAGGTGAAATTACAGAATGAAGGCTATCAACACTAACCATACTAGAACAACATTATCAACAAAAATTTCCTAGAAACCAATCCCAAGAATGCCATCAGACTTAATTAGACAAAAAAAATGTGAACCCTAGTTCATGTGTTGTTTGAGTAAAGACTTGCACCATGGAATAATCCATTTGTACATAAATTCAAAAATAAGTTGATGAGAAAAGATCTTTGATATCCAATTGGGAAGCCTTAACATCCCAAAATTACTAACCTAATGTTTCACAACAAGTTTACCAACTGTGACATCATCTTTACTTAAGAAACTGGATATTGATCCACTGTCATATTGAAACTCATAGGATTCTCTTTCACAAACAAAAAATGATATATATTAATTTTTTACCAACTTCATTAATATCCCCATGTAAGAAAACTAAACTAAGTGAGGTTGAGGGTTTGAAGTAGAGTACCATCTTCTTGGTATGTGCTTGAATTTGATGACTTGTATCTTGAATTAAAATAGCAAGCTAGTTGCACTATAAAATCATTGTTAATAATTGTTATGAAAATAACCACAAAATCCTCTTTAATTAAAATAATCCTTCTAGATATTTTAGTTAATTTCTAAGTGAGCTAATTTCACTATGCAAACAACCATCAATCTATTTACTGTATATAATTTCCCAAAATTCAAAATTTGAATGTAATGAAAGTAACCATAATTACCAAAGATTTCACACCAAAATGTAGTACAAAATGAATTGTTCGACATAATGCCTCAAAGAGATGCCATCTCATGGAATTAAATGATATGATTTTAGAATGTGGAAAAAATGGATTTTGCAAGGAAGCTCTCAAAATATTTGAATTAATGAAGCACTCTGGAACACTGACATTGTAAGCTTTGCTTGTGTTCTAGATCTATATAGTCATGCAGGTTTAGTGGATGAGTGTTGCACATAATTCACATGTCAGTAACCATTATTGTATTACATATATAGTTGATCATTAGGTGTTCATGGTTGGCCTTCCTACTCATGCTAGCTATCTTGAGGACACCATAAACATTATTACTGAGATGCAAGTTAAACCTTTGGTTTCTATGGATCATATATGAATATAGGTTGAGTATTCCAACAACACTAATTTTTTAGTTGGATCCTAAAAATGATGCAACTTATGTTATTCTCTAAAGCATCTATGCAGAAGTGGGTAGGTATGGTGAGGTTCAAATAGTATGGAGATTGATGAAATATAGAGGAATTAAAAAGATACCTGCATGTAGTTGGATTGAAGGGAATAAATGGGTACATGTGTTTTTCGTAGGAGACAGATCACATCCACAAACACATGAAATCTATGCAAAATTAGATAAATTTGCTTGGAAAATGAAGGAAGCAAGGTATTTCCAGATTCAAGACTTTTACTCAATGCTATGGAATAGAAGAAAAAAGAATCATATATCTCCCACCATAGTGAAAAGTTAGCAATTGCATCTGGTTTGTTAAACATGGACCCTGGTACAACTATTAGAGTTGTTAAGAACCTTTGAGTATGTTCTAATTTTCACACCACATCTAAATTCATCTCCAAGATTGTTGCAAGATAAATTGTTCTAAGAGATGTGAACCATTTCCATCATTTTAAATAGGGACAATGTTCTTGTGGAGAATATTAGTGATGCTAAATGAAACAATCTAAAAAATAGGCTTACTACATTATAATGTGCACTACATTAGGCTTACTAAAAAATAGGCTTACACTATTATAATGAAAGGAAATCTATCAAAGCATAATAGTAGGGATTTTTTTGTCATATGTTGTAGTTACAATTGCCCTGCTAGACATACATGAAAATGTGGAAGTAATATACATAAGGAAAGCAAACTATTTTAAAAAAATGCCTCAAAGAAATGTGATATTTCTTTTTATAGTTTAACTATGATACCACACCATTTTGACATGAAACTTACAGTGGTATAGGATGTTACCACTACACCACACCATTATTTCTCAACCTTCATGGTAATGTGGGACATTACCGCTACACCACACCATTATTGCTCGACCCTTGTAGTAGTATGGGATGTTTTCACTACACCACACCGTGCCTTCTTGGCTCTTGCAGGGATGTAGGATAAGTATTTTGAGTTATCACCATACCACACATTTATTGCTCGACCTTCATGGTAATACAGGATGTTACCACTACACTGCACCATACCTTCTTGGGTCTTATAGTATGGTAGTATTATGAAACTTGTCACAACAGTCTTATGAAACTTGTCACGACCATCTACTACCTTGACAAAATAGTCTTATGAAACTTTTCAATATTTATGAGCAGTCTTTTAAATTACATTCAGATCTATAAGGTATACCATAGAAAAATGGCCCCTTGGACATTTTCATGGTCTTTTAGGTCTTTCTTAATGATGCTTGGTCCATTTTTCTTTGATTTAATATTGTAATATGGCTTAAAAATTCACATTAGGTCTTTAAAATTCAAATTATGACATCTTGCGAAGGTGTTGTGAAGTGTTGTAAAAAAATTCTACAATTTTATAAACTCTATTAATTACAATTCACCTAAAAATCACCTTTTCATCACTTATCAAGTCCTATTCTAAAGTGTTGTAAAGTCTTGTAACAAGATTTCTTGCTTTTCTAGGCTTGATTTCACTATTTACACCTTTCTTATGCTTTATCTAACTCCTTTATGCCCTTATAAGGCTTAATTAAGTGTATGTTTGAATGTAAGCCCAACAAATAACATTAAATGTGACTTAATTCTTGACACCCAATTTCAAGTCTAAGGTAGGATCCATTCACCATGGGTGGTGAATCAGTCCCTCTTGGCTCCAAATTAAAAATATTTCATATTTTCTTTTGGGTTTTTATTCAAAATTACCTTATGTCATCCTATGATGAGGTATCATTGGGTTACTAAGGCACAAAGTGTGTATAAATAAGTTTTTTTCTCCTCATTTTATATATCCTCATTCACTTGCATTCACTAAACATCAATCAAGCATTCAAGCACTTTACATCATTTAATCAAGCATCAATCAAGTATCTTGGAGTAGCCATTGACATGTCTTCATATTTCTTCAACAAGGTTGTGGCAAGTTTAAAACATTTTCATGTTGTTTATTCATCTTTCCTTGTTCATTTCATTCCATTTCTTCATTAAGGGTTTGATTACCAAAGTGGGATTTGACCAAGGAAAATCCCTATAACCTAACCCTTAACCATTTTCCCCATTTTGCATGTGTGTTTACAAACTTGTGTATGTAGATTTATCAAGCAATTAGGTGTTGAAAAGTGGACAAGAAGTCAACTACAACCTATTTCAAGCTTCGAGACAACCTACAATCTATTTTTTGCAAATTTGACTCTATCAACTTGACAAGGAGACAAGCTCAGATCTGATGCTACATAATTGGTCCCTGGTTTCATAGAATTTTGGAAGAGGATTGATTCACCATCAGTGGCGAATGAGTCCCACCTTAATGCTAGAAATCCATATTTTGTTAGATTCTAGATCTTGACACTCAGAAACCTATTTTAAGAAGTTTTCATCAATACCAGGACTGATTCACCATCAGTGGCGAATGGGTCCCACTGGTGATTTTAAGTGATTTATGTCAACATTCAAAACACTCTAGATTCTTTATCAAACTCCTAGGTGCACTCTAATTCAACCTTCTTCAATTCTGTTTTGCATTCATTTATGTTCTCGTTCATGCTTGCCTATCACATTTTGTTTTCAAACATTGCATATTTCTTAGGTTTTGCATTCATAATCAGTCAATTACTTAGCTTAATTGCATTTAGATCATGCCATTTAGCTTTAATAACATCATATATTTCCTAATTTGAGTGAACCACATTGATTTTTCATGAGGTTTATCTCTCTCCTTTTAGGTGAAACATCCTAAGAGTGCAAGAGTATCCTATAAGCCTCACACCCAAAAATCTATGGTTCATAAGGAAACTATCCTATAGGGATTATGGTCCCGAGAAACATGGAAATGGTTCCACCAATAAATAGTTAACTAGAAACGATGAATTTTCAATGTGTAATGAAGAATATATAGAGAGTTAAGTTAGTGTGCAAACATCCTTGGAGAATTATCATCAAAAGTATGACAATCTAAGAGTTTGTAGTAGAAAACCATATACCCTTAAAGACCTAACAGTCATAATAGATCTAGTGATAGCTTTCAGAGTCATAAGAATAAATTCATAAGAGAATATATGTAAGAGCATGGAAAGACACTGAGATGGAAAGGTAGTTGGTAGAGTTGAAGAATCATACCTATAGTGAGAAGGTAGGGAGAACAAAGTAATTTGCAGTCAAGAGCATCATGGTAGTTTCTCATGTGACTATATTTGGGCAAGGAGAGAACTCAATGACAACATTACCATAAAAATAGTAAGGATACTCAAAACCCTACCAAACCTGAGGGCCTTTTTCATCACCTTGTAGACATCTCAAACATGCATGAAAATATTCAATAGAGACTAAAATCATCTCTTTTTTTTATGATCACAAAATGATCTGGAGGATCTTCACCAAAAATTCAAGTTTCTCATTTTTCTTCAAAAATGGCATCATCAGAAAGTGGTCAAAAATCTAACTCCAATGCAACTCAAACGAAGTCAAATGGAGCTACGGAGCCCAAGATATGCTCAGTCAAACCTTGGTCAATTCTAGAGCTAGGTTAGAGAAAAAAAGGGGCCAAAAATTGACTTTGTCAAAAGTTTTCATAGTTGGCATCAATTCAAAGAGCTCTTCACAAGCTTTTCAATGATGTTTGTTTCATAGAAAATGGAGTCCGCTTGCAAGAGATATGAGCAGTCAAAGTTGGGTTGACTTTACTGATGTTAGCATGGTATAGTCAATACACAGTCAATAGTATCATCCAATCACATGAGGACACGTGTCATCCATACACCCCGTAATTGGCGACATCATCACATAGTCAGCACAGACATGTCGGTGTCATCAGCGAATCAGGTTTCACCACATGGCACCTCCTCGACATGCCACATGACCTCTCTCATCTCCTCTGATAGGTCAAAATTTATTATTTGTTAAAAAATTTGGTAGGGGGACCCCCTCATCTACAAAACTCCCACACGACCATTGCACTATAGCCAGCATGCTCAACCATATGATATGTTGGGTTTGGTTAACATATGTTGGTCGGAGATTCAGTTAAAAAAATGAATGGCCAGGGTGTCGACCTCCTGACCTCCACGATGTGAAAAATGCTATTAACCAACATACCATCAAACGATCATTGGAATGTATATGGCATCAATCAGTTTTGCTAATGTGTAAAAACCGAATGCCTTAAAAATTAAACAAATTCCTTACAACAATAAAAAAATAAAACTTCCTAATCCTTTTAAGGATTAACAATAAAGCTCAAGAAATGACAAAATTAATGGGCATAAATAAAACCAAAAGATATTAAGGGATTTTTATATGTAAAGGAGGTTAATTTTGAAGATATTATGTAAAAATGGAGAGAAAATGTGGATTTTGTAAATCAATTGGTTATTGGCCCAATTGAGTAAATTTTTTGTATAAAAGGGAGAGTTAGAGCATTATTCAGAATTATTCAGGTGTTGGAGACTTAGAGCATTTTGCTGACATCATTTGTTGTTCCTATACGTCTGGAGAATGCTAGAATTCTGTCGTGCTTGAAGGGAAGAGCTTGCAAACTGATGTAATGCCAATTTTTTTAAGATTTCAATTGGATCGGTCTACTCATTAGAGAGGGGCTTAGAGACGTAGTCATTCTTATGACGAACTCCCTTATCAAGCTGTTTGTGTTCTCTCTTTCTTGTGTCATTCTAAATTATGATTTTGTTCAGTTAATTATGTGTTGTTGATTTCATTTTCATAATTTGGAGGTTTGAAGCTGTAATTAGTTTGCATTCTTTAAGCAATTGTCTTAGATCCTAAAATAGATAAAATTGGTATCAAAGTTTTTTTTTTACTAGTGTTGCAAATTTGAATTCTTACATGCTCCCAGATTCAACAAGGAAAACGAAAACTTGAAGAGTATAATCTAGAGATTGGAAGACGAAGAGCTCATTCACAAACATAAATGGAAAATCCAAACAATGGAAAAAGTTCAGAGCTTGGTGATAAGGAATTTCAGAAGGCTTTTCTCGACATGAAGGCCATGGTCTAAGTCTTATTCCAAGAGAGGCAAGAAAGGATGCAGAGAAATGAAGCTCATGTAGGGAAAGGAAAGTAATTAGGAGATGATCTTGAGCCTTTGAAGACACCTCCCTCTTCTCCTTCTTCTCCCTCTTCAATGTCTTCTCCTTCTTCACCTTCTTCTACTCATTCTATGCCTTTCAATCCTTTTAAGGGTGCACATAAGCCCAAAATTAAGTTGGATGTAAAATTTGACTTACCAAAGTATTGTGGTGAATTAAATGCTGAAAAACTAAATGACTAGATTCAACAGGTTGAAGTCTATTGTAGAGTCCAAAACCTCGTAGATGATGCTGATAGGTTCCAGCTTGCTACTCTTCGGTTAGGGGGTACAACTCTAACTTGGTGGGAGAGTAGGACTAGGAAAAACATCTCCCAACATGGTAAAGTCAACTTGTCTGAGATAGAATTTGTAAGTGCTCTTGAAAAGAAATTATATCCCTTAGGCTACATGCAGTAGTTAGTGATGAACTAGTAGATGTTTAGGCAAGGGAAAGTTCAGTTCGTTCAGGAGTACACTCATGAATTTCATAAAAGGGATATTGCATTAGATGTTCCTTTGTACACCTAGGATACTTTGTTGAAGTACATATGAGGTATTCATTCCTACCTTAGACATTCAATTTTAGTTTTTAATCCCAATAACCTTGACGAAGTTTGTGTCCAAGCTACCCACTTAGAGTCTAGAGGTAAGGGATCATTCATTGATAAGTTTGATAAAAAACCATCTAAGTCTGAGGGAAATTCTAAGGGTAAAGATAAATATAAAGATAAAGGTAAAGGTAAAGGAAATAAGACAACTATGGTGAAGAAAGAGGGTCAAAAACCCACATGCTCACTGATCTGTAAACTCCTTACTATGAATCACTTAACAAATATTAGATTCACTAGGATACAGATTTAATTTAAGATCAAAATTGATGTTGCTTGTGAATTGTGCAAATAAACACATAAAATGTAGGAAAGTAAAGAAGTTGACAATATAATGCACCAAGAAAAGAGAGAAAAGATTTGATAACCAAATTCACCAGACTTTGGCTACGTCTCTAGATCTGAAAATATGCACAATTGTTGCCATTATTATGATGCAACTACTTTTACATCACCATGGTCTTTCTCTAAGTTACAATTTACTACCAAGGAAGATTCTTGCACTTCAAGTTCTTCCCACTTCACATAGAAATGTCAGGATCTATCTGGCAACATGTTTGTGCCTAACTCCTTCGTCACCTTTACAATGCTATCAATCAATAAAACTACACTCTCTCTCACAACAAGAGTACAATACATGAGGCATCAAGCCTTTACATAATGACTTAAAAGTCATGAAAATTGTCTCAAAGAAAAATAATGATTTTTTATCTCTTCCTATTCTTCTAAGAGACAACTCATAATTCACTCAAAAGACTGACTAAGTTTTTATCTCTCCATTTCCTCACAAGAGACCACTTAGTTCTCAAAAATCTCCTCTTGAACTTCTAAATTTCTGAATTAAAAAATCACACTCCTACTCCCCTTTTATACATAATTTTGGCTAAAAAGGCCAAAAACCACCATATTAAATAAAATAACAAAATACCAACAAATACCCTTCGTTTGCAAAAAATAATAACCCTTTTAAAACCCATTTTTAATTTTTATGAGATTTCTTTTAATCCCACCAAATCCTCTTGGGATCCCACAAAATCCGATCCCACCAAATGGATTTTTGTGAGATAAAATAAGCCTCCACACTTTATTTTCAAAATAAAGCATGGTACGTGATTTTTTGTGAGATTTTTTCCACATCACCTGCAATTCCACATCACCATCTAGTCAATTGCAATGCCAATGTTGACATCATCATTTGACTAAAACTTTGACCAATCATAACTCACACATATGAACTCCATTTTACGTGAAACGAGTTGCATCAGGTTCATCTTCATGAGCTCTATGCATTGATGTTGATTTTTGGGAGATTATGAGCTGGTTGAATTTTGAGGTCTTCAAGATCCACTTGGATCACTCACATTGTAAGAAAGAGGGGCATGATGAATCGAGGTGATAGAAATTTCATCTAGAGGCAAGGCCGAAAAGATTTGGAGGCAATAAAGGGAAACAAAAGACTATTGTTGCTATCATTCAATAGGATCTTGGATCTGATTCCAGAGATGAGACAAAGATCGTTGTTGTTGGGATCTAAGATAAAGGGAAAGTTATAATTCTCTCTTCTGATGCAAGTATTTCTAATGCAAGTACAAGTAATGCAAGAAAAGTATACACTCCTAAAGTTGATAAATAGTGGAATGAACTGTTTCACATTCGTGTGGTAACTAAACACACAAATATTGATACACTATTTGATTCAGGCTCTCAAATCAACTTGATTTCTGAAGAGGTTGTTAAGAAATTGAATCTAACTACTACTCATTCTCCTAAGCCCTATCCACTTGGATGGGTATGTAATGATGCATAGTTGCAGGTGACAAAACAGTGCAAATTGTGTTTTTCCATCACTGCTAATTTCATTGATGAAGTAGAAGTAGATGTTGTACCTATGGATATTTGTGGGATTGTATTAGGGAGTCCTTATCTATATGATAGAAAGGCAATTTTTTACAGGGGAAGAACACGTATCATCTTTTTAAAGATGGGGTAGAATATATTGTACATGCACACAAGGTCAAGACTAATCTGACACTAGTTAATGTTGTTCAAATGAAAAGGTTAGTCAACTCTAGTAAGAACTTTGTGTTAATGCTTGCAAAATCCAAAGAAGAAGATATCTTTGAAAAATTTAAGGGGTGTGACCCAAAACATAAGGTTGAAATGGTCAAAATTATTTCCACTTATAATGACTTGTTTCAGGAACCAAAGGGGTTGCCACCCAAGAGGGAAATACAACATGAAATCTAGTTGTAGCAAGATGTGCCATTGCCTAACATCATCTTGTATCGTTTGTCCATCATGTAGAATGAGGAAATCAAGAAACAAATTCAAGAGTTAGTGGAGAAAGGATTCATCTATCCTAGTACATCTCCTTATGGTTCTCTAATTATGTTGGTTCTAAAGAAAGATGGATCTTGGAGAATGTGCATTGACCACCATGCCTTGAAAAAAATAACGGTAAAAAATAGGTACCCTCTTCCAAGAATTGATGATTTACACGATTAGTTAAAACATACAGTTTATTTCACTAAATTATATTTGCAAATTGGTTATCATCATATTAGAATTGCAAAAGATGACATTTGGAAAACTGCTTTTAAGACAAAACATGGACTTTATGAATGGTTGGTTATGCCCTTTGGGCTTTGTAATGCACCTGCCACATTCATGAGGGTCATGAACAATGTCTTTCATCCTTTCATTAATGATTTTTTCATTTTCTATCTAGATGATATTCTTATATTTAGCAAGTCTTGGGATGATCATGTAAGTCATGTAAAGAAATTTTTTGATGTTTTGAGAAAAGAAAAAATCTATGTAAAGATGTCTAAGTGTGAATTTGCAAAGAAATCTCTAGTGTACTTAAGTTCTGTCATAGGGAATGGTCAATTGAAAGTACACCTTGCGAAGGTTGAAGCTATTGTAAACTGGCCTAAGCCAAGTACTGTAACATAAGTCAAAATTTTCTTAGGTGCAGTCTAGTACTAGAGAAAGTTCATTGCAAACTTCTCCTACATTACATCACCATTGCACACATTGACAAGTACAAAAAAAAAATTTCAGTGGGGAGGTCCACAACAGAAGGCATTCAACACTTTGAAGGAAAAGTTAAGCACTACACCAGTTCTAGCTTTACTAGATCTACATTAGCCATTTGAGATCGAGACTGATGCAAGCGGGTTTTCCATGGGAGTTGTTCTTATGCAAGGAGGTAAACCACTCTACTACCACTCTAAAACCTTTCAGGAGTAGTAATTAACTACCCTACTTATGATAAGGAACTTTATGCTTTAGTTCAAAGTGTTAAAAAATGGAAAAATTACATAATGGGGAAAGAAACTGTAATCCACACTGATCACCAGCCACTACAATACTTGCACTCACAGTCTAAACTACAAAAAATTAGGCATTTTAGATGGATGGGAATTTTACAATAGTTTCACTTCGTAGTTAAGTACAAGAAAGGTACCCATAACAAAGTAGCAAATATGCTTTCTAGGCCTCCTATTATGAATGCATTGATTATCCTTAATGGTAGTTCCATGGTGCATGAAAGCTTTGAGGAAAAATATGCTAATGATGAAATTTTTAAGGATATATCTTTAGCTTTAATTGCAGGAAAATAGATAGAAGATAAATATTAGTATGTGCAGGATAAACTTTTGTATCATTTGGGAAAGTTATGTGTTCTGAAAGATTGACAAGCACATGTAATCTGTGAAGCTCACATCTCTTTGATTGCAGGACATTTTGAGGTAAGTAAAATAGTTACGCAATTGCAAAAATATTGCTACTGGCCTAAAATGCAGGAAATTGTCACCAAATACATTAAGGCTTGTATTATGTGTGCAACTAGTAAACTAAGTAACATAAAACTGGGGTTGTACACACCATTACCTGTTCCATCCTGTCCATGGGAAAGTGTGTCTATGGATTTTCTTTGGGGTTTACCTATGTCTAGGAAGGGTCATGATTATCTTTATGTAGTAGTTGATCAGTTCAGCAAGATGTGTATCTTAATGCCATGTAAAAAGAAAGTCACTACTAAACTGACAACTCAAATGTACTTCCAATTTGTATGGGTTCATTTTGGGTTACCTACCTCTATTGTATCAGATCGAGATTCTCAATTCCTAAGGAAATTTCAGTCATCCTTGTGGGGACTCATGGACACTAGACCGAAAGAAGAGTACAACCTTCCATCCATAGACCAAAAATTAGACAGAGGTATTAAATTGGATAGTTGTGCATCTATTCAGAGGTTACTGCAACAAACATCCTAAGTTGTGGGATGAGAGTCTCCATTATGTGCAACATGCTTACAACCTTGTGACACACTCTTCTACAAAGAGGTCTCCCTTTGAGACTTGTTTCGGTTATGCGCCTAAGACTCTGATGGATTTTTCTTTTGGGAAATTTGATGTTGAAGATGGACGTCATGATTCAAAGAAGGCTTTGAAGTTCATCCAGAAAGTTCAAGCCATCCATCAGGTAGTGGAAGCACAGTTTGAAAAGATTCAAGCCAAATACAAGGCTCAACATGATAAACATCACACCGATCATCATTTTTAAGTAAGTGGTCGTGTTTGGTTACATATCAGCAAGGAAAGAATGCAAGGAAAAGGAAGGAATCCCAATCCAATTCGGTATGGTCCCTTTGAGATCTTGGAAAAGATCATAACCAATGCCTTCTGCCTTAATCTTCCTCCATACATGCAAATCTATTTAGTTGTCAATATTGAGTACTTGAAGTTGTATGAACCTCCAATGATATTAGACGAGGAGACTAACATTCAGGTTCCATCAGTTGATGATATTTCACTAGAGTACATGTCAGAGTTTCAGTAAGATGTCATCCTAAACAGGAAAACCAGGACTTCATGAAGAGGAGTAGTTGAATACCTTAGAGTGGGATTGAAGGGGATGAATCCAAGCAAGGAAAAATGGATGGAGATTGGTAAAGTGAGAACTTTACCCTCACTTACTTTCTGAGTAACTAGCTTTCAAAGGTCCAAAATCTCTCCAGTGTGGAGGACTGATCTAGAGGATCTTCACCAAAAATTAAAGTTTCTCATTTTTGTTCAGAAATGGAATCATCAGAAAGTGGCTAAAAATATGACTCTAATGCAACTTGAACGGAGTCAAACGGAGCTACGGAGCCCAAGATATGCTTGGTAAAACCTTGGTCAACCTTGGAGCTAGGTAAGAGGAAAAAAGGGGCCAAAAATTGATGTTATCAAAAGTTGTCAAATTTGGCGTCAATGTGAGGAGATCGTTGCAAGCTTTCTGATGATGTTCATTTCATGGAAAATATAGTTTGTTTGCACAAGATATGAGTAGTCAAAGTTAGGTTTACTTTGCTGACATCATCATGGTACAGTTAGTGCACAGTCAGCAATATCAACCAATCACATGAGGACACGTGTCATCCGTACACCCCGTCATTGGCCATGTCATCGCATAGTCAGCACGAACATGTCAGCGTCATCAACAAATCGGGTTTCATCATGTGGCCTCCCTCATCTCCTCCAGTGGGTCAAAAGTTATTATTTGTTAAAAAAATTGGTAGGGGGATTCGATCCCCCGACCCCTCATCTATGAAACTCCCATGCGACCATTACGCTATAGCTAGTGTGCTCAACCATATGATATGTTAGGTTTGTTTTAACATATGTTGGTTGGAGATTCGGTTAAAAAAATGAACGGCAAGGGGGTCGACATCCTGACCTCCCCAGTGTGCAAAATGATATTAACCAATAGACCACCAAATGATCATTGGAATGTATATGGCATCGATCAGTTTTGTTAATGTGTAAAAATTGAATGCCTTAAAAATTAAACAAATTCCCTCCAACAATAAAAAAATAAAACTTCCTAATCCTTTTAAGGATTAATAATAAACCTTCCAAAATAGAAAAGCTCGAGAAATGAAAAAAATAATGGGCATAAGGAAAACCAAAAGATATTAAGGGATTTTTATATGTAAAGGAGGTTAATTTTGAAGATATTATGTAAAAATGGAGAGATAAGGTGGATTTTGTAAATCAATTGGTTATTGGCCCAATTGAGTAAATTTTTTATATAAAAAGGGGAGTTTAGAGGCTTAGGGGGACATCTATGATTCAGAATTATTCAGGTGTTGGAGACTTAGAGCATTTTGGAGAGATAATTTGTTGTTCTTGTATGTCGGGAGAATGTTGGAATTGCATCATTCTTGAAGGGAAGAGCTTGCAAACTGATGTAATGCCAAATTTTTGAAGATTTCAATCAAATCAGTTTACTCGTTGGAGAGGGGCCAAAGGTGTAGTCATTCTTATGATGAACTTCGTTATCAAGCTATTTGCGTTCTCTCTTTCATGTCTCATTCTGAATTCTGATTTTGTTTAGTTAATTATGTGTTGTTGATTTCATTTTCATAATTTGGAGGTTTGAAGTTGTAATTAGTTTTCATTCTTTAAGAAATCGTATGAGATCCTAAAATAGATCACAAAAAGTAACAAAAAGTAACAAAAAATTAGATTTACAAGTGATGAAAAGAAGTACATGGAAAGTATATTATGTTGATTTTTTTAAATTTTTTTAAAGCTTAACCATTAACTATCAAATACAATCTAACAAAATACAAATATACGATGAAATTTTATGATTAAAAAAATGATAATTTTAATGGTTATCTTAAGGTAGAAAAAAATTTTGTGCAAGTGAAAAATACCACTCGTAGATTATTTTGAACAAATAACATTTTCATTTATATCATTTTCAAGGAACATTTTTTTAGATCCATCTAGCTGTACAAAAATCAAATCAAATCTACAATGATCTCAAAGATCTGAAGGTTTAAAAATCTAATATTTTTAGATCTATTCTTGGGTGCATCCTATAAACTTCATCATAGAAGGATAGGTCATCACCTCATTTAGAATTGGATGTCGAAGTTCCTTTGTTGTTTCCATAGAATCCAAAATAGGCCTAACAAATGTTGGAAGAAATAACCCTGTAAACTTGCAAAAGGAATAGCTAAATCAGTAGTAATTTACTAATTTTCATTCAACTTCTTTGTAATCATTTTAAGTACCCGATTCTTTTGTACTTTAAAGATTTATAATATGAAGTTTAGCTATTCAAATAGTTTAAATAATTTTAAGTTATAAAACTGATAAATAGGCTTTAGCAATTAATAAAAAAACTTCTAAAATTTTAAATATCTTTATTGTATCTATTTATCATTATTAGAGAGTTGCAAAATATGAGTTGTCCTTTGTCCTATAGGACTAAGAAAGGAAGAACATTGTCAAGAAGTGATTGAATCATAACAAACGGTCCAAAAATAATGAAAATTACTATCAAATGGTGACAAAGATTTGTCTTCTAAGTCATTTGCACATGGTGATTGATAACACAGTGAGTAAGAAGTAAAATAGCATTGGATCATAGCACTACAAAATGGTCATGAGCTATGCAATGAACTTAACTATTCATTTGATCACAAAACATAGTGAGTAAGAAGTAAAAGAGCACGAGATCATAGCATTACAAAATGGTCATGAGTTATGCAATGAACTTCACTATTCTTTTGATCATAAAGGAGATCAAGATAATAACTAACATACTGATGTACACAGATAATGTTCATGGAGTGAAAAATTCCTTACAAAGCAATTACCACAACAAAGTTTGAAGTGAATTTCACTTGCTATTTTATATTGATATGGATATGTTCTAACCTATAGTTAATTGTTGTAGCATAATAGATAGGCTAAATAGTTGTTGATATACCATAGTTTCAAATTCTAAATTGCTATACCTTATTCTAGGAGAAAATCATAGGGGGATTCTATACATAAGACACCATTGTTTCAAAATTCAAAATTGTTGGCTCTTTCACAATTGTTTGCTTCATTTATTTGATCTAAGATAGCATGATGTATATAAGATGCTCTCAAATCATAGTAAAATCCTTTATTCCAGGATGACTATTCAGAATCTTTCCCATCATAACAATGAACAAAATCATCAGTTATTGACCTGAACTATGCAAGAGTTTCATCAAATTCTACTTTTCCACTCTCTTTTCCATTTTGAATTTTATTCCTAATTTCATAGTAAAATCCTTTATTACAGGATAGCTTTGAGTTTTTACCTAAGTAGTAATTGACAAAATTTGGATAAAATCATAGATTGGCAAGATCAATTTCATATTTGATTTGAGGTAGTGAAGCTTCGACAGAGGAAGTTCCTACATTTTAAAGATAAAATCATAAATTTTATCAGGTCCAATTTGAGATCCAATTTGAGGTTGTGAAGCTCTAACAGAGAAAGTTCCTACATTCTAAATATAAAATCATAAATCTGCTTGGTCTAATTTGAGGTCTAATTGTAAGGATTTGTCTTTTTCATGATACTTTATGACAGTCAGCTTAATACAAATTGTTACTTTAGAATTATGGTATTTATTTTCTTCTAATGTTTTCAACCCTCATTTTAGGGAAGAGCTCTGAAATAAATTGATTTGGTAATGTCGAATTTTGTCAATTGATGCTTTGGTAAAAACTTGAAGCTATCCTCAACACCTAGTAAAGTTATGGCTAATAGCAAGATCTATAGGCTGAGGAAGTTCTTCATGGATGAAATTGGGAATATAATTTAGAATGGAAAAGAGAGTGGAAAAGTAGAATTTGATGAAACTCTTGCAAAGTTCAAGTTAATGACTAATGCTTTTGTTCATTGTTATGATGGGAAAGATTCTAAACAGTTATCCTAGAATAAAGGATTTTACTGTGATTTTGAGAGAATCTTCCATACATCAGGCTTTCTTAGATCAAATAAATGAAGCAAAAAATTGTGAAAGAGCCATCAATTTTGAATTTCAAACAATGGTGTCTTATGTATAGACCCCCCTATGATTTGCTCCTAGAATAAGGTGTAGAAATTTAGAATTTGAAACTATGGTATATGAACAACTATTTATCCTATCTATTATTCTACAACAATTAACTTCAGGATAGAACATATCCATTTCAATATAAAATACTAAGTGTAATTTACCTCAAACTCTATTGTACCTGAGTACGGTATTACCTAAGATTTTGATGTTTCTAGACGAAACCTATAGCATAAAAGTGTAGTCTCCATCTGAAGGAACCATCTTTAGAGATCTTCCCTAAAATGAGGGTTGAAAACATTAGAAGAAAACCAATACCATAATTCTAAAGTAACAATTTGTATCAAGCCAAATGTCAGAAAGTAAATTAAAAAGAAAAATCCTTACAACTGGACCCCAAATTGGACCAAGTAGATTTATGATTTTATCTTTAGAATGTAGGAACTTTCTTTGTCAAATCTTCATGACCTCAAATTGGTTCTCAAATTAGACCAATAAAATTTATGATTTTATCTTTAAAATGTAGGAACTTCCTCTGTCGAAGCTTCACTACCTCAAATTAGATATGAAATTGATCCAGTAGATTTATGATTTTATCTTTACAATGTACAAACTTTCTCTATCAGATATTAAAAATCTCAGGTTGGATCTCCAATTGGACCAACAAATTTATGATTTTATCTTTAGAATAAAGGAACTTCCTCTATCAAATATTCAGAAATTCCTACAGTTAGGTTCTACTTCCAGCCAAAAATACCTAGAAGTGTTTCACATTGGCTCATGGTACTCTCCAACCTAGTTATGACACCGATATAAATCCATTTTTTCTTGAACCATCCATACCTGAATGTTGCATCACAATCTATTCTTCCTGCACATAAAAATTCCACATATTAACCCATTCTAAATAAAAATCAAAATTATCATAAAACCATAATTAATAAATCATTTTAGCTTCAGAAAGAATCCGATGTCATTTACTATCAAAACAAATGTTGTATATATCACAAAAAATCCATGAAGCAATCCATTCAAAGAGAAAATAAGTAGTGTAATGATTTAAGCAATATAAGTCTAAAGAGTTATGCTATAATAGTAATGGAATCACCATAAGAGCTTAACTGAGGAACAATTTTTTGTGACTATAATTATGTGATCCATAACTCTATTGGTCATGTGTCACAGTTGTGCTATAACAAATATAGGATGCATTCATGTGTGACCCAAGTTTAATGTGGCTATGTGATAAAAATGGAGGCACTTATATGAGCACAATTCATGTACAAATCAATTTCATCAAAATTAGGTGTCAATCATCATTGGGTGCATTCAGCTTGTCTCAAGTTTAATAGGTTACAATTTAATGATAGCATGATCTAAGAGCGATTACCTCTTGCTACAATAATGAGCCTATAACTTTGGATGATATGTAGAGTGGTTGTGTTATATCAATTATGTAGTGCATTCAAGCACAACCCATGTTTAATGGGATATTCTAGAGAGTGATCAAGATTTTCTAAGCCTTATGAATGTTACTTAAAAGTGTACAGCTTAAACTACAAACCAAGTTTGTTACATACTTGAATGCAATCTTAGGTTACCACAAACTATAATAATGTGATTTGATAATAGCCATTATGGAAATTATTAAAGAAAGACCCATGCTATATAGGATACATTTCCTTGATTAGGTTTACATACCTTAATGATCAAACATAATCTTCCCACACACTCTAGGATACAATCCAAGATCATACCACAACCTTGTCAAGATAGCTATTTTTCTAACCCAAGATTTAAGGTTTTTTTTTAATACCAATAGAAGCATTAGTAAGAGCAAGACTAGGGTACAAACCCTAGGAATTCGTAGAAACATAAACAATAACTCTAGTAGATTAGTGAGGTTGCAATACCAAAAATATTGAGACATTGTAGCTAATAAAAAAATCTTGCAATCTAAAGATTGTAACCAATAACAAGCACACTATGGAGCTCAATGACATTTGTAAATGAAATATATGGTAAGAAGAATGATAGTCACTAGAGGTGTGACAGTCAAAAAGAGGCTGAGCAGAGATAAGATAATAAAGCTCAAACCTTGTATAGTAAAGTGGAGATTTTAACAGTGAGTTTCCTTACCCCCTTGTTGACCTTAAGGGTTTTTCAAATGCTTTTGGTAGTATTAGACAAGGAAAATGCAATCAGCGAATGACTGTCCAAATGAAGTAATAGTGGTAATCACAGGTTCAATGTTTCTTCTTATCCATTGTATAATGGAGGTAGTGGATTGCATGTTTGAGAAGTGTTTTGAGACTCATCCAAGATGGGAGAATAGTGAATAATACCCTATGGACTATGAAGTAGTGACAATAAGGTTGAAGGATCTTAAGACCCACAATACCATGAAATAATGAGTACCCTATAGTAAGTAAGTAGGCAGTCTATAGGGAATAGTTTGATTTTATAGAAGGATGCTCATGAAAGGAATCTTCAAGTGACAGTGAGTGAGTTGGTTGAGATTGCAGCTAAGGGTGCAATATCCAGTCTTAAAGGAAGTTAGAAAAGTAGTAAATGTGCAAGAAAATCAAATCATACACAACAAAAAATTCACAATGTTATCTTGCATAATGCCTTGAGTTTGAAGACAAAAATCTCATTGTATCTTGATGAAAGTAATGATCTTAATGGTCAATCACTAGAAACCATGATTTTAAAACATGCTATTGTGCTTATGGAGGAAAAATTTTAAGCAAGGTAGTGAGTGGTGGTTTGGAACAATGGTAGGTATGAAGGAATTTCTTTATATGCATACTATGTAGTCTAGCTTAAGACAGCATTCTTAGAGGAGATTGAAGGTGGATTATGGAACTAAAGGGTTACCATGATAAGGATTAAAAAAAAGACTTGGATCTGTTTAAAAGCCACAGTCATGAAGATATTAAAGATGTCACATGAAAAACCCTAGTAGCTGGAGTACTGAATACAGTGCTGAAGAGGAAAGTGTGCTGGGGAAGATTTAGGAGATCTCCACATTATTTGATTATAGGAAAATACATCATTTATTTATTTTTTAAAATTAAAATAAATCATTCTAAACCCTATATAGGATACATTGATACTTCAAAAGCATCTAAAGGAATTTGAGATTATGCAAATATAAGTCAATTAAATACCTAGATTATAAATAGTAGCAGGAACAATGTAACCTGTGTTGAGCAGAGCAGGAATGAGATAAGTAGCAATAAATCCTATGCCTCCTATCACACACATCTCCTTACCATTCTCTATCATTCTTTACTATCAAAACACTTCTCCATTTTTGTGGGCTACACCTAAAAATAACGTTTCGATCAAGGTTTTGAGAGTATGTTTATTAAAACCAAAACTCCATTCTGGTGGGCTATGCCTAGAAATAAGATTTTGATGAAAGTTTTAGGGTATGTTTATTAAATTTTTAGAGTATTTTGGTAGGCTATATTCTTGATTCCTTAAATGGTTTATTCAAATGTATTGTGACTAAATAAATGACTAACTATTTGTTCATTTTTATTTGTGTGACTAAATAATTTTTAGTCAACAACCAAATTATTCATTTATTTACTCATTTATAGTTGAGTTGCAAAAAATGAGTAGAATTTAGTCATTTTTAGTTGTTGTGATTAAAAGTTTTAGTCACCTAGTCATTTATTTTCCAAATTCTACTAGTGTTATGATATTTAGATTTGGGAAGCCCTATGAGAAGTCCATCGATAACTCTTCCCAATGCTAGCCAAGAATAGATAAGGGTTGTAAGAGACTTGGTGTCTTAATTATCTCGCCTTTATTCCTTTGACAAACCAAACATTCAACCACAAATTTTGGAACATCACCTTTTAGCCCTTCCAAAAAAAAAAATTGCTTGACCCGAGGATATGTCTTCAAAAATCCTAAATGACCATCAACTGGAGACTCATGAAATTCTATGAGAATCTTGTGTTTAATGGTGGAATTATTAAGAGATAAAAATGCTCTTTATACCAAAGAGTATCTCCCTTCCAACAAAACTTATCTGAACTACTAGGATCACTTTTTAATTGTTGGATGATATTACTTGTCACAACATCATTTTGTCACTCTACTTTGGATTCTTCCTCCCAATTTGCTTGTAATATTGAAAGGGCACACAATAAGGCTTCATCTTTCTCATCCTTCCTAGAAAGTGCATCTACAACAATATTTTCCTCCCCTTTCTTATATACAATCTCAAAGTCATATCCTAAAATCTTAGTGACCCATTTTTGTTTCTCTTCAAAAGATAATCTTTGTTCCAAAAATATTTTAGGCTATCATGATCTGTCTTAACCTTGAAGTGTCTACCCATTAGATAAGGCTTCTATTGTTTAACTGCATGAAGGATCGCTAGCATTTCCTTCTCATAAATAGGTTCGAGCTATTTCTTACCCTTTAATTAATGACTCAAAATAAATTGGACAACCTTCTTGCATGAGACTACTCCTATCCCATTTCTAGAATCATTACATTCCACAATGAATTCCTTGGTGAAGTTAGAAGTTGAAAGCACTAGAGTTGTACATGTAGACACTTAAAAATGACCTAGGCCTACAAGCTCTATTTTTACCACATTCGTCCTAGCATAATTGTGACATTTAATTATGTCCTTGGTCCACATTCAACTATTGATTAAATAATTGATAATTATTTAATTAATTCATGTCTTTTTATTCTTCATGATTATTAAATAAATAAATTTTATTTATTTATCAAATACGTCATTAATTATCTATGTCTTCCTCTAATTAAATAAATTTCTAAATTTATTTAATTACCATTATTCACTTATTCAAGTACTGATTATTAAATAAATCAATTTCATTTATTTATTTAATATGTCATATTTAAATGAATTGATTAATTTATTTAATTACTAATCGTATCTTCTAAATTAAATAATTATCTTTAATTATTTAATTGTCAAAAATTAACATTTATCTCATTTTAAATAAATTAATTATTTAAAATGATTTCACATTCTTAACTGTCAGTTCATTTTAGTAAATAATTTGAAAATCAATTATTTATTATCTCATAAAATCCATATTTTGAATTAATTAAATTCAAAATGATAACTTTCTTCCAAAATTCAAGTAATTGAGCAAATTATTGATTTTCCAAATCTGATCTTCAGTTCAACTCTTATCTTCTTGATTTTTGAAAATATTTATTTTTCTAATTAATTATCTCATCTATTCTCCACCGCCGATTTGATTTTCTCAGATGACATCTCGACCACTCATTTAATGATTTTTCCCTAACCCTGATTAGGGATTATCACATTAAATCTTGTCCTTTGATTTTAGGTTTCTGTCAAAATTCAATCTTGTCTATCCATTCAAAATTTCATTTTCTATAAAATGCTTTGTTTCTCACATTTTTGGATTTAATAGATGAACTTCGTTATTCTGACACATTAATGCTTAGAGTTATTTTGCATTTGGAGTTATTTTCTCATAGGCATAGTCATAAAATCCTTCAAAGCTTGTTTAGGACATAGGCATGGTCAAAGGATTGCTCACACGTTCAATCTGAGGGTAATAATCAACAAGTTAGAAGGTGCTACGAAGAGGAATCATGGAAGCTTCAATGATTATATGGTATAAACGTTTCTTCTTTTAGTTTTCAATGTGCTTCTTAGTTCTTTGGGTTTATATGCATTGTTAATTTGATAACATCTAACCTACCTAAAATTAACCTTTAGATTCATTGATGAACCTGACTCATTTATTTTTTGTTTCTGTATGATTTTTTGTTTTCTGTCTTTTTTGCAGGTACAAGTACGGAGTGACGCATTTGAACTTTATTGAGCCGCATCTGATGCATCACAATGAATTCATCATCTAAAACTACGCAATCGCTCTATTGTGCCGCAAACGAGGTCAAGAAAGCCGCATCTATAACATCGAGCCGCATTTGAACAATTAATCGACACATCTGCTTGTCAGACCAGAATGCAGGATCGAGCTGCATTTTCAACACAGAACGACGCATTCACTCTGTTGTGATGCATTTTCCTGGTAACCTTTTCTTCTTTTTTGCATTCGGGTTTTTATGTTTGTTTGTTCTTTTTTTTTGGCATTTTGGTTTTCTTCTGCATTATACCTAGCATAGGTTTTTGTGTTACTAATCTTAATTTGCAGTGTGTGGCGGTTACATTTTGTGGGTCCAAGATTGGTGGATAAGAAACTCCTAACTTGTGTTTTTGCAGGTTTGAGTGTCAAAGACTCACTTCCAAACATTGTGCTAGCATTTTTTTTTAGATTAGTACACATTTATTTTTGGTGCACATAGAATGAACATGTCTTTTGTTTTTTATTGTGTTTGAAAAATGGTAGGTGATTATGCTCTCACCTTGTGAAAACTTGGTGATCAGAAAACCAGACCTATTTTTATTTGTTATACACCCTTAAGACTTAGTAATCGAAGTATCCTCTCCCCTTGCGCTTTCGAGCTATCCTGGGTGTAAGAGAAATGGTTACTAACTCTAGAACTTGGGCCTATTTTGGTGGGAAAAAGTACTCACCCCAGGACGACTCAAACTGGTAGCACCTTGAACCCGAGGGACTTCCAGTCAGTATATTAAAGTGGATTCTTGGGGAAAGCCCAAGAATCACACGTATGGTTCCAATGAGATGGATCTGAAAGCGGATTCTCACCGCATGGATCATTACCTACGAATGGAATGCCCTTACTAAACACCTATTGTTTTAGAGGCCAACCATTTTCAGTTGTTTTTTGATATAGTGCAAGGTAGAGTATCATGCCCAAATACACTCACTACTGATCCCCTTGAGTAGAGATAGCAGTTCTTGGGAAGTCACTACCCAAGAATCTAAATTTGGTGTGCCCGAATGACATTAATGAGCTATGGAGGGGAACTAGTGCCACCAAAATTCTAAGTTATCTGCTCTCGAGAAGGAGAGGTGTTCTACACCAATCCGGGGTATATTAGTGGGCTATATCAAGTATACAAATCCTTGGCCTATTGGCCTATTAGTATTGTACTTGTCTTATGTGCGCTTGCTTACACTCAAAACATTGTGCTTGTCAAGTGCATGTTGTATTTTTCCACATTATTCACCACATTTACACTTCTGGACAAAACATTCAACATTAGACAAATCCGATTTGCTCTCAATACATCAAGAAACTCAATTTTAACAAACTGTGTCACAACTATTGAAACACATTCACTGTTCTGAAATGCATCTAAAAATACTTAGACGCAATCACACTGTTAAATTGCATTTGATCCCACAAACACCGCATCTGTCTACGTCACGACGCATCTAAACCTCATAGAACCACATTTACAAAAACTCAGTTACATTTGTCAGTCCCAAAGCTACATTCACTTAAACTGAAATGCATTTGCAATACTGTGACGCATTCAAGGTCTCAAACGATGCATTTTCCTGACAAAAGCAAAAGCTTCATACAAGTCCAAACTGAGTCTAAAATCTATCAATCTTTTGTCAAACATTATTTCCTAGAGGATTCTGTCAGAAACCAACTTTGAAATTGCTCAAAATTTTCAACCATTAGTTTTCATTCTTGACCATAGGCTTCATCCTTCAATTTTTTAGTTGCATACATTAGGCATTAACTTGACCCTAGGTTTTAATCCTTGCATACTTTGGATTAGGTTAATCTCAGCACAATTTGCAACATCATTACTTTCAAAACTAGGTTATCTTGGACTTAATCATCATTTCCTTTTTCAGTCATTGTCCCTTTTGTGAGATTTTCCAACTCAACAGTCTAGTTAGGAAAACTCACTAGTCATTTTGACCTTGTCATTTTATCATTTTCAACAAGTCCTTTAGTAACCGAAATCGAAAACAAAGATTGAGCTTAGAAGTTTTTAGGTATCCCTTTTCTCCAAATTGCATTCCAATTTATACCTTGCATATTTTATTCCTAAAAATCCAAAAATATTATTCATCCTAGTCATCATTTTGAACCTAGACCTTGCATTTATCATATTAAGTCCTTAGTCAACATTACAATCTTAGCCCTCATTTGACATTTTGGCTTGGACAACCCGTCATCTTACATCAATCATTGCCTTAGACAAACGTCATCATCACCTGGTCATCCTAGTTGGCATTTTCTTTAGAAAACATAGTCTTGCATTGTCATCCTTGCATTTAGTTATCATTTTCATTTGAGCAATCTCATTTTATGGTGGAAACTAGACTCCAAAGATAGAAACGACAAATAGAAAATTTTGGACAAAACTCCACTTCCAATGTTAACAATCCCACATATGACCCAAATTGGACATTTGACGACCCATTTGGCAACATGAATAATCAACCTCTCACGACCATACCATCCTCATCAAACAGTCCCTTTGAACCATTCTTACGTAAGGATGAATACGAACAAATACTTGAGGAAAACCTAGAGGTAGCAGCACAAGATCCAGAGGCCTCTCAATTCAAGGAACAAATGGTCCTATATGATAGAGACGGATATTTCGCCATACTATTAACTCAAGGAGCTAAGTTACCCCATAGATTCAACATTAACACGTTGAGATCAACATCGCCTGACCCTAATGTCAACAACGCACATAACATGTCAAATAGTGGTCAACCTCCAAACACTATGAGCAATACCTCTTTGGATGCTACAACGACCATGAATGCTACATCCAACATTCCAAACACCTCCAATTCAATAAACGCTACATCCATTGGAGGATCACAATCTGTCACAGTGCCCACAATATCCACAACACTGTCACAATTGGCTGGAACCACCTTTGGCTCCTTGGCAGTGTAGGCAAGTTATTCCAATCCTCTCTTTACCCCTATGCTAAATGCCATGGGGGCATCATCAAGTCATACAAATCCTTCGTTGACAACTACGTCTAGTACCATGAGTACACCTTCGTCATATCCTCTCATTGGTATCTCAAAAAATCCTTTGGGTGGAGGTAAATGAAGTATTTTTATTCAAGGACAACAATAAAATGTTAACTCGTCAACACATTCCAATACCATCAAGTCCCAAGGACAAAATACGACCATTCCCCTTGTCCAAAGCCAACAATTTGGACAAGGCAGTCAACACAGACAACCTATGTCATCATTCATAAATCAAAATGTTCACGGTCACCATATTCCCCAAATATCGACCCAAATGGCTGGGGGACACATCCCAACATATGCATCCCATATTCATACCCCCAATCCAAACTTTCAATACCAACAACACGCAAATCACAACACATCACACATGTCACAACAACATATACCTCAAAAACATGCCAACATCCACTCACAAAAAATGGGGACCTATGGCTTACCAATCAATCCTATGTATGGGACCACAAATGATCTTATAATTGATGCCTTACAAGAAAAAATGATGGGTCTAGAGAATACCATAGAAAACATACAAATATCTAGCAAGAAATCAGAAGTGTCATATGATCTATCTATATATCCCTTCAACATGAACTTATACATGGTAGCATTTCCTCCGAGATATGTGTCACCTAATTTTACCAAGTACAAAGGAAAGAAAAACCCTATCGAACATGTCCGAGAATTTGCAACCAATTGTATGGACATCGCCTATGAACAAACGTACTTGATGAGACTCTTTTCTAAAAGTCTCATAGGTCCTGCCCTTGAATGGTTCTACACTCAAAAGGATATCCAAACATGGGATGAACTTAAACAAAAATTCATAAAAAATTACATGTACAACATCAACATGGACACCTCTATCACTAGCTTATGCAATCTCATGCAAGAGGATGTTGGTGAAACATTCATCCCATTCTTTCAAAAATGGAGAAGTCTAGCTAGTCGGTGTCACATTGACATACCCAAAAAGGAAAAGGTGGACATGTTCATTCAAACACTTACAGGACCGTTAAAATATGCATTGCAAGTGCATTGTTGCACAACCTTCATAGACCTAGTTGAAAAAGGTGTCCAGATTGAGAAAGCCCTTATCACAAAGGGGGAGCTAAGATACAGTCCTAAAACACAAATGCAAATCCTCCCACTGACAAAAACAAGTACTGGGTCAAAAATAAACATGTTACCAATGACAGTGTTGTTGATGCCAAGGCTGCAAACACTATGGGTCCTGTACTGGATCTAAAAGGGGTTCAACCCCAAAACAAACCAACAACAATATTGAAACCCCCTACCAATGTCCCTTCAAACAACCAAGGTAGCCAAAATAATCAGGGACAATATCGCCAGATGAGACAATTCCCTAGGGGTCACACATACGCTCCCTTGGGTGAGCCCATCAAGGAAGTCCTTAAGAAATTCCTCCAGAATGGTGTCATCACACTTCAAGAACCAAAACTATATGACCCAGGACAATTCAAACTAGCATGGTGGGACGATAATGCATTTTGCGACTATCATAGGGCAAAAAGACATAAAACTTCTACCTGTCGACAACTGAAAAACCTAGTACAAGACCTTATCGAGAATCATATCATTGAGGTAGGTGGACCACAATTTTCCTCTAATTCAGATCATACCATTCATAAGAACCCACTGCAAGACCATGGTTCTAATAATGCTTCCACATCAGGTCCAACGATAAACAATAATCAAGCCAATTTCACCCGTGCCAAATATGACTATTCTGGTGGAACCACTATAAACAATATCCGAACTGATAATGAATGTGTCAATACCATCACAATTAAGAGAGCACCCCAATGCAATGCTACTACTCGAAGTAGCAAGGTCACCATAGCTGGTCCGCCTCCTGCTAGGCAATCTAAAATCACCATACCCAGTCCATCTCCCAAACAATCACAACCCACCACAACCACAAAGCAATGGCAACCCAAGAGTTAGTTTAACCTTATTGACCAGCTTGGAAAAAATCCCACACAAATTTCTATACTTGAGCTACTCTGCATCTCTCCTACGCATAAGGCTATACTAGATAAAACCCTGCAAGAGTCATCAGTCCCTAAGGATATTGATGTCAATCAGTTTGAGACCATGGTGGGACCTCACTACGCCTCGTCACGTCACCTTTTTTGATCAAGACTACTCGTCACCTAAGACCAACCATAACGATGCATTACACATTGAAACTTTCATCCATAAGCGTAAGGTCAAAAGAGTTTTAGTAGATGGCGGAGCAGGATTGAACATATTCTCCTTGAAACTGGTTAAGGCTCTAGGATTTTCTGATGCATGCATGGACCCTACAAAGAGTATAGTGATAAAAGCATATGATGACTAAGAATTCTCTTCACAAGGTGTTATTTCTCTTCCTATCAGAGTGGGACCAGTCATTGTGGATACAAATTGTCAGGCCCTGGATCTACAATTACCTTACAACATCTTGCTTGACCTCCGATGGATTCATGCCTTAAAAGCCGTTCCATCCACATATCATCAATGCTTAAAATTTCCATTTGACAGCATAGAAATCACAATATATGGTGACCCTGACCTTTTTCAATATTGTACCAACCTGAGGGGTATTTCTGCAAACTAAGTGCCTATCAACCGAGAAGCTTCTGGCCCCTCTTCTTCTAAATACATTGACCCATTTACACTCGCATCATCTTCCACATCCACTCCATCCACATCTTCCACCATGCCACCATCTTCCACACTTCCTAAGGATGAACCAAATGTCAATATCTAGGACCTAGGCTATGGAGAATTCAAACTACATACAACATATTGCATCACAACAATACCCAAGTCTCCGAAGGTCTATGGTCGGCCATGTTTTAGAATGGAACCCACAAAAATTTTCAAAGTTCCACCAAAAATAGTTTTCATCAAATGGGGAGACATGAGTAACAAGAACCTGGCCGATATTATAGGATGGCTCTATAAGGAAATGGAAGACCTACCCCCATTACCAATTAAGAAATATGGCAAGGGATATGACATAATGAAGGCCAAGGGCTACGATGGCACTAGTGGCCTAGGCAGAAATAAAACTAGACGAAGAGAGCCCATAAAATCTTTCAAAATACCAAAGTATCTTGGATTAGGGTATGGATTTCCTGACAATGATGACTAACATACCACTGGGCTTTCGAGTGAGCACGTGCATGCTTTGGAAAGTGTCAAGACCACTAAGGAAACCTTCACCGAAACTAACTCCCAAGAGTGGGAATTTGGCTCTCAAAGATCCTTAAGTGGCTATTTCCTCGATGATTTGTTTGTTGAAATGGGGGAGCTCACCTCTGAACAAAATTTTTGGAAAACATTTAAAATCGATTGGGCACCAAATAGTCAAAGTCCCATTACCATTCTCCAAGACATACAAGAACCACCATCTAAATCCCATCAGTCCAACCCCTCTAAATTACCAAATGACACTGACAATCACAACTCTGAGTCCTTCACCCCTTATTTTGACAACGAATATGAGACAAGTGAAGGGGAATATTGGATAGAGTCTGATGTGGAAATGGATGATGATAATTTCATCTACAATATCACTAAGTCCATTTGCATGCTTTCTGCATCCTCCCCTCAATTCACCAACACTAACGATGGCATTTCCCTAATGTATCCTCAACTAGTCGATTGGGACCAACAAGGCCCACCAGTCCTAGACACCTTTTAGAATGATGAGGCTATTGCAGAATTTATGGGATTACGTGAGGGCATACCCAGTGGTGATCACAAGGCAGGATTCACCATTGACCTAGATTGTACAGCCTACTTCGACGAGACTACTCCATCCTCCAGTCGCAAAATTAAAAAAATAAAAAATAAAAAAAATGAAATGTCTTTAGGTGAAAACTGAAAGGCACCTTCTGACGACAAAAAAGTAAAAACAAAGGATGTATTTGAGGGTGAAAACCTCTCTGAGGCACCCAAGGATGGAGGATTGGACTTTCTTCTTGTAACACAAGAGAAATCAGCTATACTCATAGAGGACACCATAGAAGACAACATATCAATAGTTGAAGATCCCAAAATGGTCCTCTTTGTTGCATCCTTGAATGAAGAAGAGAGATCAAAATTTCACAAATTCTTTGCAGAATGTAAAGTCAACTTCGCATGGTCGTATGGTGACATGTCGGGATTAGACCTAGAACTGGTTCTACACCATCTACCACTATTTCCTAATGCCAAACTAGTTAAACAGAAGTTACGCAAAATACATCCTCAAGTTGCTCTACTGGTCAAGGTTGAGTTGAAGAAACTTCTAGACGCTAGGTTCATATGGTCTATTGATTATGCTAAATGGATATCTAACCTGGTGCCAGTAACAAAGCAAAATGGAATGATCTGCGTCTGCATAGATTTTAGAGACCTAAATAAGGCATGCCCAAAAGATGACTTTCCTTTACCAAATATTGATATCATAGTTGACCTCACAGTAGGATATGAGATGTTGTCACTCATGGATGGTTTCTCTAGCTATAATCAGATTCGTATTGCCCCCGAAGACCAACATAAAATAGCATTCACTTGCCCTTGGGGTACATATTGCTGGAATGTCATGCCATTTGGTCTAAATAATGCAGGCACCACATATCAGAGGGCTATGACCACAATATTTCATGACATGATGGATAAAATAATGGAAGATTATGTAGATGACCTTTTGGATAAATCAGTAAAAAGAAAGGATCATCTGAAGGTGTTAGACACAATTTTCAAGAGACTATAAGAATACAAAGTTTGACTGAATCCTAAGAAATGTGTCTTCAGTGTAACATCAAGTAAACTCTTGGGATACATAGTTTCTCAAAGAGGCCTTGAGGTCGATCCAAAAAAAGTAAAAGCCATCATAGACATGCCTCCTTCCAGAGGAATCAGTGAACTCAGAACCCTACAAGGCAGGGCACAATCTATTTGATGCTTCATACCCCAATTGGCTAATAAATGCTTACCATTCCAATATCTTTTGTGCAAAGGTATCCCCTTTGTGTGGATAGATAAACGCCAGGAACCCTTTCAACACATAAAAGACTACTTACTATCACCACCAGTCCTCATGCCACCCATTCACGAAAAACCATTGATCCTATACATCTTGGCCACTAATTCAACACTAGGGGAATTACTAGCACAAAACGACCAAGAAGAAAAAGAAAGAGCTATATATTATATCAGTCAGACATTGGTCGGGTATGAATTGAACTACACATCAATTGAATGGGCTTGTCTAGCTATGGTCTTTGCAACATACAAGCTAAGACATTATATGTTAATCCATCATACACAATTAGTAGAAAAGATCGACCCCCTCAAATATTTGTTAAGTCGGGCAGCATTAACGGGACGTCTGGAAAAATGGGTCATGATTCTAAGCTAATATGATATTCAATATGTAGAAAGAAAGGTAATAAAAGGAAAAATCATAGCAGACTAGCTGGTAGATGCACCTTTACAAAGTGATCACCCATTACTGGAATATTTTCCAGATGAGTCGATATTCCATACAGAACCAAAGTCTCCCTGGAGGCTATACTTTGATGGATCACACACTAATCACGGCTCGGGGGCAGGAATCCTGTTCATCACCCCTCAAGGAGACCCCATTCCTAAGTCTTTCTACATAGCTTTCCCATGCACAAATAATGTGGCGGAATATGAGGCTCTGGTTACAGGACTTAGAATGACAATAAAATAGAAAATTGGAGCATTACATGTCTATGGGGATTCTCAATTAGTCATAAACCAAGTTAATGATGACTACGACACAAAAGCTAAGAAGTTGATGCCCTACAAATGAATGGTTGACAATTTCCAAATGTACTTTCAAATGGTAGCTTTTGAACGAGTTCTGAGAGCACAGAATAAAGTGGCAGATGCCATGGCTACAATAGGCTCTCTCCTCAACATTCCAAGCAATATGCCTCAGCTGGAATTCCTAATAGAACAATTGTTGGTCCCAACCTAAATATTCCAGAGTCAAAGATGGTCTACAAACTTGTTGGTCCCAACTCTCCTTGGTACCAAGATATTTATGACTACCTTAATTCTCAAACCATTCCACCTAACCTGTCCAATAACCAGAGGAAGTCCTTTATCTAAAAAGCTGCAAGATATGCCATCGTCAGTGACACTCTTTACCACCATAGCTTTGACAAAACCCTCTTTAGATTTCTCGACACCAACGAAGCACATATGACCTTACACGAAGTACATGAGGGTATATATGGGTCTCATTCAAGTGGTCCTACTCTGGACAAGAAGATAAGGAGACTTGGGTACTATTGGCTGACCATTGAAAAAGATGCACTAGAATATGTTAGGACTTGTCGCCAATGCCAGATTCACAGTGATTTGATTCACGTACCAGCATAGGAACTTCAGCCTATCACTTCTCCTTGGCCCTTCACTCAATGGGGACTTGAGCTTGTGGGAAAGATTCATCCTACCTCGTCCAATGGCCATAAATTCAGTATTACTGCCACTAAGTATTTTACAAAGTGGATCAAAGCCATTCCCCTGACATACATAACTGGTAAACAAATATCCAAATTCATTCTTAACTACATCATTTTCCGGTATGGCCTTCCACAATCCATCATCACTGACAATGGATGTCCATTTAAAAACCAAGACATTCGTGAGTTATGTGAGTGATTTCACATCCAACATCATTTTTCATCTTCGTATTACCCACATGGAAATGGTCAAGCTAAGGCACCAAACAAAACCATTGTTAAAATCCTCAAAAAGACTATCAATGACATTGGCCATGACTGGCATGTACAACTCAACCCTACTATGTGGGCTTACCGCACTAGCATTCGTATGCCTATAGGAGCCACTCCTTTCACCCTGGTCTTTGGAGCTGAGGCCATCTTTCCCATTGAGGTTGAAATTCCTTCTTTATGAGTCTCCCTCAAGGGTCTGACTAATGATGAGGAGTATAGACACTCGTGCCTGCACAAGCTGGAGTTGTTAGAGGAAAGAAGGAAAATTTTCCTGAACCATCTACAAGCATATCAAAACCATCTTTGTCACAGTTACAATAAGAAAGTCATGGTCAGGAAGTTTGACATTGGTGACTTAGTCCTCATGTTGAACCCTAAGAACTAGGCTGACAAAGACTAGCCGGCAAAGTTTGAACCAAACTGGTTAGGTCCTTATGTCATTGTATCTTCTTTTGGTTTTGGAGCATATCAACTAGCCACTCTAGATGGTGAACTGACAAAGTCTATCCTTAGTCTACGTCTCTAAAAGTTTTACGCATAGCATTAGAAGATCGAGCTAAAAATCTTAAAATACAAAAAAAATTGAAAAATGGTAAAAAATTGTTGCCCTAATGAAAACTTGGCAAAGAGGTGTCTTGGAAACACCAAAAAAAGTAAGAAAAATGACAAAATAGTAAAGAAAAATAATTCTTCCAATAGTGAAAACCCAGCAAACAGGCGCTTTGGATACGTACCATGGTGAAAACCTGGAAAATAGGCACCATGTGTAGTCAATCATTGCTCGGCCATCTACTGTTACTTCATCTGCCTAGGCCTAGGATGGAACACATTTCCCACTATCACGCCAATCACCATGACATCATACCCTTCCTCTCATGGTTGATAAACGGTTGACATCAATTCCTCTATATTGTCCATCTGGTACCGCATGCATATCCCTTCTTCATGTCCTTTAAAAGTGGATAAGCCTTGGAATTGACTATGGGCAACATTTTTATCATGTCACTATAGTGGATATCACACACGGTCTAGGCAACTGCAAAAAGGTCCTTAAAAAAGACCAAAAACATCGCAAAATGTCTGGAAGAAAGGAAAAAACATTATAAAATGTCCTGAAAAAAGACCTAAACATCAAAAAGTGTCCTGAAGAAAACCCAACAAAGTCAAAATGTCTAGAAAATGCAAAAATAGAGTTATCTCTTCTCAAGTCCATCATGTCAATCAATCAGTCTTCGTCATTCCTCTGAACTATGTTGTCTCTACGCATTTACTACATAGGAAAGACTCATATTCAAGTCCCCGAGACATTAGGTTAGTCCTTTTAGGTTTGTCAAAATAAAATCATGATTCAATCTTTGGTCATCAGGAAAAAGTCATTGGTTGTTTCAAACTACGAGGTCTTTGAGTGTATGACGTAGGAAAGGCCATCTTTTGATGAGCTCTTGAGGCCGCACTAGGTCAGTTCATTAGGGTTCATGGCATTACACTGGCACACACGTCAAAAGTCTTCAAGTCAAGACAAATCATTTTCCAAACAGGAAAACTCCTAAAACAAAGAATGGCAATCAATTATTCAAACATGACAATCACATCAGCATATCAAAAAAATTGACATATGGCCAACATAGGTCAAACTCAGTCAAAACAAGTCAAATGATCATAACCTGTCAAACTATCAACTCTTGGTTTGCTTTCAGATGTGTCCTTCTGAAAGATAACCTCTGTTGTTCATGCCTTAGGATGTGTCCTTCCTAGGCATCTTCACTGTCATTTGACATTTTGAGGGATCCTCTTGACATCTAAGGATCACTCCTCTTGACATCAGTATTCTACAGATGTGTCCTTTTGAAGAACAAACTCTGTCACATATGCCTTAGGATGTGTCCTTCCTAGGCATCATCATCGTCACTGTCACCTGGCATTTTAAGTGATCCCTTTTGACATTTAGGGATAAATCCTCTCGACATCAACATTATTCAGGATGTGTCCTTCCTGAATTTGGCAATCTTCGACATTCATCATCTTGGAATTTTCAAAACCTTGACACTCGGGCATCTTAACAGCATCAAACTTGACATCTTCACATTAAAACACTCAACATTCAGACACACTTGGCAAACACTTGACACTTGTCTTTTGGATTTTTATCATGTTACTAGTTTCTCAATGAGATCCCAACAACGGGGTTTAGAGAAGTAGTGACGTATCATGACGTTTTTCTTGACTTGTTGACACGCATGATTACTAGTTTCTCAGTGAGGTCCTGATTTTGGGATTTAGAAAAACAACGACGTATCATGATAATGGCTCTATTTTTTATTTTGGAAATCATGCTACTAGTTTCTCAAGGATGTCTTGGAAACAAGATTTAGAGAAGCAACGACGTTTCGTGATTTATCCTTCTTGTCTTTTCTGCTTATGGGTGATTATGACAAAAAGACTAGGGCAATCACGCTCTAAGTATGAGTCTTGATCATCCTTGTCTGTGATTGTTAGTCTCATGTGATGGTATGACCCTATACACCTTGATCTATGTCATATCATGGTGTTTTTTGGCCATTACAATAGTATGCCCAATGACGATTAAGAGCAATAATAATTAAAGTCCTATGGTACAGTTTTGAAGGATTTGTTCTAGGAACTAACATGCATCTCCTTCATTCTGGTCATCTTCTCTCGTCCATCTCACGATGATATCTTGTGACATACAAAAACATAAGTGCATACATGATCATATAAACATTGCATTAGGTCCATACATACATCATCCATAGCATTAAATCATATAACATTTCATTGCATATCACATGAACATATTATCATAAACATGGCATCCACTCAAATAAATACATTATGCATATTGTTATCATGATCATCACAAAGTTGACATAACATATAAATAAGCATTGCATCATCATGGCATCATATCATAAGTAAGCATCATAAGACATACATGACAAGACATATAAATAGTACCATCATACATCATAAATCAACATCATGCATAAAGCATCACATCACATCACATATATCATAATGCATAAATCAAATAGCATCGCATAACACACATGTGACCCGCATCAAAACTACATCATCATATAGCATCATCTCACAAAAATATACAATGTCACAGGATAGAGTCAACAGATATCCCAAAAATGGAGCTCGCAGGCTCATTGGTCTATACATAATGTGTCATAACATAGAAGAAAATATAGCAAACATGCCCCTAGGAAAGATTCTCATCGTCCCCTCGTGGCGAAGAGTGTGGCGGCTGAGGATCTGAGACTGGCACTAAGATCATAGGTGGAATGGTAATGAACTCTGTCTGTGAACCTGATGGAACTAACATTGAGGGCATCATCTCCACAGTAGCCTGACTTTGTGACGATGAAGGATCTGTCACTGGTGGTTGTCTCTATACTGGCCTCTGCTCTGAACCAGTAGACCCATGATTGCGGCTCAAATGATGACTCGAGGCATGCTTGTGTGAGTGGAGGGACCTGTGCGTTGATGAGGTAGACCCTCCTGCACTGGTGTGGCTCCTACTGCCACTCCCACTCCTTGACCTCTGACCACTACCTGTCCTCATTTGTGAGCAAGACAGTGTAGTATCTCGTCGCTTGGGTGGCACTGCCTGCTCATAGAGGGTTTTGTACTACCCATACCGAGTGCTCACCCTAGCTAGCTCATGAGCTATATCCCATGAGGGCCTTGAACATAGTGCTACAAAATCTACACACCACTAAGCTGACTTCTACTGGTGGATCACTACCTGATCCCACTCTACTCGAGCCACCTCTAGCTCTGCCCATAGTGCCCTGACCTCTACCACACTCTCATCTACCCTCCTCTAAAGATTGGCCACCCTTTGGTCTATCATGGCGTCCTATGGAAACACCAATGAGGATGGTATCTCCTCCTCTCCCTCCACCATCCTCCATCTCAAGAGTCTCTCGGCCTCGTCCATGGCATCATCATCATCATCATCATCCTCTGTAGCATCCTCTCCACCAACTCCCTCATCGTGAGGCACATCTACATCCACATCCTCCTCAGCCACATCCTCCTCCTGTCTGGCCTCCTCCTTGGCCACATGCTCCTCATGTCTCTCCTCCTCCTCCTCCTCCTTCCTCGGTTGCTCCTCCTCCTCTCTCTCCCCCTCCTTGGGCACCTCTGGGATGGCATCTAGTGCCACTCTCGCCACATGCGGTGGCACCCTCTGGCCCTGTCTTTGGCCATCTCTCCTCTATCTTCAGCTGTCTCCTCCATCATCTCCACCCTAGCCTTTGTTCCTGCCCCCATCTCACCCTCCACCCTGGCCTCCATCCCTCCCCCTGCCTCCATCCTTACCTACATCCCTCCCATGGCCTTTGCCTCTATCACTGTCTCTGCCCCCTCCCTTGACTCTCGACACATGAGGTATAACTGACCTGCTGTCCACATGTGCTGGCCCATCTGGATCTTTCAGTGGCACTGGTCTATGTGCCTGCCACCATAAGTTGTAATCGGTCGTGGTCCTGAGATCTGCAATCCCACCTCTCCATCCCCACTGCTGGGCTCCTAGCCCATCAATCTACTGCTCGGAAAAAGCTACTGGAATCGTTATCCCCCAAACTGACTCTCTAGAAGACCACACATACTCAGTTGTTCCTGTAGGTACACCCTACTGCTATCTGAACTATCGTAGGACACACTGTGGAAGGTACATCTCTATAATCAGCTAGCTCTGTACTTCCTCCCAATCAGGTAACTATACTATCTACAAAGGCTGAGATGGTCCACCTCATCATCCCACTATTGGCAGTCTTTATATGGTCTCTAGATGAATGACACCATAGTATCAATCCGATGCCACGACCAACCTATCTCCCCCATCTGTGTTTGTTGAAGAGCACCGGAATAGTAATATGCATAGGGCATCCCCTGGGCTAGCTGTGGTCTCTGAATAGGCAGACAAAATATCACTATATGCTCCCATTCCCATATCATCAGAAGCGTAGTGCCACATGAAATACTCTTTGCCCTCCTATAGGTAACCTCGTGAAGTTGGTGGTAGAGTGTGCCCAAAAAACAAGGCCCCCAGGCATATACTATCCTGTCTCGCCTCATCCCTACTATGACGTCTCCCCAACCAATAGGGAACCCATGTCCACAATGGTCAGGAATCAATATCCTGCCAATTAGTGTCGCCAAGAAGGCATCGAACCGAGCATAATGCTCTACCATAAACTCCTAGCGGATCTCATAACCCTCGATGTCGAGTCCTACTCCCTCATCCCGATAGTAAATTGTGAAGGTCCGATGGCCATGACGAGGGTCATAAATGATTTTCTCTCCTCGGATCGGCAGATGTAGAATATGGTAGACGTCCTCTAGGGTAACTATCACCTCTCCCATCGTCAAATGGAAGGAGTAGGTCTCTGAATGCCACCGCTCACATAAGGCAGTCAATAGTCCCCTATTTTCCTAAATAGCAGGCATATAGGCGGTGTAAAATAGACCTAGCCGCATCAATCACCGTCCCTCCCACGGAGTCAGCTGATCACCAAATCGAAAGGTTGAGGGCCTGCTCTCCCGTGTATATATCAGCGTAAGCTATCTTTGCACAAAGCCACACAATGCATTAGTACCTTTTTGGAAAATCATCATTATCATCATTATAACTTGAAAGCATTTCAAATTTGAAAAGCATCAGAATCAGCCCTGGTCAAAATCAAAGTCAAATGCGTCGCGTTGACTGCAATTGCTTTGCGAAACAATAGTTGCATCATTTTGTACTACAAATGTGTTGTGACATACCGATTGCATTGTTCTATCACTCAATTGCATCGCATCATGGCACATGCATCATGATTTGTAGCACATGCGTCACTCCATTCAAATGCGTCACTGAAACTAGCGAATGCATCGCAAAATGACACATGCAGCATTCTAACTGTCGATTATGGCACGATATGACGAATGCGTCACACTTTTTGGAAAATGCGTTACACATCCTCGACCTCCCCTAAAATATCATTGCACTTGAATCACGATGCATCAAATGCATCGAACGCGAAGTCAAATGCGGCTTACACGCATGCATATGCATTGCAGTGCATTAGTTGTTTGCCCTAAAACCCTCATTTTGGCATGCAAAAAAAAATTTACAATGGGTTAGGGGTACATACTACTGGCTCTGAGCCCTCTGGCCACCTATAAGTCTATACGATCTCACCGTGATGCTCTATCACTAGAATCACCATCTTCGTCGAGGTCCTCTTCGCTCTGAGCTCTCAAATTTGCAATGTGAATAGTGAAAATGAATTGACTTTTACCCCTTTGTCAACCTATTTATAAAGTCAAAATGGCATTTTTCAACTAGGTTATTACTGGAGGCTCTTTGACCAACTTTGACCACCTCGTTGGCTGCCTTAAACATGTCAGAATGTGGAACCGTCTGCACCATCATTTTTCGGTCATCAAATTGACTTATGCGACCCTTTCCAAATTTTTCTGTCGCTGGCCCAAAATTTGAAAAATTTCGAGGGGCATTGATACTCTGTAGCTTCACTGGGGCATGGCTTTCACTTATTTTCTTTGTCACAATGTGACATGCTACATTATGACAAAGAGGGGCAAAATGTAGACACTTAAAAATGACCTAGGCCTGCAAGCTCTATTTTTACCACGTTCGTCCTAGCATAATTGTGACATTTAATTATGTCCTTGGTCCACATTCAACTATTGATTAAATAATTCATAATTATTTGATTAATTCATGTCATTTTATTCTTCATGATTATTAAATAAATAAATTTTATTTATTTATTAAATACGTCATTAATTATCTGTCTTCCTCTAATTAAATAAATTTCTAAATTAATTTAATTATCTTTATTCATTTATTCTTCCTAATTATTAAATAAATGAATTTCATTTATTTATTTAATATGTCACTAATTCTCATAATTAAATGAATTGATTAATTTATTTAATTACTAATCGTATCTTCTAAATTAAATAATTATCTTTAATTATTTAATTGTCAAAAATTAACATTTCTCTCATTTTAAATAAATTAATTATTTAAAATGATTTCACATTCTTAACTGTTAGTTCATATAATCTGAAAATCGATTATTTATTATCTCATAAAATCCATATTTTGAATTAATTAAATTCAAAATGATAACTTTCTTCAAAAAATCAAGTAATTGAGCAAATTATTGATTTTCCAAATTTGATCTTTAGTTCAACTCTTATCTTCTTGATTTTTTGAATCTCACAAATCAGGCAGTCTTTATCTTCTTGATTTTTGAAAATATTTATTTTTCTAATTAATTATCTCATCTATTCTCCACCGCCAATTTGATTTTCTCATATGACATCTTGACCACTCATTTAATGATTTTTCCCTAACCCTGATTAGCGATTATCACATTAAATCTTGTCCTCTGATTTTAGGTTCTGTCGAAAGTCGTTCTAGTCCATCCATTCAAAATTGCATTCTCTATAAAATGCTATTTTTCTCACATTTTTGGATTACACAGATGAACTTCGTTATTTTGATGCATTAATGCTTAGAGTTATTTGCATTTAGAGTTATTTTCTCATAGGAATAGTCATAAAATCCTTCAAATATTGTTTAGGACATAGGCATAGTCAAAGGATTGCTCACACATTCAATCTAAGGGTAATAATCAGCAAGTTAGAAGGTGCTACAAAGAGGAATCATGGAAGCTTCAGCGATTATCTGGTATAAACGTTTCTTCTTTTAGTTTTCAATGTGCTTCGTAGTTCTTTGGGTTTATATGCATTTTTTATTTGCTAACATCTAATATACCTAAAATTAACCCTTAGATACAGTACACATAGCCTTCTCTAATCTCTCAAATGTTGCATTAGCAGACTCATTCCAATGAAAAGAATCCTTCTTCAATAGAATGGTGAGGGGTGCTACTATACGACCATTATTATTCACAAGTATTTTGTAGTACCCTATCAATCCCAAGATACCCCTCAATTTCCTAATGGTTTTTGGAATAGGCCATTCCATGATAGCCTTAATTTTGTTAGGGTCCACCTTTACTCCATGTGAAACAATGTGTCCCAAATACTCCACCTCCTTCAGACCAAAAGCACACTTGGATGGCTTAGCATAGATTCGATGATATTCAAGTATTTGTAATGCTTGATCTACATGCGATAAATGTTATTCCCAAGTCTTGCTATAAATCAATATCATCAAATAACACTAACACAAACTTTCTCAAGAACATCTTAAAAATGGAATTCATCAAGATTTGGGATGTAGATGGTGCATTGGTAAGACTGAATGACATTGCCAAAAATTCATAATGATCCTTATGAGTCTGAAATCCTATCTTACATATATCATCCTCCTTAATTCAATTTTGGTGATAATCAGATCTAAGATATAACTTGGTAAAATACATAGCTCCATTCAATTCATCTAGCAAATCATCAATGAATGGAATAGGAAACTTATCTTTAATGGTGTACATTTTGAGCACTCTATAATCTAGAAACATGCACCAAGTTTCAACCTTCTTATGTACCATCACCATAGGTGAGGAGTAAGGACTTTGGATATGCTCGATAATTCTTTCCTCTAGCATCTCCTCAATATTTTTTTATATCTCACTTTTTTGTATGTGTGGGTACCTATAAGGCCTGATGTTCGGTGGTTGGCTCCCTAGAACTAGTTATATGGTATGATCATGATCCCTATTTAGAGGAAGTCGTTTACGAATATCTCCAATAACCACTAAGTGATGATCAATTATTTCTTGTCAACTTCAATGAGTAGGAGCATTAGATTGAGAGACTTCTAACAAACATATTTGGGCCACAAATCCATCCACTCCTTTCTTAATAAACTTTTGCATTTGATGAGAGCTTACCATCTACGGGGACTTTTCCTTCAACCCCCTTAGCTCTACTACCTTTCCTTCTATTGAAGTCTCATGAATAGTTCTTGGAAGTTCATCTCAATTGTTCCCAATGTAGTAAGCCATTGTACTCCCAAAATAATATATGTTGCACCCATAGATATCCCATACATTGGGGTATCAAGTTAATAATCTCCTGTGGATAATTTAATGCTGACACTTCCCAAAACAACTAGCTATACCATGATCTGCAATCAAAACTTGAAACTTTGGAGCTAGATATATAAAACAATTTAGATGAGTAGCCAATTTTTTGTTGATGAAATTATGAGTACTACCTGAGTCAATCAACACTGTTACTTTTTGCTTCTTTAAGAAACCCACTACCTTGAGAGTTTGTGGAGCACTAAAACCTAAGAGTGCATGGGAATAAATGATTGGTTGAGAATCATATGATTCCTCATTTGACTACATTTCATCCTCTAATATGGGTTCCTCCTCTTCTTCCTCACTTGGACCTTCAATATAAAACAATTTCTTTTCACTACATTTATGTCCTCAACTATATTTTCTATCACAATTGAAAAAAATCTCTTTTGCTCTTTTATCCTCAATTTGTTGTGGAGTTAACCTAGTAGGTTGAGGAAGAGGTAGTGAATATTCTCTCTTGTCACATTATACCTTTGCTTCTTAGTTATTAAATACTTCTCCTCTACCCTACATGTTAAGATAAAAGACTCAATTATAGAGCTAGGACTAAACATGCATACCTCATGTTGAATGTGATCCTTGAGACCAACCAAGAATAAATCATTCAATTTATCCTCTTTAATTGTATTCACTCTTAAGGATATATTTTGGAATTGTTGAATATAATCCTTAACTAATCTTGTTTGTTGAATTTTAGCAAGCTGCTAAAGAAGTTGTATATCACACTATTGCTATATTGTGATTGGAGTTCCTCCGTAAGAATTGACCATGAGATGGTGAGACCCTTTTTCCTTCAATGAGTACAAAGCCAACAATACCAAATGAATTGATTTAGTTCTAGCTATAGGGAAGCCATCATGACCTTTTGTCCATTTTGGATTTGATGTACTTAAAAAAAAATCTCTATTTGGTTTATCCATGTTAGAAGATCCTTGCCATCAAACTTGCACATATCCATCATTGGAAACAAACTCCTTGATCCCATAGGAGTATTAAAATTTGTGTCAATATTAGTTGACCTAGAATTTTCACCTTGGTTGCTCAAGAACTCCTTTCTTGGTTCATTCATAGAGGTTCTTAACATGCTTCATATATCCAATATATCTCCTCTTAGGTCACACATATCCATATTCAGTGAGGAAATATCTTCCTTGACCTTACTGATTTCCTCATTAGGATTAATATCCTCTTGTTTTATCACATCCTTATCAAGATTCTTCTCCAATGTGACAACATTATTTTGGCCCTTGTTGTAGACCTCACCATGATGGTGTTGGATATTTCTGATATGTGGTTTGCATTGATGTCAACACTATTTCCATTAATGACTTTAAGGTTGTATATGTCGAGGATTTTGAGAAAATTGTAATAAAATAAGTTGCAAGTTGTCGGTGATGTAATGAAGTTCAATATGGTGGCTAGCTCAGTATATTGATGATAAGAGGTTGTGGATTAAATGGTTTATTCACAAGTATATCTAGTTTATCCTCATGAAGTTTTAGATGTTCACATGAAGATTTGATTGAGTTATAAGTATTTGTGTTCTGACAGTTGTTCTGTTGCTTTAGTTGGTGTTCCTAAAAGAAGATGATGTGATTCTAGTAATTTGAGTTGTTTTGGATGCTTCTATGGTGATTCATGATGCTTGTGGATGTTTCTAGATCATGCTCTATCTGTGTTGTTGGTCCACATTGATCATTGTGCTCACGATTGGTGATTTTCTTCAGTGAGTTCATTTTTTTCATGATCATGTCCAACAGGGTAATTGTAGCATGTTGCAAATATTTGAGGCATAATTTTTGAAGGTGTTCTGTATTTGAGGATGTTGTTTTGGGTCCTTAATATTTTTTGGCTGACATTGTTTGGTCCGCATTGATAAATTATTTATTATTTTAGGCTGACAATTTGTACACATTTTATATTTTGTTGGGCCGACATGTAGTTGATGTTAGCCTTAGTTGTCAATATATATGATCAATTATTTATACCATTTGATGGTATGGTGTGCTAATAATTTTCTAATCTTTCAAAGGTAGAAGTAAAGTATGAAGAAGAGCGAGTAGATGAAATTGTTTATGTCCTTAACCGAAATTATAATCAGGCACTAGAAGATGCTATTTTCTCAGTTCAAAATCTTTTGGATGTAATCCAAATGTGACTGTAAGATAGTTAGTCTTCTTTTGGGCAGTAAGCCTTTTTTATGTAAGTAGTGTGATCTAGGTAGTGTGCCTGAATGCATGTGCATTCCCCATTTGTAATACTTTTAATAGGGTATAATCTTGTGGACTAACCTCCACCGTGGTTTTTCCCCTAACAGGGTTGCCACATAAAAATCTTGGTGCTATGTGTGTTTTTGATGTGGTGATAGTTTATGCTTTCATTTTATTTATTAGATCTGAGAATAAATTTAATATGTATAATTTATGTGACAATTGATTTGCCCCCTCTCAGTTGTCTACCCTTGTGTTTCCAACAATTGGTATTAGAGTAGGTTCCTTCAGAGAAGCTTGACTACTTGAGGTGATTCGGGAAGGAGACATATAAGAAGGATAGTTCGAGATTTGATGGAACTAATTATTCTCTATGGAAGACTTGAATGGAGTGTCATCTAAGATGAATTGGTGAACCTTACTGGACAATTACAAAGAATAGGTATATCATCCCACATAATGGTCCTTCTACTACAGGTGAGATTAAGGAAGCTGAGTACAATATTAGGGCTAAGGAAGCATTGTTGAGTGCTCTGACTGATTTTGAGATGACATATGTAATGGAGCTTAAGACTGCTTATGAGATCTAGAAAAAGTTGGAAAATTTGTATGAAGGTGATACCCATGTGAAGATTGCTAAGTTGAAAATCCTAAAAGGGAAATATGAAATGTTGACAATGGATGAGGATGATAATATCACTTCTTTTATGTAGAGAGTGGATTAACTTGTGTGTAGTATCAGATGTGCTGGTGGAACATTGGAAGAATTAAAGATTGTTGCTAAAGTGCTCATGTCCTTTCCTGTTGCATATAAACACAAAATTGTTGCTATTGAGGAGATCCAGACTGTGAAAAATGTAACTAGAGACATGTTGATTGGTAAGCTTTCTACTTTTGAGTTAAGTGAGTTTGGTGAATCTCTTCCTAAGATAGAATCTGCATTCAAAGCTACTATATTTGGAAAAGATAAGCAAAGATATGATCTGAGAGAAATTTACTCTAGAAAAATTTCCAAGTATGAGCAGGAAATGAGAGAGATTGAAGAAGAAGAGATAAAACTAGATGAGCTTGAAGCACTTATTATCAAGAGGGTAGCTAGAGGAGAAGGTAAGTATAAAGGGAAATTTCCTCTTAAATGTTTTCTTGCAATAAGATAGATCATTTTTCCTCAAGTTGTTTGGAAAGAGTTCCTAAGCCAAGACCTAACAAGCCTAGATTCCAAAGAAAGTGTTATTATGTTGTTGATGAAGGTGTGACAGATGATGAATTTGATAAAGGGAATTTAAGTGAGGATGAATTCCTATCAAGAAAAATGATCCATTACCTACTGAATCTACTAGTTGTACAAATGTGGAGAAAGCTCTAGCTACCAGAGTTGAAGAAAAAGATGAATGGGTGATTGACAGTGGATGCTCTCATCACATGATAGGTGATAAAAGTAAATTTGTGAGCTTGTAAAAGTATGATGGTGGTGTTGTAAGATTTAGTGATGATAAAGCTGGTGTAATCCATGGCAAAGGATCCATTTCTCTTGATGGTAAGCATAATACTGATGATGTTCTATATGTGGAAGGTTTGAAGAATAATATCTTAAGTGTTGGAAAAATGGTTGACAAGGGATAGAATATTCAATTCAAGGATGGAAAGTGTAGAATATTGGGGAGTTTTGGAAATGTGATTGCATCTAGTACAAAAACAAAAGGTAATATCTTTCACCTAAGTGCTACTAGTAAAAGTTTTCTGATTTCTCAAGTTGATGAAAGTTGGTTGTGGCATAAGAGATTGTTTCATGTAAACTTTGACAATATTATCAAGATAAGTTATACTCAGGCAGTGAGAGATCTTCCTATGTTGATAAAACCTACTAATGCTATATGCAAGGAATGTCAATTAGGGAAGCAAACTAGAGTTTCATTCTAGAGAAAACAACATTGTTCAAATGAAGTGTTGGATCTTGTGCATACTAACTTGTGTGGTCCTTCTAGAGTTAGAAGTTTACAAGGAGACAGGTATTTCATGTTACTTATTGATGATTATTCTAGATTAATGTGGGTTACTTTCTTAAGGGAAAAATATGAAGCTCTAGAGAAATTCAAAATTTTTAAGTCTATGGTTGAGATAGAGATAGGACTGAAGATTAAATGTCTGAGATCAGATAGAGGTGGTGAATTCACTTCCGGTGAGTTTAATTCTTTTTGTGAAGAGCATTTGATAAAGAGACAATTATCTGTGTTGTGGACCCCTCAACAAAATGGAGTTGTGGAAAGGAAGAACATGAGAATTCAAGAAGCTGCTAGGAGGAAATATTCCACATATCTACTAGAGAGAAGCTATGAGTACTACCATTTACACTCTCAATCGGGTACATGTCAAAGGTGATACCGGTAAGACTCCTAATGAGCTATGGTTTGGTCATAAGCCTACTATTAGATACTTCAAAATATTTGGGAGTAAATGCTATATTAAAAGAGATGAAGATATAGGAAAGTTTGATGCTAGAAGTGATGAAGGAATCTTTCTTGGTTACTCGACTAAAAGTAAAGCCTACCAGTGCTACAATAAGAGATTGAGGAAAGTAATTGAAAGTGCTAATGTCAAGGTTGATGAAGACATAGTTAGACCATCTAGAACCTGTGGATATGATTCAAATGATTAGAATGATAGTTCAGATAAAGGAAAGAAAGTTCAAACTCTAAATCAAGTTCAGATCATTTCGGTGAATCTGGAAAATCAAGAGGAAGAAACTAGTGAAAGTGTAGAAGTGAGATCATAAGAGCCTGAGGTTCAAGAATACCCTAAGACTCCAAGGTATGTAAGAATAAATCATTCAGAAGATCAGATTATAGGTGATAAGAACAAAGGTGTTCAAACTAGGACAAGAATTGTAGAAGAATACTATTTGATCTCAAAGACTGAGCCTAATAGTATCAATGAAGTGTGCAAAGATGAACATTGGGTGGAAGAAATGAAAGAACTTCTGCAAATTGAGAAGAATGATACATGGATTCTTGTTCCTAGACCTAAGGACAAAATTGTAATTTGAACTAAATGGTTCTTTCAGAACAAACTGAGCAAGGTGAAGTTGTTAGAAACAAAGCAAGACTTGTGTGTAAAGGATATTCTTAGAGGGAAGGAATTGACTTTGAAGAAACTTTTTCTCCTGTAATCAAGGGATTTCTTCAGATTAAGAGAGTTAGCAATAAACAATGAATAATAAACAAAATCCAAAGATTTTACGAAACACAAAGGAAGTAAACGAAAGAAGAATTATACCTGATTGTTGATACCTCCATGATTCCCTTTCATAATACCTTCTTGCTTGCTGGAAAATGTTGCCCTCAGATTCGTCTTTCGAGCAATCTAGAAATGCCTAAGTCCTACAACAAGTCTTGAAGGATTTGATATGTCTAAATGCCTATGTCTAAAATTCAATGTCTATGCCTATGCTTAAAACAAATGCCAATATTGAAATACTACAATTGCCTATGACGATAAATGTGAAACTAAGTAAATGCCTATAATAATTATGCAAAATGTCAAAATGAGCGTGTGTGTCATCGAAAAGTGAGAAGAAGATGGCATTTTATAGAAAAGGCCATTTCGAATGGACGGGCGAGATTAATTGATGATGAGAACCTAAAATGAGAGGTCCAGATTAAATCTGAGAATCCCTAATTAGGGTTAGGGAAAAATCCTTAATCAAACGGTGAGAACAAAATTGGATTAACGATGGAAAAAAAATGAGACAAATTAATTAGAAAATAAAGATTTTCAAAAAATCAAGAAGATAAGATTGCCTAATTTGCAAGATTCGAAAAATCAAGAAGATAAGAAGTGGACTGAAGATAAGATTTGAAAAATCAAGAATCTGCCCGATTGCTTGATTTTTGGAAGAATAATTACCAATTTGAATTAAATTAATTCAAAATGATGATTATTTGAGACAAGTAAATAATCTTTTCAGATTATTTACCAAAAAGGACTGACAGTTAAGATTGAGATGACATTTTAAATAATTTAATTTATTTAAAATGAGAAGAATATTAATTGGAAATTAAATAATTAAATTTAATTATTTAATTTACCAGATAAGACTAATTAATTAAATTAATTAATCAATTCATTTAATTAAGACAATTAGTAACATATTAAATAAATAAATGTAATTCATTTATTTAATAATCAGGAAGAATTAATGAAGAAAGGGGAATTAAATAAATTAAGAAATTTATTTAATTAAGGGAAGACTTAGACAATTAATGACATATTTAATAAATAAATGAAATTTATTTATTTAATAATCATGAAGAATAAATGACATGAATTAATTAAATAATTATGAATTATTTAATCAATAGTCGAATGTGGACCAAGGACATAATTAAATGTCATAATTATGCTAGGACGAAAGTGGTAAAAATGAAGCTTGCAGGCCTAGGTCATTTTTAGGTGTCTACATTTTGCCCCTCTTTGTCATAATGTAGCATGTCGCATTGTGACAAAGAAAATAAGTCAAGAATATGCCCCAGCGAAGGTACAGAGTATCCTTGCCCCCTCGGGAAATTTTCAAATTTTGGGTCGGCGCCAGAAAAATTTGCAAAGGGTCCCGATAAATCAATTCTATGCTCAGAAAAACAACGGCACAGTCGGTTTCGGATTCTGACATGTTTAAAGCAACTTATGAGGAAGTCAACAGTGTTCAAATGAGCCTCCAGTATTGACTTTGTTTGAAAAATGCCATTTTGACCTTATAAATAGGTTGACAAAGGGGGTAAAGTCAATTCACTTTTACTATTTACCTTGCAAAACTTGAGAGCTCAGAGCGAAAGGTGCAGCAACGAGGATGGTTATTCCCGTGTCAGAGCACCGCAGAGAGATCATGAGGACCTTCAGATGGCCAGAGGGCTCAGAGGTGGCAGTATGTACCCTAAACTCCCTTTGTCATTTTATCATTTTACGTGCTATTTAATGCTTTCTAGGGTAGTCAACACCTGCGCTGCGACGCATATGCGTTCGCATAAGCCGCAATTGCCTTCGCGTTCGACGCATTCGATGTGTCGCGACGCAAGTGCAAAGAATAAAAAGGTCATTCCAGTGGTTCACACCGCAATTGACAATTCATGCGACGCAAGTGACTTTCTGAGTTGCATTTGACCACTAGAAAGCCGCAATCGATATTTTGTGACGTAATTGCTATGTTGAATGTCGCAATTGTAAGATCGTGTCGCAAACGCCATGTTGCGACGCATTTGCTAAATTTCATGATGCCAATGATATTGCGAGACGCAATTGACATGTCGAGACGCATTTGATGTTTTGAACAACTCAGTTGTCTTTTCGCGACATAATTCCTTGGTTGCGACGCATTTGTCCGTTGTCTTAATAAAACTTGTTTTGTTGTTTGCGTGACCTTAGATGCTTTCCTGATGTTTACAGTTGTTCAAAAAGTGTTGATGTAGTGTTCGTCCTTTTTGCAGAGGCAGCTTGCCCCTATTTGTACTAGAGAGAGCAGACCGACCACCTTTCGGTTCGCAGATCAGTTGGGCCCGCGAGAGCGGTGACGATTGATGAGACTAGGCTTATTCTATGTTGCGTTCATGCCCGCCATTCGGGTAAACAGGGGTCTGCTGATGGCGTTGTGCGAGCGATGGCACTCCGAGACCTGTTCCTTCCATCTGCCAACAGGTGAGGCCACCATTACCCTGGAGGACATCTACCGTATTCTCTGGATTCCTATTTGAGGGGAGCAGATTGTGTATGATCCACATCATGGCGAGTAGACCTTCCGTGCCTATTATCGGGATCAGGGTGCTGGACTGGGGATTCAGGGCTATGAGATCCAATGGGAGTTCATGGTGGAGCACTACGGGTGCTTCGATGCATTTCTGGCGACGATGATTGCAGGTATCCTGATTCCTGACCGGCGAGGTCATGGATTTCTGATTGGTTGGGAGGACGTCCTGGTCGGCATGAGATGGGACATGATAGTTTATGCATGGGGTACTTGCCTGCTAGGTATGCTTTACCATCAGCTTCACGATGTCACGTACAGGAGAGGAGAGAGTATCTCCTGCAGGACCACTCTTATGATGATCTGGGCATGGGAGCACATTGCTATATTCTGCCCCCTATTGACAGACCGCAGCTAGCCAAGGGGATGCCCTACTCTTACTACTATGCCAGCGCATTATAGCAGACCCATATGGGCAAGATAGGGTGGTGGCGTCACAGGATTGACACCATGGTGACGTTCATCTGGAGGCCATACAGAGACTGTGCAGCATGGGATGATGAGGATGAGCACCTCAACTTCTATAGGTAGTACATATATCTAATTGGTAGGACAGTGCAGACGTCACTGATCATTGAGATGTACCTCCCGCAACGTGTTCTTAGGTAGTTCAGAGAGCAGCAGGATGTGCTTGTGGGGACAACGGAGTATGCTAGGTCATCTAGAGAGTATGCATGGGGGCCGGCCATCCCAGTGGCCTTTGCGACACAACAGATAGATGGGTTAGTAGCTCAGGCCCAGGGTTGGAGAGGAGGAGTAGTAGATCTGGGTACAACGCCGGCATATGATCTATGGTGGCAGGCACACTGACCAATGCCCTTGACAGATCCTGATGGGCCAGCACCAGTTGATAGGCAGTCAGTTATTCTGTGGGTTCCACAAGCCAGACGAGGTGGTAGAGGTAGGGATGGAGGCCGAGGGAGAAGCAGAGGCAGGGATGGAGATGGAGGGAGGGGTGGGGATGATGGAGGGAGGGGTGGGGATGGAGGCAGAGGTGGGGATGGAGGCAGAGACAGAGGCAGGGGTGGGGATGGAGGCCGAGGTGGAGATGATGGTGGAGATGGCAGGAGGCGACGGCGAGATGGACAAAGACAAGTTCAGAGGGTGCGCCCCCGAGTGGCGAGGGTGGTGTTAGATGCTATCCCTGAGGTTGGTGAGGAGGGTGAGGGAGAGGAGCAGCCCAGGCAGGAGGGAGAGGGCGAGGAGAGATAGGAGGATGAGCCAGAGGTGAGGGGATAGGAGGAGGAAGCGGAGGTGGAGAGGCATGAGGGGGAGGTGGAGGCGGAGGTAGAGAGGCATGAGGAGGAGGCGGAGAGGCATGAAGAGGAGGCGGAGGTGGAGAGGCATGAGGAGGAGGCAGAGGCAGAGAGGCATGAGGAGGAGGTAGAGGCAGAGAGGCATGAGGATATGCCAGAGATGGAGGTGGAGGTGGGTGGGCAGGAGGAGGAGGTGGCAGGGCAGGATGATGATGATGACGAGGAGGATGATGCCATAGGTGAGGCCAAGAGACTTCTCAGATGGCAGATGGTGGAGGGAGAGGAGGAGATACCGTCCACTTTAGGGTTTCTACCAGATGCTACAGCAAATCAGAGGGTGCTAGACCTTCAACAGAGATTGGACGCCAGCTTGGCATAGGTCAGGTCTTTACAGTCAGCTCTGGAGGTAGCCCAGGTAGAGCGGGATCAGGCGGTGATCCACCAGCAGGATGCAGCCCAGTGGTGTACCGAGTTTGCAGCCTTGTGCATAGGACCTATGGGAGACATGGCTCGGGAGTTGGCCAGAGTTAGCACGAGACTGGGGCAATACCAGACTCTCTATGAGCAGGCAGTGTTGCCAGAGCGACGAGATCCTACCTTGTCCCGATCACAAACGAGGATAGGTAGCAGGTACAGGTCAGGTAGTGGCAGTGGTACGAGGAGCCACACTAGTGTTGGAGGGTCTACCTCAACAAGGCACAGGTCCCATCATTCGCGCAGGCACACTCCTAGTCCTAGGTCGACTGGTTCAGTGCAGAGATCAGTACAACCACCAGTGACAGATCCTTCTATTTCTCAGAGTCTAGCAGCAGTGACTTCACAGATGTTCTATACTGTTGAGATGGACCGTCCTTTGCAGCTCCGTCAGTGGCATAGATGGAGGTTTCCATAGTTTCAGTGCAGAGGTCAGTACAGGATCAGCCGCCAGTGATAGATCCATCTACCTCCCAGAGTCCGGTAGCATTGACCTCACAGATGTTTGCCAGCATCAGGATGATACCGTCACTCACGGTTCCATCAGTTTCTTAGACTGAGGTTGCTACAGGGCCCCCTATTGCTTCAGAGCCAGTGATAGGGCCTCAACCACCACATTCCTCACCTCGAGGGGATGATGAGAGCCTACCTTAGGGGTATACTTGTATTTTGACACACTATGTATATTATTGAGCCTGCGAGCTCCATTTTTGGGATATCCATTGACTCTATCCTGTGACATTGTACCTTTTTGAGGTGACATTATATGATGATGTAGTTTTGATGTGACCTACATGTTTTATGTGATGCTCTTTGCTTTATGTATTATGACATGTATGATGTATGACTTATGATGCCATGTATGTCCTATGATGCCTATTTGTGATTTTTGATGCCATGATGATGCAATGCTTATTTACATGATTGTGTTAATGATGTGCATGATGTACTTATGTTAAAGATGCGATGCTGATGATTATGATAATGCCATGCTTTGTAATTAGGTATATGATTTAATGCCATGGATGATATATGTATGGACCTAATGCAATGTATATGATCATGTATGCACTTATGTTTTTGGATGTCACAGGATATCATCGTGGGATGGACGAGAGAAGATGACGAGACTGATGAGAGAAGATGATCAGACCAAAGAGGAGAAGACATGAGACCTATGAAAATGCATGTTAATTCCTAGACCAAATCCTTCAAAACTTTACTATAGGACTTAATATTTATTGCTCTTAATCATCATTAGGCAAACTGCTGTAATGGCCAACAAACACCATGATATGACATAGATCAAGGTGTGCAATGTCATACCATTACCTAAGACAAACAGTCGCAGATAAGGATGATCATGACTCATACTATGAGCGTGATTGCCCCAGTCTTGTTGTCATAATCAACCACAAGCAGAAAAATACAAGGACAGATCATGAAACGTCGCTGCTTCTCTAAATCCTGTTTCCAGGAAATCCTTGAGAAACTAGTGACATGATTGCCAAAAGACAAAAATAAAGTCCCTATCATGATATGTCGTTGCTTTTCTAAATCCCAGAATCAGGACCTTGCTGAGAAGCTAGTAGTCATGCGCGTCAATTGTCATGCTACGTCACTGCTTCTCTAAATCCTACTTAGTGGGATCTCGCTGAAAAACTAATAACATGATAAAAGATCAAAAGACAATTGTCAAGTGTTTGCCAAGTGCATTTGGATATCCATTGTTCTGATGTCAAGATGCCATGATTTGATAATGTCGAGATGTCGAAATGTTTAAAAGTTTTGATTGACCTTGGAAAATGTCAAGAATTGGTGAATTCAGAAAGGACACATCCTGAATAATGCTGATGACTAGAGGATTTGGTCCCTAATGGTCGTAAGGGGTCCCTAAAAAAATAAATGACGATGCCTAGGAAGGACACATCCTAAGGCATAAATGACAGAGTTGGTTCTTCAGAAGGACACATCTGAAGAATACTGATGTCATGAAGAGTGATCTTTAGATGTCAAGAGGATCACTCAAAATGTCGAATGACGATGACGATGCCTAGGAAGGACACATCCTAAGGCGTAAATGACAGAGGTTATCGTTCAGAAGGACTCATTTGAAGACTAACCAAAATTTGATAGTTTGACCGGTTTATGATGATTTGACTTGCTTTGACCGAGTTTGACTTGTGTTTGACTATATGTCGATATTGCCTTGATGATATGAGTGATGTGTTGATGAGATTACCATGGTGAACAAATAATTGTTTTACTTTGTTTCAAGAGTTTTCCCATGTGGAAATTGATTGAAGATCTTTGACGTGTGTGCCAATGTAGTGCCATGAACCCTAATGGACTGACCTAGTGCAGCCTCAGAAGCTCATCGATAGATGGCCTTGCCTACGTCATACACTCAGAGATGTCGTAGTTTGACATGACCAATGACTTTGTCTTGATGAGCAAAGATTGTGCCATGATTTTATTTTGACAAACCTAAAAGGACTGACCTAATGTCTCGGGGACTCAAATATGAGTCTTGCCTATGTAGCAAATGCGCAGACACAACGTAGTTCTGACAGATGACGAAGACTGATTTGACATGATTGACTTTGACCAAAAATGATAGTGTGTTTGTGTTCTTCGAGTGGTCTAATGATTTTGTTCGATGTTTTTCTTCAGGACGTTTTATGATTTTTAGGTCTTTCTTCAGGACTTTTTATGATGTTTTTTGATTCTTTATTTAGGACATTTTGTGAATGTTTTTGTCTTTTTTTAGGACATTTTGCAATGTTTTTGGCTTTTTTAAGGACTTTTTATGATGTTTTTGTCTTTTTTCAGGACTTTTTGTGATGTTTTTGTGATCATATATGACATCCACTACAGTTGCATGATAAACATTTTGCCCCTAGTCAGGTCTAAGACTTGGCCACTTGCAAGGGAGAAGGACAGGATGCTGCTGACTTGTTAGACGGACAGTCGTCAGGACCTGATGTCAATTATTTAGCTACTATGACAGGTTGGGTAGGATGTGGTGGCGATTTACAGAATAGTGGCGAAGATACCTTTCATCCTAGGCCAAGTTAGACAAAGTGACAGTAGATGGCAGAGTAGTGATTGATTATGCATGGGGCCTGTTTGCCAGGTTTTCACCATGGTACTTGTCCAAAGTGCCTGTTTGTTAGGCTTTCACTATTGAACGAATCATTTTTCTCTTTACTCTTTTCATGATTTTTTTTTTTAATTTTTTTTTGGTGTCACCAAGACGCCTATTTGCCAGGTTTTCATCAAGGTGACGATTTTTATCATTTTTCAATTTTTTTGTATTTTATGACTTTCAGCTCCATCCTCTGATGCTATGCGTAGAACTTTCAGAGATGTAAACTGTTGATAGGTTCTGTCAACTGTTCCCCATCTAGAGTTGCCAATTGATAAGCGCCGGAACCAAAAGAATATATGATAATATAGGGACCTAGCCAGTTTGGTTCAAATTTTCCTGGCTTTTCTCTGTCTGCTTAGTTCTTGGGGTTCTGCATTAGAACTAGGTCGCCGATGTCAAACTTTCTGACCATAACCTTTTTATTGTAGCTGTGACAAAGGCGGTTCTGATATGCTTGGAGATGATTCAGTGAGTTTTGTCTTCTTTCCTCCAGCATTTCCAGCTCATGCAAGCGTGATTGTCGGTAGTCCTCTTCATCAGTAAGACCCTTCAAGGAGACTCATAGCGAAGGAATTTCGATCTCAATGGGTAAGATGGCTTCGACACCAAAGACTAGGGAGAATGGGGTGGCCCCTGTAGGTGTACGAATGCTAGTTCGATAAGCCCACAGAGCAGGGTTAAGTTGTATGTGCCAGTCACGGCCAGTGTCATTGAAAGTCTTTTTGAGAATCTTGACAATGGTTTTATTCGACGCCTCAGCTTGGCCATTTCCTTGTGGGTAGTATGGAGATGAAAAGTGGTGTTGGATATGGAATCGCTCACATAACTCACGTACGTCTTGGTTTTTGAACGGATGTCTGTTGTCAGTGATGATGGACTGTGGAAGGCCATACCAAAAAATAATGTAATTAAGGATGAACTTTGATATTTGTTTGCCAGTAATATATGTCAATGGGATGGCTTCAAACCACTTTGTGAAATACTCAGTGGCGATAATAATGAATTTATGGCTGTTGGATGAGGTCAGATGAATCTTACCCATGAGGTCGAGTCCCCATTGAGCAAAGGGCCACGGAGAAGTGATGGGCCGAAGTTCCTACGCTGGAGCATGGACCAGGTCACTGTGTATTTGACATTTGCAACAAGTCCTGACATATTCAATTGCATCTTTTCCCATTGTCGGCCAATAATACCCAAGTCTCGTTAGTTTCTTAGCTAGCGTAGGACCACTCGAATGAGATCCGCATATACCGTCATGCACTTCTCGTAAGGTCGTACATGCTTCATCGGTGTCAAGACATCGAAGGAGGGTATCATCGAAACTACAGCAGTATAGGGTGTCACTGACAATGGCATACCTTGCATATTTTCTAATGAAGGACTTCCTTTGGTTATTGGACAGGTTTAGTGGAAGGGTTTGAGATTTTAGGTATTCGTAAATGTCCTGATACTAAGGAGAGTTGGGACCAATAAGTTCGCAAACCATTTCCAATTCTAGGATATCATATGCCGGTACCAAAAGTTGTTCTACTAAGAACTCAAGTTGTGACACATTTTTTGGGATGTCCAGAAGAGAACTGATAGTAGCCATTGCGTCAGCTGCCTTATTCTATACCCTGGGGATTTGTTCAAAAGAAATCAATTGAAAGTATGTCAGGAAACTGTCCACCATCCTCTTGTAGGGAAGCAACTTCTCATCCTTTGTTTCATAGTCATCATTCACTTGGTTGATCACGAGCTGGGAATCCCTGAATACAAGTAATGTCTAAATTTTCCATTTGATTGCCAACTTGAGACCTGTGACTAGTGCTTCATATTCGGAAATGTTATTTGTACAAGGGAAAGCGATCCTAAATGATTTAGGAATTGAATCCCCCTGTGGTGTGATAAACAAGATTCCAGCACCTGAGCCATGACCAGTATGAGACCCATCAAAATACAGTTTCCATGGTGATGCCGGTTCCGCATGAAAAATGGACTCATCGGGAAAATCAGTTACTAATGGATGAGTGGCTTGAATCGGTGCATATGCTAGTTGATCTGCTATTACTTTCCCTTTTATTGCTTTGCACTCAACATACTATATGTCATACTCGCTTAGGATCATGACCCATTTTGCCAACCGGCCTGTCAATGCTGCTCGACTTAGTAGATATTTCAATGGATCAATCTTGGCAACCAGTTGTGTCTGATGACTGAGCATATAGTGTCTTAGTTTTTGGGATGCAAAGACAATAGCGAGGCATGCACATTCAATGTATGTGTAGCTCAACTCATAGCCTATCAGTGTGCGGTTGATGTAATAGATTGCTCTTTCTTTTCCTTCGTGATCATTTTGGGCCAGCAATGCCCCCAATGCTGAACTAGTAGTGGAGATGTATAGAATCAACGGCTTTCCATGAATGGGCAGCATGAGTACTGGTGTTAACAGCAGGTAATATTTTATTTGTTGGAAGGCCTCTTGACATTTATCCATCCATACAAAGGGGACACTTTTGCGCAATAGGTACTGGAACGGATGACACTTATCTATCAATTGGGCTATGAAACGGCTAATAGATTGTACTCTACCTTGCAGAGTTCTGAGTTCACTGATCCCTATGGGCGGAGGCATGTCTATAATTGCTTTGACCTTTGCCGGATCAACCTCTATGCCTCTTCGGGAAACTATGTATCCTAATAGTTTACCTGAGGTGACCCCAAAAACATAATTCTTAGGGTTTAGCCAAACTTTGTACTCTTCAAGTCTCTTGAAAATTATGTCGAGTACCCTCAAATGGTCTTTCCTAGTTGTTGATTTGGCCAACAGGTCATCTACATAATCCTCCATTATATTATGCATCATGTCATGGAAGATCGTGGTCATAGCCCTTTGATACGTGGCACCTGCATTTTTGAGACCAAATGGCATGACCTTCCAACAGTATGTACCCCACGGGCAAGTAAATGCCATTTTGTGTTGATCCTCAGGAGCAATGCGGATTTGATTATAGCCGAAGAAACCATCCATGAGGGATAGCATCTCATGTCCTACAGTTAGGTCTACTATGATGTCAATGTTGGGCAAAGGAAAGTCATCCTTTGGACATGCTTTATTTAGATCTCGAAAGTCTGTACACACGCGAATCAGCCCATTTGGTTTTGTCACCGACACTAGATTGGAAATCCATTCAGCATAATCTATAGACCTTATGAATCCAGCATCCAGTAATTTCTTTAACTCGACCTTGACCAGTAGGGCAACTTGAGGGTGCATTTTGCACAACTTTTGCTTGACTGGTTTAGCATTGGGTAATAATGGCAAATGATGAAGAACCAGTTTGGGGTCCAATCTTGGCATGTCTGCATAAGACCATGCAAAGTGGATTTTCTATTCTGCAAAGAATTTATGAAATTCAGGTTTCTCTTCATCAGTCAATGATGTGGAAAATAGGACCAACTTGGGGTCTTCTGCAGTTGAAATATTATCCTCTATTGTGTCCTCAATAAGCATGGCCGATTTCTCCTATTGCACGGGGAGAAAGTCCAGTCCTCCATCTTTGGGCGCCTCAGAGAGGTTTTCACCCATAGATTCATCCTTTATTTTTACTATTTTATCATCCAGAGGTTCCTTTTGGTTTTCACCTAGAGACGTTTCATTTTTTACTTATTTTTACTTTTGCGACTAGAGGACTGAATAGTCTTGCCAAAGTATGCGGTGCAGTCTAAATCAATGGTGAATCTGGATTTGTGGTCCCCACTGGGTATGCCTTCTCGTAATCCCATGACTTCAGCTATTGCCTCATCATTCTGAAATGTGTCTAGAACTGGTGGTCCTTGTTGGTCCCAATCAACTAGTTTAGGGTAAACTAAAGAAATGCCATCGTCAAGGCTAGTGAATTGGGGTGAGGATGCAGATAGCATGCAAATGGATTCAGTAATGTTGTAAATGAGGTTATCATCATCCAACTCGACATCGGACTTTATCCAATATTCTCCTTCACTAGTGTCATATTCGTTGTCAAAATAGGGAGTGAAGGTTGTAGATCCCTGGTTGTCAATGTCGTCTGATACCTCAGATGGATTGGACTGATGGGGTTCGGATGACGGGTGTTGTACGTCCTAGGAGGTGGTAGTGGGATTTTGACTATTCGGTGCTTGTTCAATTTTGAATGTTTGCCAAAATCGTTGTTCAGAGGTCAATTCCCCTGGTTTGACAAACAAATCATCAAGACAACAGTCACTGAGGGATCGTTCTGAGCCAAATTCCCACTCGTGGGAGTCAGTTTCGGTTAGGGTTTCCCTAGTAGTCTCGACACTTTTTGAAGCATGTACTCGCTCATTTGAAAGTCCAGAAGTATGTCGATTGTCATTGGCAAGTGATCCAAACCCTAATCCAAGATACTTCAGAATTTGAAAAACTTCTATGGGTTCCCTTCGGCCAGTTTTGTCTTTTCCTAGGCCACTAGTACCATCATAGCCTTTAGCCTTCATGAAGTCATAACCTTTGCCATATATTTGAATTGGTAATGGGGGTAATGTGACTGTATCCTTATAGATCCATCCCATGATGTCAGCAAGGTTTTCCTCACTCATGTCTCCCCACTTGATAAAAACTGTATTCGGTGGAACTTTGAAGGTTTCCTGAGGTTCCATTCTGAAACATGGCTGACCATAGTCCTTGGGAGACCTGGGCATTGTTGTTATGCTGTATGCTGCATGCACTTTGAATTCTTCGCAGCCAAGGTCCTGGATTTTGATAGTGGATTCAGTCTTAGAGCTGGTGGAAGGTGGCGGTGTGGCGGAAGACATGGATGGAGCGGATGTGGAAGATGACGTGAGTGTGGAAGGGTCGATATATTTGGATGATGAGGAGCCAGGTGCTTCTCAGTTAATAGGTACTCAGTTTTTGGAGATACCCCTTAAATTGGTACAATATTGGAAAGGGTCAGGGTCTCCGTATATGGTGACTTCTGTACCGTCAAAAGGAAACTTGAGGCATTGATGGTATGTAGACGGAACGACTTTTAAAGCGTGGATCCATGGACGACCAAGTAAAATGTTATATGGTAGTTCCAAATCTAGGACCTGGCAGGTTGTGTCTACAATGATCGGTCCCACTCTGATAGGGAGAGAGATAACACCCCTTGAAGAGTGTTCCTCGTCATCGTATGCTTTGATCAGTATGCTTTTTGTTGGGTCTACGCACGCATCAGAGAACCTTAAAGCTTTAACCAATTTGAGGGAGCATATATTCAATCCTACTCCGCCATCTACTAAAACCCGTCTAACTTTGTGCTTGTGGACAAAAGTTTCTATGTGTAATGCGTCATTGTGGTTGGTTTTATGTGATGAGTAGTCTTGATCCGAGAAGGTGATGTGGTGTGGCATGGTGAGATATCCCACCATAGTTTCAAACTGATTGACATCGATGTCCTTAGGGACCGACGACTCTAGGAGAGTTTTGTCTAGGATTTCTTTGTGTGTAGGAGAGATACGAAGCAGCTCAAGGATAGATATTTGCACGGGAGTCTTTCCTAGCTGGTCAATGAGGTTGAATTGACTTTTGGGTTTCCACTACTGTGTGGTTGGGACAGGTTTTGGCTATTTAGTAGATGGGTCGGGTTGTGATTGTTTAGCCGATGGGCCCGGTATAGTGATTTTGGCTTGTCTAGCAGAAGGTGGACCAGCTATAGTGACCTTGCCACTGCGAGTTGTAGCATTACATTGGGGTGCTCTTCTAACCATAATGGTATTGATGTATTCATTTTCAGTTCGGACATTGTTTATAATTGGTCCACTAGAATAATCGTACTTGACTCGGGAAAAGTTAGCTTGATTCTGTGAGCCTGACGTGGACGCATTATGAGAACCATGATCCTGTAGTGGATTCTTGTGGATAGTATGATCTGTATTGGAGGTGAATTGTGATCCACCTACTTCGATGGTGTGATTTTCAATAAGATCCTGTATTAGGTTTTTCAATTGTCGACAGTTAGAGGTTGTATGCCCTTTGGCTCGATGGTATTCGCAAAGTGCATTGTCATTCCACCATGCTGGTTTGAATTGTCCTGGGTCATATGGTTTGATTTCTGGAAGTGTGATGACCCCATGTTGAATGCATTTCTTAAGGACTTCTTCAATGGGTTCACCCCAATGGGTGTATGTGCAGCCCCTAGGAAATTGTCTCATTTGACAATATTGCCCTTGACTGTTTTGACCACTTTGTTTGTTTGAAAAACTATTGGAAGGAGGTGTCAATGTTGTTGTTGGTCTGTTTTGTTGTTGAACCCCTTTCAGGGCTAATATGAGACCTACAGTATTTGCAGTCTTGGCATCAACAACACCGTCATTTGTAACATGCTTATTCTTAACCCAATATTTGTTTTTGTCAGCGGGTGGATTGACGTTTGTGTTTTTGGAACGATATCTCAGTTCTCCCTTTGCGATAAGGGATTTCTCAATCTGGACCCCTTTTTCAAGTAACTCTATGAAGTTTGTGCAACACTGTATTTGCAATGTGAATTTTAGGGGCCCTAGAAGTGTTTGGACAAACATGTCGACTTTTTCTCTTTCGGGAATGTCAATGTGACATCAACTAGCAAGGCTTCTCCATTTTTGAAAGAATGGAATAAATGTCTCACCAGAGTCTTCTTGTGTGAGATTGCACAAGCTAGTGATAGAGGTATCCATGTCAATATTGTACGCGTAATTTCTTATGAATTTTTGTTTGAGCTCATCCCATGTCTGGATATCTTTTTAAATTGAAAACCATTCAAGGGCTTGACCCGCCAAAATTTTGGAAAAAATTCTCATCAAGTATGTTGGTTCGTAGGCGATATCCATACAATTGGTTGCAAATTCGTGAACATGTTCAATGGGATTTGTCTTGCCTCTATATTTTGTGAAGTTGGGTGACACGTATCCTGGCGGAAATGCAGGTATATGTAAGTTCGTGTTGAATGGGTATACATCTAGGTCATATGATATTTCTGATTTTCTGCCTGAAATGTACATGTTTTGCATAGTTTTCTCCATATCCCTCATTCTTTCTTTGAGTTCATCTATGGTAGGGTCGTTTACGTTTCCATATGTTGGATTGCCTGGTACACCATGTGTTCCTGTCTGGTGTGCGTGAATGTTGGTGTATTGTGGTGGTATGGGTTGTTGTGGTACATATGACGTGTGTTGTTGGTATTGGAAGTTATGATTTGGTGCATGTTGATGAGTATGAATGTTGGATGAATATGTTGGGATGTGTCCCCCAGCCATGTGTGTCGTTATTTGGGGGATGTTGTGACCATGACTGTTATGGTATGTCAATGATGTCATGGGTTGTGTTATTTGGCCACCTTCTGTAAATTGTTGGTTTTGTACAAGGGGGACGTTTGTGTTTGTACCTTGGGAGGTAATGACATTTGACTGTGTTGTCGTGTTAATTTTTTGTTGTTGTCCTTTAATAACGATACGTCCTGTGGCTCCTCCTAAAGGATTTTGTGAATTACTACTGAACAGATTTGTCAAAGTTGTGTTCATGGTAGTAGATGTAGTTGGCAAGGGGGGATTATGGTGACTTGATGATGCCGCCGTGGTATTTACTATCGTGGTAAAAAGAGGATTGGAATAATTTTCCCATGTTGTTGAGGAGCCAAGAGTGGTTCCATTCGATTGGGGTAGTGTTGTGGATGTTGTGGATGATTGTGATCCCCCAATAGATGTAGCATTTATTGTGTTGGAGATTTTTGGGATGTTGGGTGTGGTATGTACTGTCGTTGTGGTCCCAAAGGAAGTATTGTTCGTAGTATTTAGAAGTTGACCACTATGTGACATGTTATGTGCGTTATTGGCATTAGGGTCATGAAGTGTCAAATTTAGCGTGTTGGCATCAAATCCTGGTGGTAACTTAGCTCCTTCACTCAAAAGCATAGCTACGAATCTGTCTCTATCTTGATGAGCTATTGTTTCAGCAAGCTGATAGGCCTCTAGGTCTTGTGTCAATGCCTCTATTTTTTCCTGAAGTAGTTGACCATTTTCATCTCTTTGCAAGTAGAGTTCGAATGTACTATTTGACGAGGATTGCATTGTTGTTGGAGGTTGATTGTCTAGATTGGTAAATGGATCGTACAAGGTCCATTTTGAGTCATATGGAGGATTGTTGATAGTAAATGGGGGGTCTTGCCTAAAGTTTTCCATTTGTCTCTTTTTTTTTTGAAGTCTGGTTTCAACCATAAATGAGATTGCTCAAATAGGAATGACAACTTAAATGCAAGTATGACACTATGTGAAGTCTAAGGTTCAAGATGAAAACTAGAATGACTAATGTTTTTGGATTTTTTTGTGAATAAGGATATGCAATTTCTATGCAATGTAAGACAAGGTTATCTAAGCACCTCTAAACTCAACTTTGTTTTCGATTTTGACTGCTAAAGGACTTCGTTGGAAATGACAAGTTGACAAGGTCTAAATGACTAGTGAGTCTTCCTAACTAGACTTTTGAGTTGGAAGAAATCTCACAAAAGAGGACAATGACTAAAAGGGTGATTTGATAACGTGGTCCAAGAGGGTCTAATTTCGAAAACAATGACTTTGCAAAGTGTGCTTAAGATTTTCCTAATCCTACGTATGCAAAATATGAACCTAGGGACAATGTAATGTTGAATGTATGAAACTAAAAGGAATGAGGTATGAACCTATGGTGACTAATGCAAGCTAATAGACAAGACTTTGAGCAATATCAAGTTTGGTTTCTGACAGAATCTTCTTGATGACAGTGTTTGACAAATTATGACAATTTGAAGACCTCAGGTTTCGACTATGAAGTTTAAAATTTTGACAGGCAAATGTGTCACAGTTTGGCAAATGCGTCATAGTTTAGCAAATGCAATTCAGTTTTGCAATTGCGGCTTTCGGACTGTCAAATGCGACTCGATTTAGCATATGCGGCTTTTAAGTTGACAGATGTGTCGTGACGCCTACAGATGCAGTGTTCTAAGTTTCAAATGCAGTTTAGCAGAGCAGTTGCGTTGCAGAAAATCAGTTGCGGTTTGATAGATATGACAATTTTGTTTCAAAGTGATTTTCTTGTCATTTTGATGGAAGTTTTGATCTGTTTGGTGAATGTTTTGTTTTGAACTTGGTAAAACCAGAAAACACTTGACAAGCACAGCATTTAAAAAAAAAAGAAAGTAACCAAACACACATCAGAAAAGCATGATCCTAGGTTAAGCCAAGACAATATTCGCTAGATTCCACGCAGGTCTCCCCAACCGCATATCTGTAGCATGTGAATTCAGAAGCTTGGCTGCACAGGCTCCCCCTTACAGTGCACTCTCTTCTCAAGCCAACCAAGCTTCCAACCCCCATGAAACTCCCATGGCGAACTGATCACCTCTACTACAAACTGTGAAAGTGTGGATGCCTTCACACCGACCGGTGCTGCGCTAGCAAATAGAAGGATTTTGGCTTTCTATACAAGATTTTTTAGTTCGGGACCCCCGTTCAAGTGGCCATACATGGGGCAAGAGATTAATCACCATTAAGGTGGCACTCCAGCCTGAAGAGGTTAAGCTCAACAGGGTTTAAGGGAGTACAACTCCGTCCGTATGACACATCCGTACTCGCAACCTTAGGTTTTCCCTTAAGGTTTACATTTATATACCGGTCGGGGGTAGCTTGGCCTTAGCTCCGTTTCCAGTTTGAGTCACGTTGGGGTGATGAAATCCCCAGGAAGGCCCAATTTCTAGAGTTGGTAACCATTTCTCTTACACCCAAGATCGCTCGAAAGTGCGAGGGGAGAGGATACTCTGATATACCAAGTCAAGGTAAATAACAGATTAGAATGGGTCTGGTTTTCTGATCACAAGGTTTTCACCAAGTGAGAGCATACTCACCTACCATTCTGCAACCACAATCAAGCATAGAAGACATTAGTTCGTTTTATATGCACCAAAATCAAATGTTTGCTACTCTAAGAAAAACAAGCACAAAGTTTGTTTTATTCCTTCTTTGACATGCGAATCTGCAAACAATGAATATTAGTAGTCTCTTATGCAATGGTCTTCGATGCACGGATGAGGATCGCCACAAGCTATAAGAAAATATTAGTAACACAAAAAATCTAATCTAGTTAACATGCAGGAATTAAAAAAAAACACAAAAAAATAGAAAACTAGAAAACCAGTAACCAGAAAAACCCAAAGATCTGAAAATCAAAATGGCAAAACTGAAAGAAAATTTTACCAGATAGATGCGGCTCGACAGGTCAGATGCGTCGTTCTGGTCTTCAAATGCAGTTCTCCATATCAAATGCATCATTCTGGTTGTCAGTTGTGGCTTGTCAGGGCGATTGTGGCTCTCGAGTCGGCAGATGCGTCACGACGCATCAAATGCGTCACGATGTTTTTAAAAAAGATAGTTGCGTCGATCTGTACCTGTACCTGCAAAACAACAGAAAACAAAAAAAAATGTACGGAAACAAGAAAACAGAGTCGGGTTCACCAATGTAATCAAGGGATTTCTTCAGATTAAGAGAGTTAGCAATAAACAATGAATAATAAATGAAATCCAAAGATTTTACGAAACACAAAGGAAGTAAACGAAAGAACAATTATACCTGATTGTTGATACCTCCATGATTCCCTTTCGTAATACCTTCTTGCTTGCTGGAAAATGTTGCCCTCAGATTCGTCTTTCGAGCAATCTAGAAATGCCTAAGTCCTACAACAAGTCTTGAAGGATTTGATATGTCTAAAAGTCAATGTCTATGCCTCTGCTTAAAACAAATTCCAATATTGAAATACTACAATTGCCTATGACGATAAATGTGAAACTAAGTAAATGCCTATAATAATTACGCAAAATGTCAAAATGAGCGTGTGTGTCATCGAAAAGTGAGAAGAAGATGGAATTTTATAGAAAAGGCCATTTCGAATGGATGGGTGAGATTAATTGATGATGAGAACCTAAAATGAGAGGTCCAGATTAAATCTGAGAATCCCTAATTAGGGTTAGGGAAAAATCCTTAATCAAACGGTGAGAACAAAATTGGATCGACGGTGGAAAATAAATGAGACAAATTAATTAGAAAATAAAGATTTTCAAAAAATCAAGAAGATAAGATTGCCTGATCTGCAAGATTCGAAAAATCAAGAAGATAAGATGTGGACTAAAGATAAGATTTGAAAAATCAAGAATCTGCCCGATTGCTTGATTTTTGGAAGAATAATTACCAATTTGAATTAAATTAATTCAAAATGATGATTATTTGAGACAAGTAAATAATCTTTTCAGATTATTTACCAAAAAGGACTGACAGTTATGATTGACATGACATTTTAAATAATTTAATTTATTTAAAATGAGAAGAATATTAATTGGCAATTAAATAATTAAATTTAATTATTTAATTTAGCAGATAAGACTAATTAATTTAATTAATTAATCAATTCATTTAATTAAGACAATTAGTGACATATTAAATAAATAAATGTAATTCATTTATTTAATAATCAGGAAGAATTAATGAAGAAAGGGGAATTAAATAAATTAAGAAATTTATTTAATTAAGGGAAGACTTAGACAATTAATGACGTATTTAATAAATAAATGAAATTTATTTATTTAATAACCATGAAGAATAAATGACATGAATTAATTAAATAATTATGAATTATTTAATCAATAGTCAAATGTGGACCAAGGACATAATTAAATGTCATAATTATGCTAGGACAAAAGTGGTAAAAATGAAGCTTGCAGGCCTAGGTCATTTTTAGGTGGCTACATCTCCTATTGCTAGGATTGAAGCAATGAGACTATTTCTTACTAATGCTACATACAAAAACTTCAAGGTTTATCAAATGGATGTCAAGTCAACATTTCTAAATGGTGAACTAGAAGCAAAAGTGTATATTGAGCAACCTGATGGATTTCAATTGACTAATCAGGGAGATATGGTTTTTTGGTTGAAGATAGCATTGTATGGACTTAAGCAAGTCCCAAGAGCATGGTATTCTAGATTGGACAAGTATTTGTTGAAGCTTGGATTTAATAAAGGTATTGTTGATAGTAATTTGTATTTCAAGATTGATTGTGATAAAGATTTTATTGTTGAAGTCTTTGTTGATGATATCATTTTTGGAGGAGATGATAGTTTGTGCATGAAGTTTGTTGATGAGATGCAGAGTGAGTTTGAGATGTCTATGATTGGAGAAATGAAATTCTTTTTGGGATTTTACTCAGCTAGATAGAGGGATCATTATATCTCAGTCCAAGTATGTGAAAGAATTGCTAAAGAAGTTTGGTATGGAAGATTCAAAGCCAATTGGTGTACCTATGGTGACCGGATGCAAGTTGATACAAGATGAAGATTCTCCTAAAAAAAATCAGAATAGATATAGATCCATGATTGGTGGATTGCTCTATTTGACACAAACTATATCTGATATCATGAATGTCGTATGAATTGTTGTAATATTTCAAGTTGATCCTAAGGAATCTCATGTGACAGTTGAGAAGAGGATTTTTAGGTATTTGAAGAGGACAATTGATTTTGGCCTATGGTATCCTAAAGAAGATGACCTTACTTTGAGTTCCTTTACTGATGTTGATTGGGAAGGAGATGTGAATGACAAAAAGAGTACTAGTGGTGGTGCATTTCTCTTGGGAAAGAAGTAGAATGCCATTTCTTTATCTACTGCAAAGGAAGAATGCAATGTTGTTGCTAACAATTGTACTCAAGTATTGTGGATGAAGCAGATGTTGAAAGATGTCAGAGTTGTGTATGATGAACCTATTGCTTATTCTATGATAATTCAAGTCCAATTAACATTTCTAAGAATACAGTGTTGCATTCAAAAATCAAGCATATATCTATCAAGTTTCACTTTTAGAGAGAGAAGGTGAGTGAAAAGGAAGTTGAATTGGAGTATGTTCCCACTAAGGAATAGATTGAAGATATCTTTACCAAGACCTTTCCTAAGGATACTTTTGAGTATCTCAAAGGGAAGCTAGGGGTGATTACCCCTCCTAATCAAAATTAAGATGCATTGACTTGCATCAGTCCGTACATTTCATAGTCATATCTTGTGATCCAAATTGATATTGTGGTGGCTGCTACTCAGGGGGAGTAGTCAAATTTTCATAAATGTGGTTTAGAGGTTGTGTGGAGAAATATAATGTGTATCTTTGTCATTGATGTCAAAGGGGGAGAAGAGTCATGTGAAAAAATGTGAAAGAGCTAAGGAAAAAAGAGTCAAAATATGAGGAGAATGTGCTAAGAGAAACTATCATTGATGGTGGTTTTCACATCATGTGTTGCCATCAATTCCAAAGGGGGAGATTGTTGGATATTGAGCTGATATGTGGTTGTCATTGATGTCAACACTATTTCCATTAATGTCTTTTAAGGTTGTATATGTCGAGGATATTGATAAAATTTTAATAAAATAAGTTGTAGGTTGTCGGTGATGTAGTGAAGTTCAGTATGGTGGCTAGCTCAATATATTGATTATAAAAGGTTCTGGATTAAAGGGATTGTTGAAAAGTATATCCAGTCTATCCACATGAAGTTTCAAAAGTTTGCATGAAGATTTGATTGAATTATGAGCATATGTGTTCTGACAGTTGTTTTGTTGCTTTAGTTGGTGTTCCTAAAAGAAGATGATGTGATTCTAGTAATTTGAGTTGTTGTGGATGCTTTTGTGGTGATTCATGAAGCTTTTGGACGCTTCTATATTGTGCTCTATCTGTGTTGTTGGTCCACATTGATTGTTGTGCTCATGATTGGTGATTTTCTTCAGTGAGTTCATGTTTTTCATGATCATGGCCGACAGGGTGATTGTAGCATGTTGTGGATCTTTGAGGCATAGTTTTTGAAGGTGTTCCATATTTGAGGATGTTGTTTTGGGTCCTTACTATGTTTTGGCTAACATTGTTTGGTCCACATTGATAAATTGTTTATTATTTTGGGCCGACAATTTTTACACATTTCATATTTTGTTGGGCCGACATGTAGTTGATGTTATCCTTAGTTGGGGATATATATGATTAATTGTTTATACCATTTGATGGTGTGGTATGTGAATAATGTTCTAATCTTTTGAAGGAAGAAGTAAAGTGTGAAGAAGAGTGAGCAGATGAAAGTGTTTATGTACTTGACTAGAACTGTAATCAAGCATTAGAAGATGCTATTTTCTTCGTTCAAAATCTTCCAGATGTAATCCGAATGTGACTATAAGATAGTGAGTATTCTTTTGGGTAGTAATCCTTTTGTATTTGAGTAGTGTGCTCTAGGCAATGTGCCTGAATGCATGTGCATTCCCCATTTGTAATAATTTTAACAGGGTATAATTTTGTGGACTAACCTCCATTGTGGTTTTTCCCCTAACATGGTTTCCATGTAAAAATCTTGGTGTTATTTGTGTTTTTGATGTGGTGATGGTTTATGCTTTCATGTTTATTTATTATATTTGAGAATATGTTTAATATGTATAATTTCAGTGACTACTGATTCAACCCCCCTCTTAGTTGTCTACCGTTGTGTTGCCAACATAGGGGAACCAATAATTTTGAAATAAATCACACAAATGAAACTCAAATTCTCCATAATTTTTATTGTAATTTACTAAGGCCAAAATACCTCTCACCTAAAAAAATCTCTAAGAAATAAGTAGATATGTAGCCTTGAGAGTGGTATTTGTGGAAAACATAATTTTGCAATAACTCACATATTTATGCTCCAATTTATCCAAATGTTAAATTGTAGGCTTCTTTAGTATGTCTTCAAAAATTCAATAAAAATAAGGTTCCAATTTGGCAGGATGTGAGAGATATGTAGATTCCAAATAAATTGTGTAGAAACCATAATTTTGCAATAATTCATTCAATTCTACTCCAATTCCTCTAAAATCTATATTGTAGGTTCTTTAATATGGTATTCAAAAACCATTTAAAACTAAGATTTTTTTTTTACCAAAATCTAAAAGATATGCTCTTCCTAAAATCACCTCCAATATTGAGAAAAACCCTTGCCTCTATGGTGCCAAGATCATGCTCTAATACCACTTGTAATGAGATATATTGCACAATAGAAGAAGTTGACATGAAATATTATTCAAATACTTGATAGTAACTGAAAATAACAAGCCACTTCGAGGGAGAAAAACTCCAAATATCTCCAATGAGAACACAATTCACAATATGATGATGAAATGAGACTCACAACCTCCTATATATACCTATTTATTCCTAGGATATAATGTAGGCCAACTTAGACACCCCTATATAAGCCCTAGGCTGACCTAACTAACTAAATAATAATATAATAATGATAACATGACTTAATTAGGAGTTAAGATAGCCACAAGCTGACTATTCATAACCTGATGTACACCAATATTAAGGGCATAGCATTGTGGTATTCATTTAGGAGGTCCCTAATTCTGAATTTCATGTTGATACTAGTGTCTAATTAGAACACCATGAAAATATAGTTCTTGGTAATAGGGATGTAAGAAGGTCCATCTTCCAATTCAATCATGTGAGTTTGAGGATTATATTTGTTGGCTAGTGCCTTAATCAATTTGATATTGATAAACACATTAGGTACCACCAACTCTCCTAAATTGAGTCTCCATGGGTTGGAGATTGGTTCATGTCTATGCATTTCCTATAGTGGTATATAAACAAATCATATCCCCTTTTTGGGGTCCATGTATCACCCACTTGCTTGTTTTTATCCTCCAATTTCTTAGCCTAAGGGTTTAATTATGCATTCCTCTTGGACCTCTGTCCAAAGCTAGGACATTGATCAATCAATTCCTGATTCGGATGAATTTCATCCAATTTTTGTCTTTTGTTTTTAGGGTTTTCAGATGTACATGCCATAATATGAATTTTGCAGAAAAAACCTACTTCTATACTTTGATAATTGAACCAATTTGTAGATACTGAAAAAGGTGAAAATTGTTGGCTCTCTTTCACCTTTAGGGTTTTGGACCTAAAAGGAGAGAGGCAATTATCACACTCTTCACTCAAGAACAAACCCTTGAGATTTCAATGAAAAGGAGATTGAAATATTAGAAAGGGAGTATCCTAAAGGTTGAATAATATCTAATGAGGTGTTCACCACCAAGTTAAGACTTGGAAAAGATAATGCAATGCAAGTTGTAAGACAAAACCCTAATTGAATGCAATGGCCTAGAAAATGGCTTTGAAATGTAAGTAAAAAAGAACAGAAAAGTAAAAAAGGTAAATGAAGTGCAACTGGAAACCTTGAAGTGACTAGAAATAGCTCTAAAATTTTGGGAGTTTTAACTTTTTGACCAATTGGGACTCATTTTCAAATCTAGGTGAATCAACTCTAAATTAGGGTTTCTACATGAGAGCTTGTTTCAAGAAAAAGGGTATCAAAATCTACAAAAAAATCTAATAAACAACTACAGTGGGACTCATTCACCACTCTTGGTGAACCAATCCCATTTTTCCCTTTTAGAAATTAAAAGCTCTGATCTAAACTTCAACACTTGCCCTTTCCTTTCAACTTGAGTTCTAGATCCAAATCTATGAAAAACACCTACAAAATAGAATTCAATTTTATTTTCCAATGGGGGGTTTTCCTCAGTCAAACCCCTAGTTTGGTAAGTAAACCTTGATAGGAATAATGAAATGTTCATGAAAATCCTAGTCTTAAGTGTGTCTAAGACTAAGAAATTTGAAACATGATGCAATCCTATTCTAATGTGTAAGAATATGATGCAATAATAGAAATGTAAAGATGAATGACTCAATTCTGATGATCTCTAATCACCCCAAATGATCTATAATGATGCATGTACCTTCCTTAGGATAAATGTAGAGTGATAATAGAAGATGGAATCACTTAGGAAAAAAGTCTTTAGGGTTGGCTTGATGACTAGTTGCATCTCCCCAAACTAGAATCCATCATGATTCACCATAAACAACCATGATCAACCCTTGAAAATTCTAGATTTTTATTGAAAGTGAGCTTGAAGACCTAAAAAAATACTTTAATGCTACCCCAATGCTTCAACTTTACTTGCTTTTAGAATTAGAATGCTCTTGTGAAAGCTTGCTTGAAGATTCTTGATGCTTATCTCTTGAAAAATGCTTTCTCAAAGTGCTTAGAGTTATACTTGGATCATGATAAATGAATTAGAAGCTTTCTTTTATAGACATCAACACCTAATTGACCATTATTTAGATTTAAAGGTCCACATTCACCAAAAACTTGAATTAAATTAATGAATTCCTACTCAAATTTGAAAAAGACCCCAAATGGGACCCATTCACCACCCTTGGTGAATGGGTCCCACCTAAGGGGACTCATTCACCCAAGGTGGCAAATGAGTCCCACCTTAGCTTTTTGAGGTGGGTTTTCATGATTTTTAGGGATTTGAGTGATTTTATGGGATTTTTGAATGAAATGAGCCTCAATGTCTGAAATAATGGGTCTTAGGGGCCTATAAATAATGATCAAAGGGAATAATTAATGCAAGGGTGCAAAAATAGGTCCAAATTAAGTGTGAAATTTCCTCACTTTCAAGAGCATATAATTTTCTACACTACAGATACTAAATTTTTTAGCTTAGGCTTTGGGTACTTACTTGGACAACAAAGCCTTTCCTAGTCCTATTGTCGCTATCAATTTCTATACTCTGTTTCCTTTCTCTCTATTTTCTTAATGATTTTTGGGTAGTTTCAAAATATGATTTTTAATGCCCTCGACTCTAGTTCATTAATGCCGTTTGATGGTAGTTTCATGTCATCAAGAGTGTAATTAATTGTTTTGAATATAGGCCATTGAATTTTTCACCATCGTTACAAAACTGTCTCTTCATCATCCTGCTATATTCTCAACACTTTTGCTTCATCAAGATGAAAATATTTTGATCTCATCGATATTTCCCTTTTCCCCCAGCATCATTTTTACCGGTATAACCTCTTTCTTCCCTTCAATATTTCAAAGAGACTCCATATGGCTGCATCCCAATAAATTGCATTATCCTCTTGAACATTTCTTTGCAAGTATCCACTTTGATATTCTCTTATCACTTTGATGTATTCATAGGTTTATTGAATCATATTTTATTCTGTTGAGCCCTTCTTCCAAGGCAATAAGTGTTATTGATTTATTGAAGGGACATGTGTCCTCATCCTTCTGATATACATTATTCCTTCAATGGAATCCTTAGTTTAGTCATTCACTTGTTTAATTTTAGGGCTATCAAAGGGACCAATGTTTGGTTCTTACTGATAAAGATCCCTTTCCCTGATATCTTTCCAATTGATATGTTCATTTTCCCTTTTTGGTTTTTGGAGATACTAAGAACCAATTTAATTTTATATCATAATTTGACACGCTGTGGAAAATACCTCCTACTTATCAATTATAGAGTCCTTTCAAACCCATTTAGATAGTCTTCTATTCCCTTTTGTAATAAATGTTGTTGCTTTATCGAAGACACAAATTTCCTCATCCCATCAATGTATAACTTTTTCTTCAATAAATTTTTCCATTTACGTGATATCAAAGGGAATCATAAATCACTCATCTCGATATTCCATAATCTATTTGATTCTCCAAGTGTGTAAGCCAAGCATTGTTCCTTCGAATTTTCATTGTCACTTACATACATTGATGAGTCATGTCTGAGACATGTTTTTTATTTCCTAAATGTTGAGGTGTATTTTCTCTGAAATTCATGCCAAAGTAATTAAAATATTTATGCTCCTCGGTGTTCTATGTCTTGGGTTATCAAAGAGACCCCAAAACATTACCCACTAATGTGCCAAGGTTTCTATGATAAGATTTCAGTCAGATTATCAAAGGGACACTAAAACAAGTTCCATCAATACAATATTATCTCCTCGATAATGCTCATGCTGTCTTGCTCCGTTGTTCCTTCAAAGGGACCTAAGAATGACTTGCACTAACATAATGTAGTCTCATCGACATGATATTTTCATACACAGGTAGGGTAATGAGTGTGAATTTGTTAGGGTGATGACTATAGGGTGGAAAAATGGGGTATTTTTGAATGATAGGGTTTTAAACGACATGCTAGGTGATGGGATATTCGGCAAGAAAATGAATGTTTCAGAGGAAATTAAGACTTATTTTCTTAGTCTTAACATACTTCATGACTTACATTTTTTTAAGTACATGATTCACTTATTCACTAATTCTTAGCATAAACGTACCCATTTGAATGTGTTGGAATTGTCATTTTAGTCTCACAATGAACAAAAAAAAGTTACACCACCTTGCAACTTTGCATTGCATGCATATGAAGCTTTTCCAACAACTAAAAACCAAAAACCATAGAAAAACACCTTACAGATATCAAAAACTGAGAGAGGTTATTGTAAATTGGCCCTATGTGATCCCCTAGCCTCAGAAAGAATGTTTTTGTGCCACAGTTTTTGAATTATAGCTCATCAAATATTTTTGCCCTTTTGCACTTTGGTCTCTTAAGAGACTTCATTGATACAATCTAGCTCAAACTATTTTGGCATGTTTGGGTGCAAAAGAAGAAGTTTCCTAGCATATACCCACCCATCTAAATTTTTTGAAATTTTTAGTTTTTGGTCATGTGACAAACAAAATGAAAGTTACACCACCTTGCAACTTTACAATACATGCATCTAACAATTTTTCCATCAACTAAAAAATTGACACCACGAGAAAATGTCTCTGACATATCAAAAACTGAGAGAGGTTTTTGTAGAAGGTCCTTACATGATCCTATAGCCTTAGACAAAAAAAATTAAGTGTCATGGTTTCAAGTTATCTCTAGTCAAAGATTGATTCCCTTTTGCACTTTGGTCTCTTAAGAGACTTCGTTGATACAATGTAGAAAAAACTATTTTGGTATGTTTGGGTGTGAAAAAAGACCTTTCCTAGCATTAACCCACCCATTTGGATGTATTGGAACTAATCATTTGGTCACACGATGACTAGAATTAAATTTACACCACCTTGCAACTTTACACTACATGCATCTAACACTTTTTCCATCAACTGAAAACTTGACACCACAAAAAAAAACCTTAGAGATATCAAAAACCAAGAGAGGTTATTATAGAGGGGCCCTAGGTGATCTTGTAGCCTTAGAAAAAATGTTTGTAAGTGCCACGATTTCTGAGTAATAGCTCATCAAAGTTTACTACCTTTTTTCACTTTGGTCTCTTAAGAGACTTCATTGGTACAATTAGCTTAGACTATTTTGGTGTGTTTGGGTGCAAAATAGGACCTTTACTAGCATAAATCCACCCATATAGATGTGTTGGAACTATCCGTTTGGTCCTAGAATCAATATATCAAAAGTTACACCTATTGGTGTGAATAAGTCTTGTACCTAGTTTATTCCTTTACTAGGGACTTAGGGGACTTAATTCACATGTTAAGTTTACTTAGGATATTAGTTGTCATATCTAGATAAGTATTAGTTGCCTTATCTAGAATTTCCACTTTCTTAGGTAGTTATGAGTTAGTTGTCTCATGTGATAGGATTAAGACACTTGTCATGATCTTGTCTTATCCTATCTCTCATCCTTGCCTTTATAAGCAAGGCATCTCTAGCATATTGTAATGAGCATATAGCATTGTATAGTATTGCATTGATCATATTGTATCATATTGCAATCCTTATTTGGTGGAATAGCATCTTACATTGTTGCTTCTCTCTATCTCTTGTGGAGGTTCTTTGGTGTTGCAGATTGAAGATCTTGGGTTATTAACTCCAACATGGTATCAGAGCTTTGAATCTGGCAAGCCCCTTCCATTTTTTTATTAGAGAGTTTCCATCAATTTCTATTGTCATTTTTTGAGTTCTTGTATCCTATATTGCATGCTTGCATTTTGGTGAGATATGGTGATTGCAGCACTTTTGGCTATAGTGGCAGTATTCTAGGCTGTCCCATTGCATCCAGGAGGCTCGAAAAAGTCAGATCTGGCTTTTGTTTCACTTAATTTTGTCACCATTTGTAGCTTTGGCAAAGAAGGATTTTGAGCTCAGATCTGGTGAACAACTTTTTACAAGTGCACTTTGAGCAAAAATTAAGCCTGCCATTGCGTCCGGGTGGCCGTTTCCGAGTTTTTTGATATATAATTTACCTATATTCGGCAAAAGTTGTCTTCGGAGAAAAAATTTTTTAGCCGAGGAGCCGTACGGCCCCCTGCTTAGGTACGCCATCATCAGAAAATTTTTCAAAAAAAAAATAATTAAAATTTCATTTTTTTGTTGGCATTTTGAAAAAATTTCAAAAATTATAAAAAATTTAAAGCGCTTCAAAAGCGTTTCATTGTATATTTTGAGTTGTCGGCTTTTTAAGCCGCAATATAGTGCTGACTGTCCACGGAGTTTCACACCCACGTGAATTTTATTAAGCGGCAGGCAAAAGCAGCCGTTTCCCCCAGCCAATTTTACCGGCGATCAAAAGGAACCGCCCGGGTGGTGGTAAAGCCGCCTCCGGCCCAAAGCGCGACGACATCAAACGCTAAGCGGTTAAGCGAGAAACCAGGGATTTTTGAAGCAGCCAGTACAGTCACATTGGTGACCGCCGGCTATCCCTCGAGGGCTTAATTTTTTGCACTTGTTTAGCCTTCAAAGTGCCTAAAATAGGCATTTTTTTCAATTTTGCATAACTTTTGGCCACGAAGTCAGTTTTTTGCAAACGAGATATCGTCGGAAAGCTAGTTCGACGAACTTCGCAGTGGTGTAGGTGAATTTTCCAAATTTTTCCTTTTTTTGCCAGATTTTTCAGCTTGAAGGTACAAGTACATTTATTGTTTATTCTTGATGTAACTTTTGCCAACGAAGTCAAAATTTGGAAAACTTTTTTTTGAAATTGATCAGAAAATCACAAGGAATCTATTTGTAACCTCTATTTTCAGCTTTGCAAGCTCCTTATTTTGAAAAATTGTAAAAATCACTGTGTGTTATAAATGGCTGATTTGAGCTTGTCACTTGTAAAATTGCAAAAAATTGTTCATTGTAATTTGCTGGGGGGGTGAAAGGCGCAATTTAAGTGCCACATTGTCCTTTTCTTTTGGTGTTCATGGCAGATCTAAGGAAAATTGAACCACTCACTCCACACAATTATCATACATGGAAGCTAAAAATGACTCAATTGTTACAATCTAAGGGTCTATGGCCAATGTTAGATGCAGAACAACCTGAATTTACAAGGGATTATGAAAAGTTTGTCCATAGATGTAAAATGGATGAAGCAAAAGGACTCATTGGCTTACATGTATTTGATAATTTGTTGTTTCATAATTCAGAGTGCAAAACACCTAAGAATGTTTGGGACAAACTTGAAGAATTGTATGGTAAAATAAATCATTTCAGAACCTTGCAACTTCAAGCAGAACTTCAATCCCTCTCTCCAGATGTATTTCCTTCAATTCAGGATTTTCTTGCACAATTCAAGATGATTTTGTCACAGTTGAAAGGATGTGAACATGATGTATCTAGTGATGAATGTATCTTCTTGATTCTTTCTAAGTTAAAGGGCCCTTATCAAGTGTTTTCTTCTACTTCTATTCAACTATGGATGCAATGGGGAAAGATTACAAAATTCCTACATTTGAGTTGTTTTGTGAGTGTCTTACTAGGGAGGAGACCAAGTTAATTCAGTTGGATGCCTTACCTAATTCTAAGAATCATGCTCTAATGGCTCAATCATCCAAGGGTAAAGGAAAGAACAAGAAGAAGCCCAAAGCAGAATCATCTTCTGGTAGTGAGAATCCCTCCAAACCGAAGCCGAAGAACAATCAGAAGTCCACTCAATCTCCTTCTTCTACCTTTGGAGATTCTTCCAAGTCCAAGAAAAAGAAAGGAGATCCTTGTTCATTTTGTGGCAAAACTGGGCATGATGCATCTCATTGCTTTAAGAGATTAGAGGCCTTGGAGGAAGCTATGAAGAAGCACAATATTTCAATGGCTAAGCCTTCTTCCATGGGCAAAGGGCAAGCTCTTTCTGCACGAGCTATGCATTCACCTTCAGATAGTTGGATTCTTGATTTAGGTGCTTCACATCACATGACCAATTCACGTGATCTTCTTGATTCCATAGTTCATACTTCTACTTCTCAGATTGTAGTTGGGAACTCTTCATAGATTCAAGTTTTGGGGACAGGCTCCGTTCAGATGCTAGATGGGTGCATTGAGGATGTTCTTCTTATTCCTGATATTTCAGCAAATCTTCTTTCCATATATCAGATTTGTCATTCTGGAGATGGGAAGTTAGTTGAGTTTACTCCACAAAATGTGACTATTAGACAGTTGCAAGATCCTGAGAAGGTTGTTGCTACAGGGGTAGTTGATCATGAGAATCATTTGTATCAATTTGATGGATTTGAGTCTTCATTAGGTTCATGTTTTGTTGCTCATGCTGATTCAATGAGCAAGCTTTGGCATGAGAGATTTGGGCAGTTGAATTATAGATATCTTCAGCAAATGAAAGCACATAACTTAGTGGTTGGTCTTCCAAAGATCACTTGCACAGATGGTGTTTGTCAAGGATGTGTTCTTGGCAAGCAACATCAAGATCCTTTTCCTAAGGGTCACGCTACACATGCAACCACACCCCTTGAGTTGGTCCATAGTGATCTCATGTCATTCCCAACTCCTTCTTTTTCAGGGGCTAAGTATGTGCTAATATTCATTGATGATTTTTCCCGCCGGACATGGGTCTATTTTCTGAAGCTCAAGAGTGAAGTCCTCACCAACTTCAAGACCTTCAAAACATTTGTGGAGAAGCAGTCAGGTTTTTCTCTTCGATAGATACGCATAGATAATGGGGGGGAGTATGTCAATCAGGCATTTCAAGATTTTTGCAGTGCGCATGGTATTCTTCATCAGCACATAGTTCCTACACTCCTCAGCAGAATGGCGTGGCAGAGAAAAGAACAGGACTCTCAAAGGAAATGGCCAATTATTATTAGTCTAGGTCCATGGCTCCCGCTTTTTGGGCGAAGTTGTCAATTGTGCCAACTATATTCAGAATCATTATGCTCCACAAAGTGTGAAATATGACCCCTGAGGAGGCTTAGTCTCATCGCAAGCCTAATGTATCCTTCTTCAGAGTATTTGGTAGTGAGGCTTGGGCATTCATTCTGAATGGTCGGCGTAAATCCATGGAGAAGAAGAGTCAGCGTTACATCTTTGTTGGCTATTGTGAGGATGTGAGGGCATACAGATTGTTTGATTCTGACACACGAGAGGTTCATTTTCGATGTGATGTTCAGTTTTCTGAGACCTTCACCCAGCCAGATCCTCCTTCGACTTCTTCTTCAATTCATGATACTTTGCTACTTGAGGAAGACTTTGATGATGGTCTTGATGAACCTCCTCCTCACTCACCCACTAGGCCATGATGGGCTTGAGTTACTCTTGAGGAGGCTGGTCCTCTTGTTGGTGATCCCACAGACACTCACCGCACTCGTTCTCAGACTTTTGGAATTAGTCTTTTGAGTCATGCAGTTTCTGATGATCCTCAGAAGTTTTCAGATGCTTCAGGTATTCTAGAGTGGGATAGTGCTATGGATGATGAGTATTCTTCCTTGATGAAGAATCATACTTGGGATCTTGTGCCTCTTCCTAAGGGAAGAAATTTGGTTCGATGCAAGTGGGTGTATCGTACCAAGTATGCAGCAGATGGTTCCATTGACAAGTACAAGGCTCATCTTGTTGCAAAGGGGTTTTCTCAGGTTGAAGGGATTGACTATTCCGAGACCTTTGCTCCTGTTGCCAAGATGGATTCTATTCGCCTTGTCCTTGCTATAGCTGCATCTCAGGAATGGTCAGTATATCAGATGGATGTGAAGAGTGCTTTCTTGCATGGGGATCTTCATGGGAAATCTATATGGAGCAGCCACCAGGTTTTGTGCAGGACTCTTCACTTGTTTGCAGGCTTCGACATTCATTGTATGGTCTCAAACAAGCCCCTCGGGCTTGGTATGAGAAGATGGATAGTTTCTTGCTTGCTTCCGGCTACACTCATTGCCATTCCGATCCCACAGTTTATACACAGAGACATGGAGAGGATCTACTTATACTTGTGCTCTACGTGGATGATTTGATTCTCACAGGGAGTTCTACTTCCATGATTCAGAGTACACAGCGAGCATTGATGGAGCGATTTTATATGACTGACCTTGGTCTTTTGCATTACTTCCTTGGTCTTCAAATTCATAAGACTTCTGAGGGGATCTTCATTTTCCAACAGAAGTATGCTCTTGATTTGCTTCAGAGATTTGGCATGGCTGATTGCAAGCCTGCCCCTACTCCATTCCAGTCAGGTGTTGTATTGTCTTCTAGTTGCACTACTCCTACAGTTGATCCTACCTTGTATCGGCAGTTGGTTGGCAGTCTTTTGTACTTGACACATAGTCGTCCTGATATTTCCTTTGCGGTTGGACTTGTCTCTCGCTTCTCACAGGAGCCTCATGAGAGTCAGTGGAAGGCTGCCAAGTGTATCTTGAGATATATTTAGGGCACTACTCATTTAGCATTCCCTTTCGCCCGGGTGCATCTTTCGGATTGTAGGCTTCATTTCCAGTTGGGCTGGGTGATGTCAATGATCAAGTCTATACGGCTTTGTCTTTTTCCTTGGTTCCGGTCGATTGCATGGTCATGCAAGAAGCTGTGCATTATCATCAGCCGGAAATTTGATGTCGAGGGTGCGATGTTGGCTAGTCGGGAGGTTTTGTAGCTTCTTAGGTTGATGACGCTAAGTTGGATTCCTTCCACTCATCCCTTTCTCTTTGGTGTGAAAATCAAAGTGCCATTCATATCTCTCGCAACCCAGTGGAGCATTAGTGTACTAAGCATATTGAGATCCACATGCACTTCATCAGGCAAAGGATGGTGTTCTCAGCTTGGAGTATTTGCCTATAGATCAGCAAGTTGCAGACATCTTCACTAAACCTTTGGCATCGCCTCGTTATCTTCAGTTGTGATCGATGCTTGGGGTGAAGGAAGTTGTCCTTGGGGGGTCTTGAGGAGTCCTCCTTCCTTCATTAGTTTTCTTTGTTTCTTTCTCTCTTTTGGAGAGGAGTTTTCTCCCACAGGGTTTTTCTCCTTTTCTCCGCTTGTGAGAGTTTTTTGTTTTGTACATGGGTACCTCATCAGGCCTCGTTGCCGGGACCCATCTTTTGCATGTTTGCATTGGTTTGTACCTCCCTAAGTTGCACTTAAGGGGGGGTGTTGGTGTGAATAAGTCTTGTACCTAGTTTATTCCTTTACTAGGGACTTAGGGGACTTAATTCACATGTTAAGTTTACTTAGGATATTAGTTGTCATATCTAGATAAGTATTAGTTGTCTTATCTAGAATTTCCACTTTCCTAGGTAGTTATGAGTTAGTTGTCTCATGTGATAGGATTAAGACACTTGTCATGATCTTGTCTTATCCTATCTCTCATCCTTGCCTTTATAAGCAAGGCATCTCTAGCATATTGTAATGAGCATATAGCATTGTATAGTATTGCATTGATCATATTGTATCATATTGCAATCCTTATTTGGTGGAATAGCATCTTCCATTGTTGCTTCTCTCTATCTCTTGTGGAGGTTCTTTGGTGTTGCAGATTGAAGATCTTGGGTTGTTAACTCCAACAACACCACCTTGCAACTTTACACTACATGCATCTGATGGTTTTTCCATCAACTAAAAACTTGACACCACGGGAAAATTCCTTAGAGATATAAAAAATTGAGAGAGATTGTTGTAAAGGCCCCAGGTGATCCCATAGCTTCAGACATAATTTTTGTCAATGCCATGGTTTATGAGTAATAGCTCATCAAATTTCGTTGCCCTCTTTGCACTTGGGTCTCTTAAGAGACTTCGTTTGTACAATGTAGCTTAGACTATTTCGATGTGTTTGCGTGTAAAAAATAACATTTCCTAGCATTAACCAACCCATACAAATGTGTTGGAACTATTTGTTTGATCACATGACAAACACTAGAACGAAAGTTACACCACCTTGCAACTTCACACTACATGCATATGATGCTTTTCCATTAACTAAAAAAACATGACACCACGAGCAAATGCCTTAGAGATATCAAAAATTGACATAGGTTATTATAGAGGGGCCATAGGTGATCCTGTAGCCTCAGACGAGATGTTTGTAAGTGCCATGGTTTATGAGTAATAGCTTGCCAATTTTTTTTTCCTTCTTACACTTTGGTCTCTTAAGAGACTTCACCTGTACAATGTAGCTCAAACTATTTCAATGAGTTTTCATGCAAAACGAGACCTTTCCTAGCATAAAACCACCCATATGGACATGTGTGGAATTGTTAGTTTGGTTGCATGATGAATAGAACAAAAGTTACACCACCTTGCAAGTTTACACTATATGCATGTTGGTTTGGTCTAATGGCATGTATTCCATTTAGTTTCATGATGAATCAATTTGTTCTATTGGCATGTTGGTTTGGTCTAATGGAATTTATTCCATTTAGTTTCAAGTGCACTTATGTATTAGGGTTAAATGGTGTAGATTATATTTCCATTACACACCAAACTTTTATGCCATGTCTAATGCATTTTTTTATGCATCATAATTGAATGGCATTGAATCTTTTTTTTGATTGTTCAAATGGAGTACAACATATGCATTAGGCTGATTGACATATATGACAACATCCTAGTGATTTTGGATTTGTTGTTAAGCATACATCATAACTAGTGTTCATTATGGCTTGCTTATGTTTTTTGTCATGCATGTTGATTATGAATTTTGAGTGAAAGTTCTAATAGCATATATGTCACTAACTTGTATGGATTTGAGTTTATGGTTACAAATTATTATGTATGTTTTTTAAAAGTTTCTTGTTCATGCATTATGGTTGAGTGACATTGATTCTTCTACCTGACTGTATGACATTTGCATGAAGGAATTGATGATATATATCATTTTTTTTATGTTGGATTTTGTTGAAAGGTCACAATACATTTGTATTACATTTACATATTATTATTTGAAGATTGCATCAAAATCATATAGAAATTTTTGGTGTGGGTCAAGGTTGATTGACAAATATGACAATATCATATGAGTGTTATTTGCTTTGTGCAAAGTGTGCTTTATGACTAGTGTGCATCAAGCCCATATGATATGCCTTGTTTCCTTATTCATGCATTATGGTTAGTAACATTCACTGTTGTGCATTATGATAATACAAATTGCATGTGGAAGGTCAAATAACATGGATGTCATGGAGTTGTACTTGATTTGTTTAATGGTTGTATCATACTCATATAGTGCACATATATAGTGTTTGTTCATGCATCATGGTTGAGTGATGTCTTATTTGTTGATCATGATTATTGTATAGATTTCACATTAACAATCTAATGAACATGTATCTTGTTGAGTTGTAAGAACTTTGTTTCAAGGTTGCATCAAACCCCTTTAGTGTACATAATGTCCTTGTTTATGTATCATTGTTGAAAGATAGTAATTCTTATTCATGATGATTTTATACCTTTTACATTAAGGATCTAGTGACATGTTATTAAGCTTGAACATTTTAATGGAATGAATGTTGAATTGTGTTGTAATGGTTTTGTTTTATGGGTTCATCACTCATATGGTTTGTATAGAGTGTTTAGCACCACTAAGTGACATTTATTTTTATCAAGATGATTATATTACTTGTGAATGAACACTGTAATGACATATATTTTATTAAGTTGTATGGGATTTGTTTGAACTTTTTAATCAATAAAAAGAATCAATACCATAAGACTATAATAAGATACTCTTTTCATATTTATTGCCTTGTCTATGAGACCATCATTCTTTGAGCCATTTTTTAAACATTTTTTTTTCAACAAATATTATACAGTGCTTCTCATACCATTTTTCATTAATTTTAACTTCTTTTGAAAAAAATCAGTTGCCCAATTCATTATAGGAGTTAAAAAAAAAAATCAAATGTAAATTCATTCAAGAGAGCTTAAAATCATGTGTATTCTCAAATTGAGTGTTCAACATGCAACATATGGAGGTAATTAAATATTTGAAAACTCTATTACTCTTCCTCTTTGTTGGTACCCCTATGAAAATTTTCCTACAGTCAAATTGGTAGTCTTAGCTCAATTCATTCCTATTATGTTGTTAATGTCTACTAGCTTGTTCAAAAGCGCCTATTTTAGACTTTTAGCCATAGAAAAAAGGCAATAAACTGTTTGATAAAATGCTTCGAAGACATGTATGAAAAATGTGGTACAACAAGAAAGGAAGTGAATTGTTTGAAAAAATGCCTCAAAGAATTGTGGTCTCATGGTATTTAATGTATTTGAACCTTAATATGAATGAACTCTAACATAGATGGATTACCAATTGTAATTCATAAGTTTTATTACAATACAATTTCATTAATCTATAACATATTATTGATCATAACTTTAAACCATACTAAAATAATTATACATTCCATTTTGAAGTTTCAAAGTAGAAATACATGCACACGAGGAAAAAATTAGATAAAATATCAATTCTTATATATTGAAATGTAGAATAATCGTGTTTGTGCATATACAAATTTTGGAATATATGCCTACTCTAAACAAGTTTTATAAATTGTGGCATATATGCCATCTCAAGGTCTATCAATCTCTAAATGTATCAATCTCTATCAAATCCTAATATTATGCTGGATCATCAAAATTGATCCTCCTTGAAGAACTTAGTGGATCTAAAGTTTCCTACATAATAACAATTCAAACCAAAAATTAGAATAATTATGTGAATGGTTGACAATATAGACTAGTAAATAGAAAATTCTATACTATAATTTAAAAATTATCAATTTAACATCAATATCACTATATTGAATTATATTATATCAATAATGCAATTCCTTTTTACTTCAAGTTTTTCTCTTTTTTTGTAAGATGTTTTGCATATTATTGTACCTTAAGAAGATCAAGATTCCTTGTTGTTGATGGTGTTTTCTGCACAGCAACAACTCAAACAATATACAAGTATACTATCTCTCTTGAAAGGCAACTCTCTATCAGCAAGCTTCAAGATATAACCCCAAGGTCTCTAATGTCAGGTCTTGACAATGCAAAAATAACTCAGTGATAAATGTGAAAATGTTGGTAATCACAAAGGGACCTTACTACAAGCAAATATTGAATCTTCAAACTTATCAGATCTAGCAATATGGTGATATTTCAAATCCTAAATCTAACCTAGATAATGAAAGAAATAGAAAAAGATAAAGGTTTCAAAGAGACTTCTAAGATTAACACTAATCCTAAGATTAACAGTGTACATGACAAAATACTTGAAATGGACCAATCTCTCAGAAACTAATTCCTGCTTGACCTAGATAAATCTGCAATCTTACAAAAATAGTGCAATCTTCTAAGGCATGTAAGATTTTCAGATCATGAACATTCATCCAGTACAATCCTATTGCAATTGAAATGAACAAACATTCACAACTGAACTAAGCACAATGAATATCAAAGTCCAGGCTAACTTTGCAAAGCAACCAACAGTCATCTAACTGTAAAAATTATGGACTAGAGATTGTTTCAACACTTCAAGCATCAAATCACAAACACCATTAAGTCATCTAACATTAAATATAACATATATCAACTAAGCTTAAGCAATTTCAAAAGATAGAATCACAAGAACCATGCCAAATAAACTAACACAAGAAGGACACCAAATCACAATGCCTTTACTTGCATTAAACCATCCAAAGTAGCAATAATTCTAGTCTTCTATTACGACACTTGCATGGAAATAACCTAACTATTAACTTATTGCTCTAATGCTTAATTCACTCCAATGTAAAACTACCTATCTATCCCTTTAAAATGAGGAAACATCCCTATTTATGGAAATTACATCCTATGTCAACCCAAATAGGGCTACAAACAATTGGCCCCAAAAAAAAGTTAGCCAAGAAGAATTAAAAATAAATTAAAGTGTGCATTAAATGCATGTGTTCCATCCAGGTTAGCCTGGGATCTCCAGCATGGTTTGATCCAATGCATGTGAAGGATAGAGAAGAAATAATGGGGAAACCAAAATTCCGATGAGGCCTTGAATTAACTACTCTCCCCTTTGTCCTTATCTTTCTCCATTTTATCCTACACCATCAAAAATACCTTCTCCAAGTCGGCTATAGGTGGAATAAATAACACCTCAATTTTCCTTTCAATGGATTTAATGTCTTCTCTTGACTGCTTTATGACCTTATCCCAATTCACCTTTGGGGTTTGATACTTATCCATTACTGCAATGTATGTGGCTACATCATCTAACTGGTGTTTGGTAACTAGGTCTTCATTGAATGGAGAATATACATCACACCACCATTTTGTCAATTGCTCTAAGTTCAGATGTTTTGGTGCAAACATTTTTCTTCCTGTCATAACCTCAAAGAAGTGCATGCACTTGTAGATTTCAATTAGAGTATTCTCAATTTTCTTCCCTTGCTTATGCACTTTCTTCAAAACCATTTTCCTTATTTTCAAAACTTTGTACCATTCTTAGGGTTCTACAACTTTGGAAGAAGGAAGAATTCCATCACTTACCAATTTTTCTTCAATGTATTCCATGATGGTCTTGGCCTTTTGCAATAAGAGATCCACATCCTCCTTATCTTGAGCTAGTACATTCTTTAACCACTCTATTGATCTCATAGCTGTAAGGAAAGCAACGGTGCGAAAGCAAATTTCCTAACGTCAAATCCATAGGGAAGTAAGCAAACACTAATTTTAATTTTTCTAATTACAATTCAATTAAGAAACACATGAAAGATTTATAGAAACAGAGAAGATACTCAAAGACAATGAACAACATATTTATGTGGGAAACCCTTTCGGGAAAAAACCCACCACACCAAGCTGAATCTCTTTGTATTACAGTAACAACAATTACATACAATCAGAGATACAACTCTCTGGTATTAGTTCTTAGTAGTTTCATTCACTATTCATCCTGTTAGCTCTCAAAAACGCAGGAGGGATACCTCAAGAGGTTGCCAATCTCTTGATACGATTTAGGGTAACAGACAAGGTCAAAAGAATCTAACCTTCTACTCTTCAAGTGCTGCTAGACCTAGGTGGGTATACCTATCTGAATGAAGTAGACTTGTATTATGATTATCTTTCTTGCACAATGATTTTTCCACAATGGCAGATGGAGGTGAACAAATGAATTCAAACTTGATAGCAATCTTCTTAATCTAAATCCTAAAATTCTCAATGAACAGATGTAAAGAAACTGAATGAATCTTAATGATGAAATTGCAGAGACCAGTGCCTTGTTGGGTATGTGGAGTCAAATGAAATCAAGATGAGCAACACTCTTTGGAGAAAACTCAAATTATCTGGCAAACATTATGTTTACAACTTGTATAAACATGCAATATTGTAACTACTAAGCTCTACTTTAACAATCCAAATGAATCTCTCTGATTACTATGATCAACTAAGAGGATTTTAATCTTTGCTTGAAAGAACCAATCAATTAATCACACAGATACAACAAATGTGCACTAATGAATTGAATATAAACTTGTTACATCAATTTAACTAACCAGAAAGAATCCATCTTGGAGACAACTTAGCAATATTTTCATTGAATTCAATAGACAATTGACACAAGAAAAATGCAGCAACGTCAACTGATTTTCATAAATACCTCCATTCTGAAATCATGCAACAATAGTCTCTGATTGGATAATTTTATCCTACTGTATCTACTTGCTTTGAATCGAATATCTAATAGTTCATTCCGCTTTTACAATTACAAAAATGCTAATTTATACACCAGCATGAGAAAATAAATCATATTGGAAATCCATGTCGGCCACCGTAGAATTCGGGCAAATCCATGTCGGCCCTCAACAACATTTAGAAATTCATTTATGTCAGCCCACAACATTTGAAAATAGTTAATCGCCAATGGAACAGTCACCAGGACAGTGTTGAAAGTATGGCGAAGGAAAAATATCGCTTATCGTTGTCTGCCCGTATTCCCCTGTTCATTGTCGTGACCAATCCGAGTCATGGAGATATCATACCGCCTTCATTATGTCTCACTGAAAACACTTTTATCACTTGTATCACTGTGACCCTTCGTTATCGGGCATACCATATAGAGAATTCAATTGTGATGCCGAAAGCCCCAAGCTCACACCTGTTCACCAAGAGAATACCAACCTTTCACCGAAAGAAATCCATTTTTTATTGTTGGCAAGACCCGATGGGATCGCCAAGACATAATGCCAAAAATTATGACTCTAGCCGAAGTGAACACCTATGCAAAGTCGGTAAGACACATGGAGATTTCTATGACATCCCACCGAAAACCTTAACTCATGCCGATATGATGTATTTTGTTCCTCTAGTCGGCGAGACATGATGAGTTCACTGAGACACAATGCTGATAACTCCAAGCTCTGCCGAAGAAAGCCCATATGAGCTAATTGGTAAGACACAACAAATTCGCTATGACCATATATCGACAGGATGACTTATTTTGATATGAATCTTTTTTGTCGCCAAAACAAAAGAAGTGTCCTACCGATAGCTGCCAGTGAATAAAATTCAATCACTGTGACAGAGGAAATGTCTTGCCGATAGGCAACATAGACATTTACAAGTAGAAGAATGGATCGGGGAGACCATAATGCTGTCACACTGATAGGAACAAAAATGTGAAAAATGTAGACCCGATGAAACATATGGAGCAACATGGGAAAATATGGAGAAAATATGCACAAAGAGAGGGAAATGCATTCAAGGTAGCACTCACTTGGAAGATTATTAATGTAGACAACATATGAATTTATTCAGAAATTTACAGTCCCAACACATCCAGTTACAAAAAATCTCTCAACAATTCGATTGATTACAAAACTCAGAGTCGATATGCTTTTATCTTATCACATTCTGATTTTTACCTTCTGTTCATCCTTATCCGCCATTGCCTCATCATAGAAAGTTTCCACTTGAGCGTCGATTTTTCCTTGCATGCTGTTCAACTCCAGCGTCACAACAGTTGCAAAAATATAACTGCCATCCATTCAAAAATTGCTTCCTCTGATTGGTCCACGATGCTCCACATAGGATGGTCAATCTGGTCAAGGGCGTTCAACTTTGTTGGCATATCGGTGAGACACTAATAGTGTCTCCCTAATGCCACAAAGTCTTTATATCGATATCATCATAGATCCCAATAGTTGACAAGACATTATAATGAACGCCATGAGACATATCAAATCCATCAACATCCAATGCATCCCTATCGGCAAGAGATTTCTCATTAGCTAGACTCATACCGCTGCTCACAAGTCACAATGACTTCCACTTTGCTATCAGCAAGACTTTCCATTCACCAAGATGTTTTGCTGGGTCTCCGCAAGTTTCACTGAAGCACCTAACAGTCGGCAAGACATTCGTCTTTCGCCAAGACTTTACACCGAGTTCATCCAAGTCTTACCAAGTTGGCAAGACTTAAGTCTTTCACTAAGACCTTACACCGGCCGAACATGTCACACCGAAGCATTGAAGAGTCGGCGAGACTTATCGTCTTTGCCAAGGCCTTATACCAAGGTCTTAAGTCACCCTGAGCACTGCATTCACCAGTCTGCAAGACTTATGTCTTTCACCAAGACCACATACTGAGTTCCCATGTCTTTCCGAGTTGGTAAGAAATTTGACTTCGCCAAGATGTTTCATCATGCACCGAGAGCTACACTGATGACTTTAGTTGCATCCCCGTCGGCAAGACTAGGCACCCTTCGCCAAGACTTCATACTGAAGTCTTTTGTCACCACGAAGGCACCAAGTGAAGATTCTCATCAACGTGACCTTTCATTGTCGCTGAAAGATTTTCCCGATGCCCTTGAGTTACCTCGATAGCCATATGCTATCGGTGAGACATTCTCCAATCAACAAAAGATCATAGTGAATGCTCTATGTTACAGTGATGGACTTCATTCGACAAGACATCACCTTTGTCTTGGCGACATGGACATTTCAACAAGATTTAAAATAGTTAGTCAGCAAGACATGAATAATGTCACAACAACTTTTCCCTATAGGAGTTACATGTTAGTAAGAATTGAGGCACATATTCCAACAATCTCCCACTTGACGAAGATCTTACTGACACCTCCAGAGCATAAAAAACTACTGAAAAACATGGGCCAAGAGGCCCATCGAACTGGCACACCACCTATATTTGTCTGTGCTCACAGGCTTCATCAATGCATCTGCAACATTCTCCAGAGTATCTACTTTCTCCAAAGAGACCTTCCCATCCTCCACCATATCTCGTACAAAGCAATACTATACATCTATACGTTTTGTCCTGGCATGGAAAGTAAGATTCTTTGCTAAACATATAGCACCCTAACTGTCATAGTAAATAGTAATTTTTTCCTGCATCAAAACCAATGTTAGAACACAAAATTTTTAACTAGATTGCTTCTTTACAGGCATGTGTAGCTTCCATGTATTCTGCCTCTATAGTGGACAAAGCGACTACAACCTTCCACTTGCTCATCCAACTCACTACACCACCATTCATCATGAAAACATATCCATTAGTGGATCTTCTGCTGTCAATGTCCCCTGCCCAATCAGAATCCACATAACCTCAAATACTGAGAGTTCTATATGATTCAACCAAGTTACCATGGTAACACAAAGCATAGTCTGAAGTGCCCTTCAGATATCTAAACACTCTCTTCATAGCATCCCAATGTGTCCTTCCAGGATTAACCATAAACCGAATAAGAACTCCCACTGCTTGGTCAATGTCTGGCCTTGTACAAACCATTGCATACATAAGGCTACCAACTGCACTAGCATAAGGTACACTGGTCATGTCCTCCATCTCAGTAGGAGATTTTTGACAATCCTCAACAAATAGCTTCATTCCCTGTGTAATTGGAACAACTAGCTACTTGCACTCAGTCATACAAAATCTCTCTAGAACAATCATGATATACTTACTGTAACTGAGCCAAATTTTTCTATTTTTCCTGTCCCTGGTTATTTCCATTCCCAAAATATACCTTGCTGCACCAAGATCTTTCATTTCAAACTTTGCAGACAAATGAGACTTAAGATAAAAAATCATTAGCTTACTATTTCTTATGAACAACATATCATCAACATAAAGAGCAATAATAAGAACTTGATCACTTTCAGCTTTGTAATACACACAATGATCAGATTTTGATCTTACAAATCCCTATGACAAAACAAAAGTGTCAAAATTTTGGTACCACATTCTAGGAGACTGTTTTAAACCATACAAAGATTTTTTCAACTTGCAAACTAGTCTTTCTTTACCTTTTTCCACAAAGTGCTCCGGCTGTGACATAAATTTCTTCTTCAAGATCACCATGAAGAAACATTGTCTTCACATCCATCTGTTCAATTTCTAAGTCATACGCTACTACAGGAGAAAATATTTCTCCATAATCAATAGATGTCAGCTTAGCTACAGGAGAAAAGATTTCTCCATAATCAATTCCCTCTACCTGGGAATAACCTTTTGCAACCAGCCTTCCTTTATATTTTTCTACACTACCATCTAGACCAATTTTCTTTTTAAACACCCATTTGCAGCCCATAGCTTTTCTGCCTTTAGGCAATGGCACCAAACTCTAGGTATCATTCTTTTCTAATGATGCCTTCTCTTCATTCATGGCTTCCAACCAAGAGTTTGAATCAGACATTTTAAATGCTTCTTTCACAGTCCTAGGTTCATCAGTGCTAGAAATTAAAGCATAGGCACAAGTAGACTCAATCAAAGAAAACCCATACCTATCAGGTTGCTTTCTTTCACGAGTTGAACTTCTCATAGGTTGAGGCTGAGGTGGTTCTTCATCTTCTTCAGAACTTTTAGAACTACTTGAGCTCTCCTCAGTAATAGGTACATTTTGATTTTTCAATTCCTCTTTATTTGGTGTCGGAGGAATTTTTGCTACAACCTTTTCATTTTCTGATTTATTCTCTAACTACAGATCCAATGTAGAAGTTTTCAGCTCATGAAAGATAACGCTTCTGCTATACAAAACCTTCTCACTCTCAGGGTTCCAAAGCTTGTATCCTTTTATGCTAACACTATAGCCAATAAAATTACACTTTACAGCTTTTTTTCCAACTTGGATCTTTTTTCAAATGGCACATATGCATATGCCTCATAGCCAAAGACACTAATATGTCTCAGAGAGGGCTTCTTTCCAGACCATGCTTCCAAAGGCGTCTTCTCAACAAGAGCAGAGTTAGGAGAATGATTTACCAAGTAACATGTTGTAGAGACTGTTTCAGCCTAGAACTTCTCCTCCAAGCCAGCATTGCTCAGCATACTTCGTGCTCTTTCCATTACGCCCTGTTGAACCTTTCAACAACTCCATTTTGCTGTGGAGTATAAGGTGTAGTCTTATGTCTTTTAATCCCATGATCTATACAGTACCTTTCGAATTCATCTAAACAAAACTCACCGCCATTGTCAGTCCTTAAGCATTTTATTTTCCTACCAGTCTAATTTTCAACAAGGTTTTTAAATTCCTTAAACCAAATGAACACTTCTGATTTACTTTTCAGAAAATATACAAATGTTCTTCTTGAATAATCATCAATAAAAGACACATAGTATCTTGATTTAGACAGAGAAAGAACATTCACTGGACCAAAGACATCATAATGAATATAATCAAGCAAACTAGAAGATTTGTGAGGACTGGAATAAAAATAAACACGGTGTTGCTTTCCATATATGCAATGTTCACAAAATTTGAACTCAAGGTTACAATCTTCAAGCCCTTCTACTAGGTTTTTATTTTTCAAGGTTTTCAAACCTTTTTCACCAATGTGGCCAAGCCTATGATGCCAGAGCATAGTCTTTTCTGCTGGAAGTTTAACCTCCATGGCATTTACTCCATCAGGGATGTTTCACTTCTTATCTCCATGAGTAGCCTTAAGTGACTTCGCAAAGACACTAGTGCATTGAATAGCTTGTGCATCCAACTTGTACAAGGTACCAATTCGAGCACCCCTAGCTAGCACTATAGAGCCTCTAGTCATCTTGCAGCCATTTCCAGAGAATGTGACATGCACTCTGATATCATTTAGCTTACTTATAGAAAGTAAATTATGAGCCAGACCTAGTATATGCATCACATCATTGAATTCTGACTCTTCCATGACCAACAATTTCCAAAGATGAATCACTTTCCAAGTACACCTTTCCACCATTGTATTCTTCATACTTTTTGAACCAATCTCTATGAGATCTCATATGGAAAGATGCTCCAAAATCAATCAGCCAGACATCATCTGATGCCCATGTAGCCAAAGCTGCAATGAAGGCATCTGCATCACTCTGAGAAGAATCATTTCCAAAAGAGTTATTCTTCCTTTTCTCCTCCTTGCAATCCTTTCAGACATGACCAAGTTGCCCATAATTCCAACATTTCACCTTGGACTTCTTGCCAGGAGACTTTGATCTCCCTTCTAATTTTGATCTGGATTTCTTGTCCTTCTTGCCTTTTTCCTTCGATCTGCCTCTAACAGCCAGAGCTTCCTTTTTCATCTCAAAAGATTTTCTTCTCATCTCTTTCGATAAAAAAGAAGCAACAACATCTTTCATCTTGAAAGTGGATGTCGTACTCCCAATAGCCTTCACTAGATGATCCCAAGAATTTGGCAAAGAACATAGCAACAACATGCAACGATCTTCATCTTCAATCTTCAACCAACAAATATTAACTGAGCAATTAGCATGGTGAATGCATTCAAATGATCAGCAACTGATCCTCCCTCTTGCATTCTCAAAGAGTACAACTTCTTCCTCAAGAACAATTTGTTCACCAAGGACTTGCCTTGATAAATTGATGCCAGTATTTTCCACAAGGAAGATGCAGTCTTTTCTTCATGCACGTTCAGAAGAACAGAGTCTACCAAACAAAGCCTTATCATCCCCTTAGACTTTCTATCTGCAAGATCCCAATCCTATTGCTTCATGCCTTGAGGCATCATTCTAGACACAGTAAGCCATAGATCGCGATCCACTAACAGCTCTTCCATTTTGAGTTTCCACAGCTCAAAATTGCTACCATTGAATTTCTCTATTTCCACCCTTCTAGATGTGCTCGCCATCTTAATCTGTAACTAAATTATCAGACCTCTAACAAACTCCCACTGAAAAAGAATTGACACAAAAAACCCAACCCTCTCACAAGGATAACACAACTGGCCAGGCTCTAATACCACTTGTAAGGAAAGCAACAGTGCGGAAGCAACTTTCCTAACGTCAAATCCACAGGGAAGTAAGCAGACAGTACTTTTAATTTTTCTAATTACAATCCAATTAAGACACATGAAAGATTTACAGAAACAGAGAAGATACTCAAACACAATGAACAACAGATTTACGTGGGAAACCCTTTCGGGAAAAAACCCACTACACCAAACTGAATCTGTTTGTATTACAGTAACAACAATTACATACAATCAAAGATACAACTCTCTGGTATTAGTTCTCAGTAGTTTCATTCACTATTCATCTAGTTACAGAAAATCTCTCAACAATTCGATTGATTACAAAAATCAAAATCGATCTGCTTTTATCTTATCACATTCTATTTTTTACCTTTTGTTCATCCTTATCCACCATTGCCTCATCATAGAAAGTTTCCACTTGAGCATCGATTTTTCCCTGCATGCTATTCAACTCCAGCGCCACAATAGTTGCAAAAATCTAACTGCCATCCATTCAAAAATCGCTTCCTTTGATTGGTCCATGATGCTCCACATAGGATGGTCAATCTGGTCAAGGGCGTTCAACTTTGTTGGCATATCGATGGGACACTAACAGTGTCTCCCCGATGCCACAAATTCTTTATATCAATATCGTCATAGATCCCAACAGTCGGTAGGATGTTATAACAAATTCTATGAGACATATCGAATCCATCGACATCCAATGCATCCCTATCGGCAAGATATTTCTCATCAGCTAGACTCATACCACTGCTCACAAGTCACAGCGACTTCCACTTTGCTATCGGCAAGACTTTCCATTCACCAAGATGTTTCACTGGGTCTCCACAAGTTTCACTGAAGCACCTGACAGTCAGCAAGACATTCATCTTTCGCCAAGAATTTACACTAAGTTCATCCAAGTCTTACCAAGTCGGCAAGACTTAAGTCTTTCGCTAAGACCTTACACCAGTTGAACATGTCACATCGAAGCATGGAAGAGTCGGCAAGACTTATCATCTTCACCAAGACCTTATATAGAGGTCTTAAGTCACCCCGAGCACTGCATTCACCAGTTAGCAAGACTTATGTCTTTCGCCAAGACCACATACTGAGTGCCCATGTCTTTCCGAGTCGGCAAGACATTTGACCTCAGCAAGACATTTCATCATGCGCTGAGAGCTACACCGATGACTTCAGTTGCATCCCCATCGGTGAGACCAGGCACCCTTCGCCAAGACTTCATACCAAAGTATTTTGTCACCGCGAAGGCACCAAGTGAAGACTCCCGTCGGTGTGACCTTTCATTGTCACTAAGATATTTTCTCGATGCCCTTGAGTTTCCCCGATAGCCATATGCTATCGGTGAGACATTCTCCAATCGACAAAAGATCACAGCGAATGCTCTATGTTATAGCGATGGACTTCATTCGGCAAGACATCACCTCTATCTTGGTGATATGGACATTTGAACAAGATTCAAAATAGTTAGTTGGCCAGACATGAATAATGTCACAGTGATTTTTCCCTGTAGGAGTTACAGGTTAGTAAGAATTGAGGCACATATTCCAACAATAACATCTCCACCAGTTGAAAAGATATCTTTGATGGCATTATCTCCTTTGGCTTCCACTCCTCGCAACTAGTTCATTGTAGCATGTGTAGTGGTTTTCATCTTCTCCAACTCGGTTATTGTCTCCTGTGGTAGAAAACTTGCAGTAGAAGATGAGGAGATGATGGATTGCAAGTGTTTCATCAAATCCTGCAGATACCTCTTCATTTTATCATTCTCCTTCTTCGAATCTTGCTTAGATAGCAGCACTGGAGCCTTCAAATTCTTCAACTTCCTACATCATAGAGGTGGGTCCCAAGTTGATAGTTTGTACACTATAATCTCTACCAATCACTTCATCTTTATTCTTATCTAGCACAGGAGTGGCAATGTGAATCACCTTGTTATTAGCTTCATCTCTCTCAATCCTGGAGATAACCCTGGCTTTCTTCTTCGCTTTTCATTTTCCTATGTTTTCCAGTAGTTCATCCCAGTTGGGAGGAGTATCGTCCACCATAATTTTCTCACTTTTTAATTCCTTGTCTAACCAACTAGGAATAGTGGAATCCGACTACACATTACCTTGTCGAACCACATCCTGTTGAACCTTAGAGAAATCCTCATTCAATTTTTTCTTTTCAAGAATCTCTTTAGTCTTATCTTCACTTCCCTTATCATGTTCTTCTTCTTCATGCATTGGTGAAGGAGTATTGATTGGCACTTCCTCTCTCTATGTAAGTCTATCTTCTTCATTTTATGTAGGTGAATCCTCATAAGTCACCAAGGGGGACTGCAATATATTTTCTATCTCTACCTCTATACTGTAGAGTTCACCTTCTTGGAATTCTTCTTCTTCTTGATCTTGGTGATCCTCTACATCCTTGGATTCACTTGGTACATTACGAGTTTCATGAACAGGAGGGATATCATCATGTTGCTCTATGGCAGAGACAATTAAGGGAACACTTTTCTCTGGCACACCATCCTTGGGAGAGGGAGTTCTTGATCTTCTTGTGTACACCTATGTATTCTCCCCCAAACTCTCCACACTCACTACTGGAGGGCCAGCTTCATCCCCTTCCTTCGAAGATTCCTTCCTCTTTTGAGACAATCTCACTATTCTTCTTCTCTTAGGCATGGAAGCACTATCATCTTTTCCTTCTTCCTCAGCTTCTCCTTTTGCATATTTCTTTGTCTTTGAAATATGTTTTCTTTGTCTTAGCAATAGGTCTTCTTTTATTCTCTACTTCTTCTGCTTCTTTTTCTTGAGCATCCTTAATATTTATCTTGAAAGGAGAGCTCACCTTAGCCTTACCCTTAGGGTCCTGCTCAATAGACTCTTCAAAAGTGGAATGAGACTCCAAGTCTCCCATTAGATCATAGGTGCATTGCACACTTGTACTCTCTAACTCCCAAATATTGTGTTTGAGCCACAACTTGGTGTACTTGATCACTGGAGTCATGGTCTACTCTAATTTTGTCTTCTCTTCCTCTAGCCAGTCTATCTCTCCTATTGGTTTTTCTCTCACAGGCTCATAGTCATGACTCTAAATCAAATCTCCATCATCTTCAATCTAATCAGGAATGACCTTTATGTTGTATAGTCAGACCAAGTTCACTAGCAGCCTGGAGAACTTCTTCTTTCTTACTTAAAATTCATCCTTTCTATTAGCCCAATAATCTTCCACATCATCCTTATGGTTGTATTCCCTACTGTCACTCTTTTGTGCCTCACTAGTCCTATCAAATATGGATCTCTTCGAATGGAAAGAGAGACCCAAAGTGCTCATTTATTCCTTAGAAGCATGGGCTGAATTAATAGAAGGGAAAGCTTCATTACTGCCTATTCTCAAAGGAAAATCACCACCAAATCAGGTCTTATGTTTGTCCTTCTTGGCAATTGCATCAAAGTCATAGATATGTCTTGTGACTTCTAGAAGTATAATGTGATCAGTGGGATATCTAGGGAGTCTATATGAAGCCCTCTAACAACCATCTATTCTAATGTATGAAAAGGTGGGGAACTAGATAAACCAAGCTCCAAACCTCTTGATTAGTTCCTTAGCATTGTCTGAGATCTGAACATGCTCTGCACCATACAATAGGCTAGTGATGTACATGGTGAATACGTCGTTCACCCTCCTATAACTTGTGCTACCCAAGTGTAATTGTGGGTACACCTCATATATCACATCTCACCCAAATACGCCCCTTGTACTTAGTCCCTTGCATGGATGGAGCCTTGCAAGCACATAGACCAAGTGAGAAGTCATTGTGAAGGTCTTTGTTTGCAACACATTACACATATGTTCATGTATCATTACACTTATAATGCCTACCAATGGTAGTCAATATTTTGCTCCATCCTCACAATGACATGGAACATCTATTTTTCAAACACTCCTACACTCTTCAATCCTACCACTCTACTAAGGAGTGTGATAGCATCATAGTATTCCTTTTTGAATTTTTCTCGGAATAGTTGCTTGGGCAGCTTGGAAAAGTGAGACTTGGCTTTCTCTAGCTAGCAATTAATGACTTGTTTTGATTTGATGATGTCTTCATAATAATACTTCTTCGCTATGTCTATATCAAAACCCATCACATGAGACCTATCAGGCATGCCAAAGTTCTGGGCTATAGACACAGGGTTATGAATTGCCACTATTCTTCCTTGAGGGACAACTATCCTTTGTTTTCCCCTGTCATAATGTCTGGCACATTCAAACACCAACTCCTAGCATTGAACCATAGGAGGGAATCCAACTACATGGGCCAACCCTGACTCCAATATCCTTCGAGCCAACAAGGGAAGGTTCTGTGCTGCCATCCTTGCCTTGAATTCCTCATAATCCCATAGACCAACATTTGTATCAATGACCTCTAACCAGATGGAAGTCAACTTGCTTTATGAGATCCTACACTTTATATCCATTTTGACCCTCTTTGTCTCGTAGATAGCAGACCCTTCAACATTTGGACCAGTCTGCTTGTCCCTGGTCTTCCCAACTATTGTCTTACTTGATTCAGCCTACATTCAACAAAAAAAAAAACATAATAAATCCTTTTATAATATTAGAATCAAGGTTAGTCACCCATGAGCAACTTATTCATAAAAATCATGACAAAATCCCTCAAATAAATCATAAAACACAATCATTATATATTCAGGATTTTGAGCAATCCATAGAAAATTGGCTAGAGAGGAATTTTGAGAAATTCCTAGCTAAGAAAATTTTAACGATCAAGCACAAAAGTCATCAGTTCAATCATCACAACATGAAAGGAAATTATGTAACATCATTTAAATTATCAATATCACCCATAAGATCCAAGTGCACAACATTAAATTCATTCATTTCTCAAATTCTTTGTATTGCAAAGTCATTTTGGGAAAATCTACCCTGGAAGGAAATCCACAAGGTATGCAGAATTCTGGGCTTTTGCACAGTCCAGGAAAATAAGGAGGCACAAGAGAAATTGGGAAATTCTGAGGGTGTGAGAATTCCACAAAGGTCTCGAAATCCTAAAAGCTACCACTTCCCACAATTTCACCTAGAAGAATCAAATGATTACAAAATTTGAGACCTTTAGGTTCGAATCTAATTTACTTTGAGTCTCTCATTATTCATCTATTGATTTTCAACATTCCTCGAGGAAAATTGGTGAATATTGGTGATGCCCTAGGTCGTAATTGTGAAATCTCCAACATGAATGTAGTGAATGAGCTCGATTTAACCTTAAATTAAGCTCAATTGTCTAGTTAAGCTTGAGACAAAGTGTTTGGAACATACCTAAGTGAGCTACTAGCTAATGAATCAAAGATAGGCTCATGAAATAACTTAGGGAATCATCTTCAATCAAGCGAACACCCAAAACCCTAAATTGCAACAAAATTACTCATGGGTCGAGCCTGAAAGAGTGATTTGGGAGAGCTTGGCACTACAAAAATTATTGACTTGATTAGGGATCTCAATTGGGTTCTAAGATTCAACAAAGAAAACAAAGCAAACCCTAGCTCTGGAAAAATTGACGCTAGACCTATGAAATTTGAGCCACAAATGCATTTGAAACATAAAAACATCACACTCATTCATCATTCAAAAGGTAGGAAAAAGTTGCATACCATGGATTAAGCAAATCTATGTTCATAGGAGATTGATAACAAACTTGGACACCCTAGCAATAGCCACAACGACAATACAATAAATCTGTGATTGAATCTAGAAACCAACCAATCAAATTGCCAAAACTCAAAATGCCTAGGACTAAGATCATAAAAGAAACAAAGAGAAAATGTTGAAAGCTCAATAACACATGATTGCCCAAGAAGCCACCTAAATACTTGCCACATAAATCTTACTACCAAGCATTAACTATGTCGACAAGACAGGTTAGAACGCAATCCAAAAATTTGACATGAAATTCTGTGGAGGACCAGAATCCTTGGATCACAGCGTAAGTTCCTCCTCGCCGAATTTTTAAGGAAACTAGGGAATTCCGCCAGAGGAGGAAAATCCTAAAATCAAAGGAAAACCTAGAAATGGCTTTAAACTTAATATTTTCAACAAGTAGCATAAAGGAGTCATCAATGCAAGAAAAATAATCATTCAAGCATGTGCCAAAGCAAATAAATCCTCAAAAACAAAGGGCCAAAGCACCAGAAATCAGAGTGAAAAAAGGGGGTCCCTACTTTCAATGGGGCATGTGTGCGAAAACTACACAACACTCATATAATGAAATGGTCCCACATTTGTCACATTGCTAAATCAGGCAAAGGAGTATATAAGGTAAAATAAAATTGATACAAATTAACATAAAATTGTTGAAGAATAATCATATTTACTAAACATATATCTACTCCTATCTAAATGTATATATCTGTAATATAAAATAAACACATACCTGTTGTGATGCTTGTACACTAGACGAGCTCATGATGGATGAAGCAACTAAGATAGTTTCCTATATAAAAAGCAACAAGAATGTAACAAAATTTAAATGCACATGCACATATAATCATAATATTGAGAATATAAAAAAAAAATATACCTATTATGATTCTTCTTCCAATGTGTTAGTCTCATTCAACATGGCTATAAAAGTACCGAGTTGCTACATAAAAAGAAAAAATACATTAGTTTATCAATCTATGTACATGTATTTAAACATAATGGATTTAAAAAATTAACATCTAAATAAAAATTTAAATGATATCGTTTACTAAGTCTCTAGGCCAAATCAAATGGTCAATTGAGTAACCTCCTAGACCTGTGAAATTTGGCCCTCTATTAGCAACTATTAAATATTTTGGAACATAAACATATATTAGTACTAATATCTCTCATAAAATATGAAAGAAAAGATAAAACACATTATGAAATTACTTTAAGTCATACCAATGCTTCCATATCATCTCTTCCACTAGATGTCTCTCTTAGAATTGTTCCACTTCATGCTCTCTCAAATCCTACATCTGACATATCATGGACCTCATAGTTAAATGTGTCCATTGGAGCTTCACTAGACTATCAAAGAGGACCCAAACATATATTGTGGCACATAATGTAGTAATGGGGCACACAAATATATGCTGAAGAGGAGGGTGTACCAATAGAAACTGATGTATTAGGTGCATCACCATCATGATGGGATGCACTGTCAGGTGGTTGTGCAACATGTGAGCTCTACATGATCAAATGGTCACTCAATACATGTATGGAAAAAATTATTTGACTCCCAACATCTACAACAATATTAGGAAGGTACTAGAGTTGGGGAAACAATAGGTGGAGCAATAAGAAGTGGGGTGACTGTGTGCTTTGGGTCTATCTTGAGGCATTTCTCTACCCACACCTTGAAAATATCACATATCAAAGTAATTGAAATGCCTCCCTAGGACAAACTCGACATATAATTTTTGTAGAAAATACTGTGGGACATCAAGATTGTTGTTGTGTGGCTTATCAAAAACACCCACCAACATTCCTATAAATTATCTAATAGACCTCTATGTGTGCACCATTTAGTTGAAAATTTAGGATTCTGCACATCTACAAGTTGTCTTGTTTTGGGATTGATGAATAGATGAGCTAATTGGGATTTGCTAACACCAATTTCCCTCACTTCGTCATATGATAATCCATTGGCATAATGTTTCCTTTGGGACTCTCGCCACTTTGGAAACCTATCATGTTGGTTTGTGAGAGTTTCAACATTCTAAATGATTGTTTCTAAAGTATTTTTCATATCAAAGAGCTCATGGAGTGTCTCGTAAATTCAACATATATTTCTCAATTGATTTAAATTCCTATGGATAGATTTATGGATTTAGGGGCACATCTTATAATGGAGAATTTGGTGGTAGAGGAGGATTTGTAGGGCTTTCATCTTGACTAGAGGTGGGATCAACCATTCTAAAGCCTATTTGATGATGAAAATTTAAAAAATTAACAATCATTTTAAAGCAAACAAAATACTATTCAAAAACCTATTTCTGACTAAAATTATTAGAAAAGAATGCCAAACTAAAATAAAATTGGAAAGAAACATTAAAATTTATACATTTCTATGAATTTTTGGTGATTTGAGCAAAAAAACCAAGGATAAATGAATATATGTCACTCAGTTGCTCCAACACGCACACAATATAAAACACACAATGAAAATGACTCTTGAGTTTTCCTTTTTGTGATTTTAATACATAAGAAATGGATATTTGTTTACAAATGGATATTCATTTAGTTTATGTTTCTTTTTTTATTTGATTGGGTCTAAGGACCCGACTTATATGGTATGAGGGTTTTTATATTATAACATATATATTATTATATATTATATTACAATATAATATAATATAATATAATATAATATTATATTATATTATAATGTAATATGATATAGTATAATATAATATAATATATATTATTATATAATATTAGATAATAATATAATATTATAAAAAGAAAGTGAAAATAACTATTGGGTTTTTCTTTTTTTCGTATTTAATATACAGGAAATGGATATCCGTTATAAATGGATGTCCATTTCAAAATAGATATCTCTTTAGTTTATGTTGTTTTTTTTAATTTCATCGGGTCTAGAGACTTGACTTATATGGTATGAACATTTTTATATTGTATGAGGGTTTTTATATTATACCATGCCATATATATTATTATATATTATATCATAATATAATATATATATATTGTAATATAATGTATTCTATTATAATATATTATATTATATAATATCATATTATAATATAATATATTATATTATATTATATTATTATATTATATAATATTGTGAGTGTCAAACATGTTAAACTAACAAAAGATAGCATGTAATCTAAATAGAACTAGATAAACCTCCATCCCATAGGGAGAGTGGTGCTCCTTTGATGTCGAAAGAAGCCCTTTCCCAACCCCTTTGATAAGCTTAGGTGATTGTTGATAATCCAAGTGTGAAAATGACTCCAAATGTTGATAACTATGCTAAAAAGGATGAAAGTGATGGATTGCTATGAATTGAAATACTTATAGTGATAATGCTTGAAGTTATGGATCCATATTGTGAAAATAATGCCTCTATTTATAGAAGCAAAGGGTTGAAGAATGAGAGGATTTGATCAATGCGGGATAAAATGGGAGCCAATGAGAATGTGCCAAGTGTCACAATTCTATTGGAGGAAGGTGGAGCACATTTTGGGAAATGTGTGAGTGGAGGAGGATGGAAGAGAAATAAATGAGAATGATTGAAGATTTGAAAGGTTGTAAGAGGAATTGAATAAATTTTGTTGAGATTTGAGAGGATGTAAGAGAATTTATTGTATTTGTAAGAGGATTTATTGAGGATATGAAAGGTTTTTGAAAAAAAATTGGAGGGAAATTGAATGAGAGGTTGTTGAGAGGAATATTCCTTGGAATATGCCTTTGTGAGGATAAATAGATAAATTAAATAATAAATAAAAATTATTTTCATGTGCAACATAGTTAGTTGACCATGGGTTGATTTAACTCTTGAGGAGTTAAAAACTGGAGGAATTATTAATGATCATTAGAAAGGTGATTTGGTATTAATTAATTCATAATTAATTAATTGAAATGGATTAGGAGATTGTGACACTGATTTGATTGATTTAATCAAATGAGAGGATTTAAGGGGATTTAATTAAATGTGATGAAAATTAGTTAGAAGAAGGGTGAATTAATCAATAAATTTAATTATTTGATTAATAGCTAAATTTGTTGAATTTTAACTAAATAATGTTGATTATTTAATTAATTGATGAATTTGAGGTGATTTAGGAAGAAAATGTGTTAGTTAATTAGAATTAGATGCATAGTATTAATCAGGAATTTTTTGTTGTCTACATTTTTCCCCTCTTTGAAGCAAAGTACTTGCTGCGTCGGTTCAAAGAATAACACTTCCAAAGTCAAAATTTAAAAAAACCATATTTTTTCAGATGCCCCACTACTACCCTAGTAGAAGAAATTACATTGCTATACTGTTGCCTCGAGAGATCAGGAAAAAATTGCAAAATTAGGTCGAGCTCGCAAAAAAAGGGTCAACAAGGATACATGCATATAAATAGCCTACTAGATGAGAAAACAATTTTTTGATGAGGAAACTAGGTCAAAAAGGGATTTGTTTGAAAAAAATAGATTAAATGGGTTCAAAAACCCTAAAAACCCTAAAAATTGCATAAATAGGGTTAAGAGGGTCATTTTCAAATCATTTGTACCCTTAGCCTTTAGAAATCTTGACTTTATTCTCTGAGGTGCTGATGGAATGGTGGCTTGTGTGCTCCCCAAAAATTAGAAAAATCGGGCTCACGAGTTGTAGCAGCCTCAGGACACAAGAACCTTGGTATACCTTTCAAAACTTTTCTCATTTTGCATGATTTTAATTCATTTATTAGGGTCCAAGTAGGCCGATCAAAATTAATCCCCTAGGCCATCACAAATGTTATGTTTAGCATCATCTTTGTGCACGTTGACCTGTATTTGTAGCATAGCATTGCATGATGCGAGAGGGTCTCAAAGCCATGGAAAAAATCCTAACTCACCTTTGCAAAATTGTGTCATGTGGTCCCAAAAGAGTCCAGTGTTGCCTTGAAATGTTGAGTTGATTTTGAAAAATAGTGCCACTTTTTATTTTAGCGTCGCCTTTGCAAAATGACAGAGCGTCACTTTTGCAAAAGCTGACTTTCCTTTGGTTTTAGGGGTTTTTAAAACACACTGTCATGTTGATCCTTTTTGATGTCATGGGTATTTTGGATGCAACAAGTCCAACTAGTGCTCCAATCGAAGGAGCACAAGAGTTGGATTTTGCACAAAGTGAGACATTTGATGGATAAGGTGTTGTTCTTCCTTGGTTTGATCGGATTCAGACATGTAGCTCAAATGCTCAAGGTGAGGACACACCTTGTGATGATGACTGCATTGGTGGAGAGATGGTGTAGTGAGACCTCCTCATTCCATTTACCAACTAGTGAGGCCAATATGACCCTAGAGGACATATGGCAGAACCTGTGGATCCCCATACACAATGATCACATTATATACGATGTGGAGGCTAGAGGTGATGCCATTTTAAAGATATTCAACATTGATGCATATGAGGTGGACAATGGTCATATTGACCTTCATCGATATGAGGGGATTGCCCCTAATTTGACCTTTTTTGTCAGAGCATTGATATTGGGAGTCCTCATTCTTGTCAAGAGAGCAAGAGGATGCAGCATTGGATGAGGGATCATTTGGTCTCACATGATGGAGGATATGACCATCTACACCTAGGGGTTAGTCACCTTAGCATCGTTATATTGTGATATGAACTAGGTCATGTAATGTGGGTGTCACAGCATTGGAGCGGGAGTTACACTTCTCCATGTGTGGGAATATGAGCATATAGCCATTTTGAGGCCCACCATTGTAGATGTTTAGATAGACCACAATGATCATGTGGTTTACCGGTATGCGAGATGACCACCCTCCATTAAACAGACATTACAGGCATCTCACACTAGAGGCAGGTTATTGATGAGATGACAATGTTTCAGTGGAGACCGTGGCTCCACTTTCATAAATGGCATGATGATGATGCCTAGATTTTCTACTGTCGATAGTCTAGATATCTATAGGGATGAGAGCATCACATAATAGATTGGTACATCCTGGATAGGGTTTCTCACCAATTCGAAGAGGTACAGGATGTGCTTGATGATGGACATAGATCCATATTTGTGTGGAGGACTCGAGAGATAGTGTGGGCATAAAGGATCCCCCCAGCAGGTCATCGATGATTTCAGATAGCTAGTGATGATGTTGTGGGTTTATTTTGATGGTCCCATAGATGCGAGAACCACATAGGAATATGATGCATATTTCAAGGCTCACACCCCAATTTAGTTCACATTACTAGTGGTGCCAACAATGGGAAGAGGATGGGTCAAAGGACCTAGGATTTGATAGGTCCCTCAGTAGCTAGGTGATTAGGCATAGGAAAAACAAGGTAGAGGTGCAGGAAACAATGGGCATGATGGATAGATTCCACCACCGGTACCACCCATTGGTCAAAGGCCACTAGTACAACCACCTTATTAGCCATGTCAGTAGGCACCATGGCCACCACCACTAGGTCACAATCCTAGGGGTGGATAGATAGTGGCACTGTAGGAAAAAATATAGGTCTTGACATGGTAGCTGCAGTAGGCCCATTCTCATATTTAGATCCTGACTCAAGAGATGGATTAGGCATGATAGGAGGTGGCATAGGAACACCAGATGAGATAGGATGTTGATCTTGGGTTGGCCTTGGAGCAGTTATGGAGATAGCAACTAGAGGAAGTAGCACAGTAGCTGTAGGGGTAGGCCACAGTCCCAGCTGAGATGTATGGATGAGCGATGTAGGAGGCATCATATTATATGACTTTATACTACAAGGTTGTGGCATAGGAGCAACGAGAGCCAAATTTCTCCCATATCAGTCAGGTTTCTCCTACAAGGACCCATTGCATAGGGACATCCAAGAGATCATCAAGGTCTCATCACTAGAGCCAAGGCAGCCATCACAGGGATAGACAAAGCGAGGGTAGCTTGGGGCATTGATAGTGCACTTAGACACATTTTTTGATTGTACAACCTAATTTATGATGTCTATACATTCATTGGCTGAGTTTTGATTAGCCTCTTGTATATTTGATGATGATACTATATATTTGATTTTGATTTTATCATGACATTCAACTTTTTTGATATATATACATGAGATGACTTTGATGTGCTTATATGATGTGATGTTTATTTTATTTTATGTGTTATGCATGGATATGATATGTATGGATGCATCTAATGTGATGAGCCCAAAACATGCTCATGATTTGGATATCATGGTGTACTTTTAAAATCTTTACTTTTGTTATCCATGGTTGTTTAAACTCTTTTGAAACCTTTTATTGGGATATCCTGTAGCAATACACTTTCATGTTCCTGCAGCCTATCATGTTGACTTATCTATATTTATTACCTCGTTTGACTCCCTAAATGACTGGTATATCACATATAGTTTTTGAATGATGAAATAGATTTAAATATGTGATTAATGAATGGATAGTGTGTATGTGCCATGCGCCTTTTCTTTCACATCTATTACCTTGTGTTTCGCAGGTTGTTGAAGAAAGTATGATTGAGTCAAGCGCAGCCGATCTTGGCCTTGCAGTAAAGTCTATTTCTTGCATGACTTCGAGGAAGCTCTGGTGAAGACTCTTTGACCGAAACTGTTGGGAAGGATTTTAAATGTCAGTCAATCTGGAAAGAGTGGAGCGTTGGATTCTCTCTGGATCGGGTTGAATGGATAAACTCATTTATGAAGTTTATTCCTTGATTTTGAGATACATTTCATATCCACGTCTTTCTCTGTTAGGGTTAGTTAGTTAGTTGTTTTCTCGATTTAAATAAGTGCTCCTCCTCTGTGAGTGAGCAAGTATAGTAAGCATAGTGAGATAGAAAGATATCATGTAAGAGTCAGTATGATAATAAAAAGTAGAATCTGTACGACAAGAGATAGTTTTTGTTGTTAGTTTTCATATGAACAGAGCAATGTATACCATTTTGAGTTTATGAATAAAATTTGATGAAGTTCTGAGTTCGGCACTTGTGTAATTAGTTGATGCTTGCTAAGGGGCCCACTTAGTAAGTATCTGTAGTTAGTTAGTTTAGTTGTTCCTTTTGTATTGATCATCAGTTAGATTTCATCTTTGAAGTTTCTGTGCAAACTCAGTCTTATATTGTTCCTGCAGCATCGGGAATCCATCACTGTGTTTGTTCCTGCAACATAAGGCCAGTTCATAGTTTGTTTCTCAGTCGTAGCTGTTATGATTTCTGCTTTGGTTAAATTATGGTTGAGTTAAGAGAACTTTGCATTGCCTTCCTATAGCATAGGTAGAATTCTTTCCAAGTATTTATTTCCGTTAAGTTATGACTGAAACTAGTTCTTAGTGCATATATTGTGCTACTCCATTTCAAGTATACGTTCCCTGGTTTGACAAGTAAATGAACGTCCATGAAGAGATATTAGTCACCTGCTAGAATGTCCAATTCCCAGGATAGGTTTTGTTGTGATTTTCATATTCTTTTGTGGGCGCGAACATTTTTGGCACCGTTGCCGAGGATGGTGTCAAGCTAATAACCTGTCAGAAGTCATTTTTAGCATTAGTTTAGTTTGTTAATAAAAAAATTTCAAAATCCTTCAAATCACCATTCATTCTATTGCATGCATAGAAGAAGAGACGCGTTGGGAAGGTTTCTCCCTGAAAACCTATTTGTTGAATTGCCATTTGACCCAGCTGACGAAGAACCTGAGGAAAATCCATTTGCTCTGATATTCTAGCAAGCAAATATGGAAAATAATCCACCTAATCCCCCTCCTGCTTTTGAGTTTCCCATTGTTGCCTAGCGAGATACTGATAACCTTAAAAATATTCCTTCTTCATTACTTCCTAAGTTCTATGGCCTAGTTACGGAGGACCCTGAAACTTTCCTGTTTGAGTTTGATATCCTTTGTCGCAGCTATGATTACACTTCAGATGCTCACAAGCTGAAGTTGTTTCCTTCCACCTTGAAGGAAGGAGCCCTTAGGTGGTTCATGAGTTTGGGAAGAGGTGTTGTTGATAGTTGGGCAGCCATGCAAACAAAATTCCTTGAGAAATATAAGGAATATTGTAAAAGTGGCAGTAAGGGAGACAATATATTCAGAATTCAACAAAAGGAGGATGAAAGCTTAGAAGACTACATCTCAAGATTCTTATTTTCCCTGAAAAAGAATTCAAACCATACTCTCAACAAAGAATCTTAGAAACTACTTTTTCTAAGGGGAATCAGTGATACCTGTATAAACGCCCTAGACCTGATGGGAGGAGGTGATATAACCCAACTTCCTTGGGATGATATCAAGAAAATATGTCTTAATTACTCCTGAGCAAATGTGAAGAAGGGTAGAGGTCATCAAGCCATAGTGGGAAAGTCCTCTACTAATGGAGTTTCTCGGATGGAGATCACAAATTTGTTGTTAGATTTCAAACAGCATATCATAAACAACATGGCTACACAGTTGGACACTATGCAAACTTGGAAGAAACATGAGGAAGTTGAAGCAATGCTGGTTAAGTTCTGTCCGCATTGTAGACAGAAGAAACGTGACTGTAGATGCAAGATGGTGGCCAACATGGAGGCTAAACAGTTGCCTACCAATTTTAAGATGATAGAAGGTGATGATGACCAAGTCTTCTTTGTTGCACAAAGGAGGCCATGGGCCCCAAGACAAGGTATGCCTCAGGACCCTTTGCAAAATTTTGGTTCATATAATAGTCAATGGCAAAATCAGTACCCTCCAAACTATGGGCCATACTCCCAACCTTAATGGAATAACCCTTGGCCAAATGCCTAACAAAACCATTGGCAATCCTCACAAGGGAATTGGCAATCACCACAGCAGAATCAGTGGCAACCTCCACAACGGAATTGGCAACAACCTAACCAATGGAGAGGAGGCCAACAATGGTCAAATCCACCCATTGGTTTCCTGCAGCAACCCCAGCAGCAATCCATTATGCCACCTCCTACAGCTAATCAAGGTTAGAATCCAAAATCAACCCAACTACCTGCTCAGGCAGCACCTGATCCAAATAACCAGCAACCGCAATAGCAACAAGTCTATTTTGCTGATCCTAATCATCAGCCTGCCTATGCTCTTAACCTAAATAATATTAATTTACGTTCAGGAACTATGCTGCCCACACCATCTCCTCCCATAATCTCAAAATTACCATATGAGGAGACTGACCAAGAAGAAGATGTCAATGACCAAGGCCAACCAAATCAGCCAGTTCAGATTCCATCATTACCTAATCCATCTAATAAAGTGTCCCCTCCTTTCCCACAAAGGTTGGAAGGTGAAAATGTGAAAAAACAAGAGGAACCTACCTTTGAGATCCTTGACTAGCTAAAGCATATATGTGTGAAAATTTCCTTGTTCCAAGCAATCAAAGAAGTACCTATCTATGGCAAGGCCATCAAGGAGGCATGTTTGAAGAAACCGAGGAGGAAAAAGAAAGACCCTCAAACTGTCCATGTAATAGGCCAACTCTCTAACTTAATGCTAGGGAAGCTTAGCATCCCAAAATATTTAGATCCAGGAAGTCCTATTATGGAGGTAAATGTTAATGGGTTGCAAATTAAGAGTGCTTTAGTAGATCTTGGTGTAGCTATCAATTCCATGACAAAGGACCTGGTTGTAAAACTTAATATTTCAGAAATAAGGACTACACCTATAGCATTACAACTTGTTGATAGCTCAACTATCAAACCTGATGGGATTGTTGAAGACTTGGTAGTCACCTTGGATTCTTGGGAGTACCCTACTGATTTTATGGTCTTATATCCAAAGGCATCATTGGGGGGATACCCTGTCATACTAGGAAGGCCTTGGTTGGCTACTGTTGATGCTTGCATTGGTTGTAGGTTGGGTGACATGACAATATCTTATGGATATAGCACAAAGAAGCTTACCCTCTATTCTCCAGCCCTGCCCCAACTTGAGTCTAGAGATGTTGTTTGGCCAGATTTGGGAGAAGGGGAGGAAGTGAACTCCGTGGCCAATTTAATGATGATTACCAGAGAGTCTTTCATTGCACAAGAAGAAGAAGAAGATATACTATCCAATATCCTGCTGAATAACTATGGTACTAAATACTTTCATTGTGAAAAAAATCCATGTTCCTTGCAAACTATTCTTCTTCCATCTACATCAACTCATTATCCTACAACAAATGATTGCTTACACACCATACTACCCCATGAGGTAGACATGCCATTTCTGTCTGAAGTATCTATGATAGACTTAACCTCCCAAGTTGAGGTAGTTGTAGGAAAAACTTTGAGCATTAATAAAAACCTCACCAGTGAGTAATGAGAATCTATGATCAAAATGCTTACCAATCACAAGTCATCTTTTGCTTGGGAATATGGTGACATGACGGGTTTAGAACCAAAACTCTGTACACATCACATATACATTAACAGTGAGTTTAGACCTGTCAAACAGCCCCAAAGAACAATTAATCCAACTTTGAGAGAAATTGTTAAAGAAGAATTGTAGAAAATGATAACAATTGGCTTTATCTACCAAATCTCTGATAGTCAGTGGGTTTCCCCATTGGTCATTTTTTCTAAGAAAGGAGGAAAATGGAGGGTATGTGTAGATTATAGAGAGCTCAACTTGGCAACAAAGAAAGATTACTTTCCTCTTCCATTCATTGATCAAGTTCTAGATAATTTAGCTGAGAAAAAGTACTTCTCATTCTTAGATGGCTTCAGTGGGTACAATCAAATCAAGATTGCTCCTGAGGATCAAGAAAAGACTACTTTTATATGCCCTTGGGGAACGTTTTCCTATTCAGTTTTGCCTTTTGGTCTCTGTAATGCTCCTGCAACTTTCCAAAGGGCAATCATAAGTATCTTCTCAGACATCTCATATGATTGCATGGAAATATACATGGATGACTTTACTGTTTATGGTATGACATTTGAGGAAGCTCAAGCCAACTTGGAGAAAGTACTACAAAGATGTGAAGATCACAACCTATCATTGAATAGTCAAAAGTGCCTCATGATGATGTAGGAGGGAATAGTGCTTGGTCACTATATTTCTGCTACAGGAATTCAGGTTGATCCTGCTAAGATTGAGGTCATCTCTAAGCTACCCTCTCCTACTAAGCAGAAGGAGGTATGGAGCTTTCTAGGCTATGTTGACTACTATAGAAGATTCATCAAAGATTTCAGCCAAATAGCAGGCCCCTTATACAGTCTGCTGAAGAAAGATGCAGAGTTTTCTTGGACAGATGAACGTGAAAAAGCATTTCTTGACTTGAAAGTAACCCTTACACAGGCACCTATTCTGAAAGGACCTGATTGGTCACTTCCATTTCATATTCATACTAATGCATTGGATTATGCAATTGGAGCAGTGTTAGGGCAGAAGGATGGATCAACAGAACATGCACTCTACTACATAAGCAAAAATCTGCAAGGGGTTGAATTCAACTACACTATTAAAGAAAAAGAAATGTTGGCAATCATCTACACCCTCAATAAATTTAGGCATTACATCATCGGTTATCAGATATTTGTCCACACTGATCATGCAACAATCCAATATCTCATGAACAAATCCTCAATATCTGGGAGACTGGCAAGATGGTTATTGTTGATGCAGGAATTCAACATTACAATTGTGGACAAGCCAGGTAAAGCCAACGTGGTTGTTGATTTTCTTTCTAGAATTCAAAGGCAATATGACTTTACACTTATTGAAGACTCATTTCCTGATGAGCACCTGTTTGCAATCAAGGTTATTCACCCATGGTATGCTGATATAGAAAATTATCTGGCAACAAGAAGAACTCCTCAATTCTCCCCTAAGGAAGAGAGATTATTGGTAGAGAAAATCTTTAACTTTTCTTGGATTGCAGATTGCATGTTTTATACAGGGCCAAATCACGTTATGAGGAGATGTGTACAAGAGGAGGACACTCATGATATACTACATGCAAGCCATGATGAGCCATGTGGTGGACATTTTGTTGCCAAAAGGACAACAATGAATATTTTAAATACTGGTTACTATTGGCCAACTTTACATAGAGATGCAGCCAAATATACCAGGAGATGTGATAGATGCCAAAGGATGGGAAGACCAACTCACTCTAATGAAATACCTCTATTTCCACAAGTTGTAGTTGCACCCTTCGACAAATGGGGACTAGATTTTGTAGGACCAATTGATCCACCTTCCAATGGTAAGTCCTACATCCTTGTATGCATAGATTATGTCACAAAATGGGTAGAGGGTAAGCCTATGAAACATGCTAGGGATAATAAAGTGGCTGAATTCCTCGATGAAAAAATATTTACTAGGTTTGGTGTTCCTAGGGAGATAGTGACAGATCAAGGAGCACAATTTACTTCTACACTTATCATAGCTTTAGTCAATGAATACAATATACGGCATAGGAAATCAACTCCTTATCACCCCCAGGCCAATGGTCAGGTTGAGGTCACCAATAGGGACATAGAGGCCATTTTAACTAAAACTGTGGATTTGCATAAGAAGGACTGGGCCACAAGGTTACCAGAAGCTATATGGGCCTATCGTACTACCTAGAAGACTCCTACAGGATATACACCTTTTGAAATGGTGTATAGTAAAATAGTTGTGATGCCAATAGAATTTGAACATAAGACTCTCATAACAACACTGGAGATGGACATGGATTTAACAAATGCATAAAAGGACAAAATCATGCAGCTCAATGCTCTGGATGAGCTCTGAAAGAATGCCCTGCAGCACACTAAGATAATACAGAATCAGAGAATAAGGTGGCATGATAAATACATTAAGGAAAAGAAATTCAAAATAGGAGATTGGGCTCTACTTTATGACTCACAATATAAGGACAGTCTAGGAAAACTACAAACTAGATGGTTGGGCCCATATGAAATTGAGAATGTATTTGCTAATGGTTCAGTTCAACTTGTTACAATTGATCTTGTTAGATTCAAGCTGTTAGTTAATGGACACTACCTCCGGTTGTACCATAAACCAGTCTCCAAAGAAGAATTCATGCAGCAGTTCATTCAGGATCTTGCCACTAATCCTCCTGCAGCCGAAGGCTTTAGCCTTTCTCCTGCAGCTTCACCGTAATTTTGAAAAGCATGCTCATAATAAAGGTTTCCTTTTTAAGGAAACCCCTTTTTCTTCATTTCCACTTGTCACCACATCTCACCTCTTTATCTTCTATCCATCCATCACATCCATCCATTCCATCCATTCATCTCATCCGCCCACGTCACCCATCCACCTCATTCATCTACACCCTTAATTGTGATATCATTCCCAACTGTCACCTCATGCCGAAGCCATCATCTTTCTCAACATGTACAAGCATTTATTGGAAGGTAAGCCATATCTTTTGTTATCGCATCTTTGATTTATTTCATTTTATTCATTTACTACTATGTCTGTATCAATCATTATTACCCGATCTCTACCTATTCTTTAGTACATGTGAGGACACATGTCATACTCTAAGTAGGGGGCGGGATAATCCACTTTTTAAAGCTATATTTTTTCCGCTGCCACAACTGCTTAGATAATCTTTCTTTATTCTTTTCTGGTACTTTCCAAATATGATTGCATGTCTTTTTCATTGCATGTTTTTCATTGTAAATTACAATTAAAACTACTTGATCAAAAAGTTCATTTTTGGAAAAGGAGAGAAAAGTGACGGCAGAACAGAAAAGAACCAGAACAAAAAGGGAAACAAAAGGGGAAATTTTTGGATTTTCAGCAAAGAGTTGAGTTCAGCTAATGCAAAACTATGAACATGGGTGGCCAGCTAGTGCGACATGAGCCTATAGCTCATGAGTTATTATTGCAAAATCCTCCAACAGTTCAGGCATTCAGCCTCTCTGGATGGTTGAATTACTTTTTGAGTTTAGATGCTTTTAATGAGGAGGTTGCAGGCAAAATTTTGAGAACCTTTTCTGAAGGGGAGGCTACGGTATGGGGTCTAACAGTTGTAACTGAAGAAAGAATTGTAGAGGTAACCGGGCTTCCAGCCGTTAGAGAAAAATTTTCTTCGGATGCTGCCACTGCAAGGGCTGAATTTTCAGTACCCACTGACGGACCTTTGGAAGTTTCTAAGCAGGGATGCAAGCGAGTGTCATTGCCTCCTCCATACCTAGAATATGCTACTTTCATCATCAGGTATTTAACTTGTGAAGGTCGTTTCTATTAAATGCATTCTTACCATTTCAAATTGTTAAGTCATATTGATGCAGAGGTGGCAGCAAATTAAAATGTATTCAAACTCCCAAAAACATAGTTTTCCTCGAGAGAAACTTACTCCAACTAGCCAAACCACAAAACCTCATTTTAAGCCAATTTGAAGAGGGTTTAATGAAAATATGGGTTCCAAGACAATTCACAACATTCCAGTGCCTCACACCTTCATAAAATGACCTTAGAAAACTCAAAACACTATCACATATATAGTTCCAATCATATTTTTCCAAAACCTTACTTTAGTTCCTCAATTTCTCATGGAAACTCATGAGAACACCCTAGGGCATCACCCTAAAACCATAATAATTGCATTTACTATCTCCCAAACCATTGGAACATGTAAAATAACATGAAACAAGTCATTCCACCAAGTTACAGGGCTGGACAGTAGGTGGAATGGCTATAACATCACTTTTACACCAATCAAACCCTTAAATTAGTTAGAAACAGGCAGTCCCAGAAAAATGAAGAGATCTCCCTCAAAACTCAATATTAGAACCTCTAATTAGATTTAAATGAAAGCTATTTCATTCCCCTACAATATTATATAAGTCTCAGAGCATATGGTGGTGGTACAGATCCGTACAATGCTTGCAAAGTTCAGGAAAACAGAAAAAACATGGGGTTTCAGACCACCCGGCAGTAAAATGAGGATATCTCACTCGATTCTCAATGAAATAACACCATTCAAACGCAAAAAGAAAGCTTATTCAATTATCTATCCATCCATTATATGCTTGGAGTATGGAACAATACGTACAGGTCGTACAATGCTCGTGATCAGCAATTTCTTAATGGAAAACACAAAAAAATAGCAAATTTCTTATTAGAAACTCATTCCAAACTTCTTCAACAGCCTCCCCTTCGAGATATTACAAAAATTTATCATGCTAACACCTGAAAACTACCTCTTGGGGCGTTCAACTTCCATAACCACCCTTTAATTAGATTCTAAAATGACAATTTTGCCAGTTTTTGCCCTTAATCACTATCCCATTACAACTTGATCAACTTGATTTTTGCAAATACCACCTAATTGACCTATTAAGCCCTCTAATACATTTAAAATGGTCATTGAGACCTTATTTAATAATTTATCCCCCTTATTTCTAGACCAACCTATACTTGAAGGAATTTTACAATCATGTATTTTAGGTGCTCCTGCACCATACTACCTGGGTACAAAAGATTTATGCCCCATAAATCACTCCATAGGACTACTCCAACCTTCTAGACAATCCCTTCAAACCTGCTCCAAGTTACTTGCATGGAAATCTTCCACCAAGTGACTTTGTACCCTTCATTTTTTGCTTTGACTTCACCTTGCCACCCTTGATCCTGCTCAATGGGATCTTCTTGCTGCATTTTGCCTTCATTGGTACCTGCAAACAAAAGTTCAGTACACCAAACCAAACAATCATGCATTAGTATCCTTGTTACATGCTCTTTCATGAGCCAATCATACATGTAGTCTTTCCCTTCAACTCCACTCTCTACAACAAAACCTGCATTGTATGCTTCTAGTTTCATTTTAACCCTTGGTCTGTCCTCTGTCAGGGAAATGAAAAAATTAGGGAGATAACCAATGATTCCCTTCACTCTTAGCCTCTTACTCTTCCAATTTACACCTGCATTCAAATGAATCATGCTTGGATCCTCTATCTCAATAGCACACAATATCCTAATGACTAAACTCAGCAACCAAGGACAACTCACTGTCCCAATCTCAGATTTTCTTCTCTTCTCCAACTCAATTGGAGTCCACACACACTGTCTTCTCTTAGCCATTCCTTGGCCTATCACCTTCAACCTCTCAATCTTAGACTCTGTCCTTATTGCAATTCTCTGCAAAACCTTTGCCAAATATCCTTCACCTCTCATGGTGACCAACCTTTGCTCAACTCCTTGAAACTCTCCAAACTCTTCCATAGTCTCCTTCACTGTTTTCTGCAAATCTTCATAACTGACTATCTTTTTCCTGACTTCTACAACCTGCTCATCATCTTCAAGCCTTCCAAGACTTCTTTCATTCCTCTCATTACTTTTCTTTTTAGTCACTCCCTCATTCTTCTCTTTCTCAGTTTCCAAAACCTCTGTCACACAGCCCACTGTGTTTACAATCCCTGTCTTTTCATCATTTACTCTTACTGTCAAGGGACACTCCACTACCCCAATCATGATCTTGTCATAGTTTTCAAGCCTTTTATGGCTTTCTCCAACCACCTCACCTATATTTTCTATATCTCCTCTTTTCTTCTTAACATTCCCAATCTTCAAGTCTTCACTGTCATTAGCATTTTCACCTTTTCCTCTTACCCATACCTGCTGCACCTTGTGCTCTTTTCCACTTAATGGATACAATATATTGTCCTCAATGCCCTTCCTTTGCCATACCTGCAAATCACTTGCACTCACATCTCTTTCCCTCTCTAAGCTCTCTACCCCAATAACTTTATTATCACAAAACTCAGCCTCAATCTCACCTATCCCTGTATCTTTCATGGATGTCTGCCCTACATCATTTTCATTCTTTAATGAACAAACTCTTACCTCCTCTTGGCCTTCCACACAACTCTCAAGCCTACCTTGCATCCTCAATGCCTCTTCACTCTTGAATCTTTCAATACCTTCATTCTTATTCTCTTCTCTTTGAGAGATCTCTGCCCCAAGTGCTTCCTGCTCACAAGACTCTGTCTCAGCTTCTTGTTCCACTGTATTTTTCATAGTTGTCTGCCCTAGAACACCATTAACCTGCAATGAACAAACTTCTTGCTGTCTTTTATCTTCAACACAATCCTCAAGCTTACCTTGCTCCTTTAAGGTCATTTCTTGTGTGACCTCCACTTCCCTTGTCTCTCTTCTGTCTTCAATCTGTACTGTCCTTCCTAATGCTACTTCATGGTGTTTTCCCTTCTCCATTTCAACTATGCTATGCCCTATTGTCTCTTCCAAGTTCCCTTGTTCCTTTTTCTCCAGCATCTCTCTTTTTCCACACATCCCTATCCTTCTTTGTGTCCCTTCTTCCTGCAAACAACTCAAACTATACCTTTGCCCATCCTTTTTAATTTCATACACATTAAGCCTCCCATCATGCATAGCAAATCTATCATATTGCCAAACCCTTCCCAGTATCAAATGAAAATCCTTTAGAGGCATAATATCACATAATATAACATCTTTATAAGGACCAATTTCAAAATCTACCAATGCTTGCTCTCTAACCACAACATGCTGACTATCATTTACCCAGTATGCCCTATAAGGTGATTCATGTTTTAACTTTGTCAAATGCAATTTTTCAACCATTTCTTCTGAAACAACATTACTCAAGGAACCTGAATCAATCATTACTTTACAGATCTTACCTCTGCATTTGCATCTGGTCTGGAAGGTAGCATGTCTCATTTGTCCTTCTTTCTCATCCAACCTTTTGAAGTGCATAGTGCCTTGTATCTTCCAATGCTTCTCCTACAATCTTCAAGTGATCTACTTCCTTGCTCTGATACCACTATGATGCAGAGGTGGCAGCAAATTAAAATGTATTCAAACTCCCAAAAACATAGTTTTCCTCGAGAGAAACTTACTCCAACTAGCCAAACCACAAAACCTCATTTTAAGCCAATTTGAAGAGGGTTTAATGAAAATATGGGTTCCAAGACAATTCACAACATTCCAGTGCCTCACACCTTCATAAAATGACCTTAGAAAACTCAAAACACTATCACATATATATTTCCAATCATATTTTTCCAAAACCTTACTTTAGTTCCTCAATTTCTCATGGAAACTCATGAGAACACCCTAGGGCATCACCCTAAAACCATAATAATTGCATTTACTGTCTCCCAAACCATTGGAACATGTAAAATAACATGAAACAAGTCATTCCACTGAGTTACAGGGCTGGACAGTAGGTGGAATGGCTATAACATCACTTTTACACCAATCAAACCCTTAAATTAGTTAGAAACAGGCAGTCCCAGAAAAATGAAGAGATCTCCCTCAAAACTCAATATTAGAACCTCTAATTGGATTTAAATGAAAGCTATTTCATTCCACTACAATATTATAAAGTCTCAGAGCATATGGTGGTGGTACAGATCCGTACAATGCTTGCAAAGTTCAGGAAAATAGAAAAAACATGGGGTTTCAGACCACCCGGCAGTAAAATGAGGATATCTCACTCGATTCTCAATGAAATAACACCATTCAAACGCAAAAATAAAGCTTATTCAATTATCTATCCATCCATTATATGCTTGGAGTTTGGAACAATACGTACAGGTCGTACAATGCTCGTGATCAGCAATTTCTTAATGGAAAACACAAAAAAATAGCAAATTTCTTATTAGAAACTCATTCCAAACTTCTTCAACAGCCTCCCCTTTGAGATATTACAAAAATTTATCATGCTACCACCTGAAAACTACCTCTTGGGGCGTTCAACTTCCATAACCACCCTTTAATTAGATTCTAAAATGACAATTTTGCCAATTTTTGCCCTTAATCACTATCCCATTACAACTTGATCAACTTGATTTTTGCAAATACCACCTAATTGACCTATTAAGCCCTCCAATACATTTAAAATGGTCATTGAGACCTTATTTAACAATTTATCCCCCTTATTTCTAGACCAACCTATACTTGAAGGAATTTTACAATCATGTATTTTAGGTGCTCCTGCACCACATATGAGGCATGGGTTAGCTGTAAATGTTCCAAACTTTTTGTTAAATTTCTGGAACAATGTGCCCACGGAACCCAATAGGGGAAGGATAATACTATTGCTCACCATGGCCTCATAAAATCGTTGATTGCATGCTCTTTGAGAGATGTATCACCTCTTTCCTGGCAACAATTTGTTGCCCAAAAGAGCTTGAAAATTGATGAACCCCCTCGGGCACTTGCCCCACGGCCTCGAAAAAGAAAGAAGAAATAACGTCTATCAGTAGAAGAATAGGGCAAGGGTCATCTGCTCCTGTAGCACCTGGTCCTGCAGTTCCCACACCAGAGTCCTCTACCCGGGTACAAACTAGGTCTGCCGCTAGGAGAGAGAAGGGAAAAACAAAGGCAAGAGAGTCATTTGGGGCAGAACAAACCCCATAATCTGACCGTTGTTCTCAGAAAAGGAAATGCCCTTCTCTTGCAACATCTTCTCCTATAGTAACACCTATTGCCATCACCAGTTCACCATTGTCCTCTAACAAGGCAAAACCCTCTAGACAGTCCAGGAAGAGGAAGGCTATGAGAACACCTCCTGCAGCCGCACCATTTCCAAGAAGAGTTTCCACAAGGAAACAATGTAAAGTATCCCCTGCTTCACCTCGACCTGAGGTTATTATAATTTTAGAAGAATCTATAGAGTCTGAATATGATGTTTCTTAGAATGTGTTTGAGAAAACTGCACAAAGTTCATTCATTCCTAAAGAAGAACAAATTGAGACAGGGGAAATTGAGCATAATGAAAGGGGGGTACCAAGTCTTGATGACTTGGCTGCTGCGGCTATGCAGATTTCGGAGGAAGCACAGTCTTCTCCACTGCAACAATAGGAATTCATCCTGCAGTAAGAGGAGGAACAAACTAAACAATTGGACATGGCCAGTGAAGCTACATTTCCCCCTACAACTTGTCAAGCCATTGTTGTTTATAAAAATACATTTTTAATTGAATTTTTGGAATATCTTAAAGCTACATGGAAACTAGTTACATTGTAAACCCTAACTTTCTGCCACCTAGCCTAGACTGAAATGCAACAAAGTCTATGGGAGGAAGAAAAGAAGAAACTGAGAAGGGAAGTTGAAAGGAAGAAAAAGGAAATTTAGGAGTTAAAAGAGAAAATGGATGAAATGTTGAAGGTAACTGGTCAGATTATGGAATGCAGACCACCACCTAGAGTTTATACTCTGTGCCTCAAGGAAAAATTCTTATGGTTCCAACTAATGAGAATTTCTAGAAATCAAGATCCTATACTTCACACTGCTAGAGAATTCTATGATGCATACCAGGCAGCCCCTAACTGGCTAAAAAATTCTTTGTGTGAATTCTATTTACATGGCTTTATAATTCCATTTGAAATAGAGTGGAATCCCCGGTTGTACATTGGCAATATCCATCTGAGATCCCTTATGTCTTGGGTGGCAAATGAAGCAAATTATGGCAGGCAATGGGAAACATATGAAGAAGTCGAAAGGAATGAGCCTGTTCCATTGCGCCCTGAGAGTTCAGACCTCCATGCAATGTTGAAAGCCCGGTTTACTTTGGCATATGGATTTAATAATAATACAGCCAAGATGAAAATATTTGATCTCAGAAAATAGGTATATGATGAGTTTCAGGAACAACCATACTTGTTTTGGAGGCTGTCATACTCTAGAGTTGAGAAGAGGTGGGAGAGATTAACTGTTGGGTTAAGAAGGTCTGAGCCTCATAGTCCCCTGAATTTTACAGTAGCTCTTAAACAATCAAGTAGATACATACAACTGGGACTTCAAAAGAGGTCTGAATTGTGGATGCCATTGATATTTAGACCTCCTGTGCTAATGTGGCCCCTTTACCCCTACTAGGCTACAAACATTAATGAAGATATAGAAGCTCGTAGGTATGAAAGGTGGCAGACTTTCAGAGGTTTTTGTTACAAATTTGGAACTCCATTTCAGAGTCATGCCGCAACCACTGATTCCAGAGAGACCACCAGAAAGTGTAATGTTGGAGGACCAGCATTGGGTTAAGTAGGGGGCAAATGATGAGCCCAAAATATGCTCATGATTTGGATATCATGGTGTACTTTTAAAACCTTTACTTTTGTTATTCATGGTTGTTTGAACTCTTTTGAAACCTTTTATTGGGATATCCTATAGCAATACACTTTCATGTTCCTGCAGCCTATCATGTTGAATTATCTATATTTATTACCCCGTTTGACTCGCTAAATGACTGGTATATCGCATATAGTTTTTGAATGATGAAATAGATTTAAATATGTGATTAATGAATGGATATTGTTTATGTGCCATGTGCCTTTTCTTTCACATCTATTACCTTGTATTTTGTAGGTTGTTGAAGAAAGTATGATCGAGTCAAGCACAGTTGATCTCGGCCTTGCAGTAAAGTCTATTTCCTGCATGACTTCGAGGAAGCTCTAGCGAAGACTCTTTGACTGAAACTGTTGGGAAGGATTTTAAATGTCAGTCAATCTAGAAAGAGTGGAGCGCTAGATTCTCTCTAGATTAGGTTGAACGGATAAACTCATTTATGAAGTTTGTTCCTTGATTTTGGGATACATTTCATATCCACGTCTTTCTCTGTTAGAGTTAGTTAGTTGTTTTCCTGATTTAAATAAGTTCTCCTCCTGCGCGAGTGAGCAAGTATAGTAAGCATAGTGAGATAGAAAGATATCATGTAAGAGTTAGTATGATAATAAAAAGAAAAATCTGTATGACAAGAGATAGTTTTTGTTGTTAGTTTTCATATGAACAGAGCAATGTATACCATTCTAAGTTTATGAATAAAATTTGATGAAGTTCTGAGTTCGGCACTTGCGTAATTAGTTGATGCTTGCTAAGGGGGCCCACTTAGTAAGTATCTGTAGTTAGTTAGTTTAGTTGTTCCTTTTCTATTGATCATCAGTTAGATTTCATCTTTGAAGTTTCTATGCAAACTCAGTCTTATATTGTTCCTGCAGCATCGAAAATCCATCCCTGTGTTTGTTCCTGCAGCATAAGGCCAGTTCATACTTTGTTTCTCAGTCGTAGCTGTTATGATTTCTACTTTGGTTAAATTATGGTTGAGTTAAGAGAACTTTGCATTACCTTCTTGTAGCGTAGGTAGAATTCTGTCCAAATATTTATTTATGTTAAGTTATGACTAAAACTAGTTCTTAGTGCATATATTGTGCTGCTCCATTTCAAGTATATGTTCCCTGGTTTGACAAGTAAATGAACATCCATGAAGAGATATTAGTTGCCTACTGGAATGTCCAATTCCCAGGATAGGTTTTGCCGTGATTTTCATATCCTTTTGTGGGCGTGAACATAATGTTCATGCTTTATGTTATGATGTTTTATGTTTAGGATGTGATGTGATATGGTATGATTGCATATGGATCTATATGGATGAACTTTTATGTGATTATATGTGTGGATGCAATACAATGATATTTTTAACTTCCTTTCCAGTATATTTTTTATATTTAATGTATGTATGTAGGATACAAAAAATGTGATGATTATGATCATTCTTATATGGTTATGCAATGGATGCTCATGCAAGTGTGTGGTTTATGAGATGCTTAGAATAACCAATCTATAGTATGATGTATAATTTTTTCTATTATGATGATATGTGTAGTATGCTGATGGTTTGTGGATGGAGGATGCATATATAGATATATTTACTTCTAAATGTCATGATACCATGTTAGTATTAGTATATGGAAAATATAGAAGAAATAAAAATCATTGCTTGAGTTTGAGATGATGCAAAAATATGATGATGATGATGATGATGATGTGATTGCTTATTAGAGATTGGGGGGTGTAAAAAGCTTACTTTCATTATTTTTGATAACACACATAGATAAAATGCATCAAGGTATGGAAAACCAAGATAGAGTTGTACCTTGTACGATGGACTTCAAATGAATAATCAGATAGGAGTATCCCTATTCACACCTAGCATACAAAACCTTATCAGGATGTACCTCATACATTTCAAACATCTCAAACAAAAACACAAAAAGGTAGAACCTCCCAATGCAATAGTCAAAAAGACATCTAAAACACCCTCCCTAGAAACCAAAGTAAGCATGACCAAGGTTATATTACAAGAATATCCAACAAGCATAGTAGACAAAAGATAATGATCAATTCCCCATTCCTTTCTCTCTAAATCATTTTGATTAGAAATCATTGGGAGGTCATTGGAATGAGCACAATAAGATAAGTCAAAAGAAAAGATCAAGTAAACAAACAAGCTAATGTTCTTCCTACCTCTAGCTAAGACTAAACTATAGTGATGTCTGATGTTGATTTCCATTGTAGGAAGGATGCATCCTAGGACATGATGTTATCATATGATTTTGAGACTTATGGGATGATGGGCTATTGATACCAAGACTTAACCAACTTGTTTCCCTACTGACCTAGACTTGAGACCTTGATGTTTGAGTTTTCACTTTTAATTTGCTAAACTTGTTTCTGGTTGTTTTTCCATAGGTTGAAGGTGACAATTGATTTATTATGGGTGGATGTTTATTGTGGAAGAACATGAAATGGGATGGATGATTTTGGGTTTTTAGAATTTTTTTGATATTTTTGAAAAAAAATTAGGCTATTTTGGGATTTTTGAGATGTTTTACAAATGTTTTGATTTTTGAATTTTCTAATGTTTTTGTGTTTTCTGAGATTTTTACCAAGAACCTAACCTAAGGACCTATCCTAGGGGCCTTGAGGGATGATCAAAGATCAGCCTTGGCTACCTTATACATGTAGAGACCACGTAGTTTGACTGACAAGGACTCGTTTATTGATGAGAGATGAACAAATGGATTGCCAATTTATTATGATGGACTCCTAAAGGAATGACCTAACATGTCTCGGGGGCACATCAATGATGGCCTTTCCTATGTTCAAGCTCAGAGACCCATAGTTTGACATGAAAACTCTGTATTTGATCTTTTTTGACTTTTTTGACCTCTTTTTGGCAGTTTTAATATGTTTTGTATGTTTTGGATTTTTTTATTTTATGAATATTTTTTGGATTTTCTAATTTTAAGGAAGATTTCAAGAATATACATGAAACCAATCCAATGTAGGTATGAGAACATTCCCCTAGTGTGATGTGATAGACCACTTCGATATAGGCAGGACAAAATGACCTTAGGAATGTGTCGAGTAGTTCTAGGATGGAACATGATACAAACATAGGATCAAGCTATAATGTGGATGTAGATGTGTGTCAGAAGGATCAATGGAATACAATGGATGAATGATGCAAAACAAGCTAAAGAATCCATGGTGGATGGAAAGTAATTTATTTACGCAAGGTGCTTGATTTCCAGGTTTTCACCAAGGTACTTTCCTAGAGCACCACCAAAGTGGTTTTCACTAGAGGACAATTTTTTTTCTTTACTATTTTCAATCCTTTTTGCTGATTTTTTTTTTGGATTTTTATATTTTTATATTTTTTGGATTTATACCTTACAAGCTTAGGCATAATTTTTTTTGAGATGGGAGCTATTTTTGGGCTCCTACAACAACTCACCTTTGGGTTTAGATAGTTGATATTCTCTTGATTTATAACTTGCTATGATGATGAAGGGTCCCAACCAATTGGGTTCAAATTTTCTTTTGTTGTATGGATTTGCTACATTCTTCTAATTTTCTTTTAACACGAGCTTTCCAACTTGAAATGACTGACTCTTGATCTTCTTATTGTAGCTTCACTTGAGACAATTTTGATAAACCTATAGGTGGTTCAAAGAATCCATGTTTCTCATCTAGTAGATCTAGCTCATTCAACTATGACACCCAATATTCTTCATTAGTAATGATATTCTACAATGATATTCTTAAGGATGGGAGCTTGATCTCAATGGGAAGAATGGCTTCTGATTAGTAGACTAGGGAGAAAGGGGTTGCACCTATAGGCATGTGGATACTCGTTCAGTAGGCCCATAAGGTGGGATTCAACTATAGGTGCAAGTCACGACTAGCTTCATTGACTATTTTCTTGAGGATCTTTAGGTTGGTTTTATTAGAAGCCTCAGCTTGGCTATGACCCTAGGGGTAGTATGGGGTGGAGAAGTGATGTTGGATATGGAATTTTTGGTATAGCTCTTGAACTTCCTAGTTCTTGAAAGGTGTCCCATTATCTAAGATAAGAGTTTGTGGAATGCCGTAATGAAAAATGAGGTAGTTCAGAATGAATTTGGCTATATGCTTCCATGTGATATAGGTCATGGGGATGACCTCTACCCACTTTGTGAAGTACTTTGTGGCGGTGATGATGAACTTGTGTCCTTTAGATGAGGTGGGTGTGATTTTTCCAATGGGATGAAGCCCCCATTGTGAAAAGGCCCAAGGTGTAACAATCAGTTGGAGCTCCTGAGCTATTGCATGGATGAGGTCCCCATGTTGTTGACATTGTAAACATTTCTGGACATAATCATGAACTTCCTTCTCCATCATAGGCCAGTAGTACCCAGTCCTCAGGAGTTTCTTGGCCAAGGTCATACCACTAGAATGTGAACCACAAATACCATTGTGTAGCTCAATTAAAGTATTCAAAGCTTCCTTAGGGTTAAGGAATTATAAGAGAGTTCCCTCGATACTTCTATGTTAAAGGGTGTCACCTAAGATAATGAAATAGGATGACTTAATAAAGGTTCTCTTAAGGTTTGGGGTGATGCCAGTGGGGAAAAGTCCTATTTTTAGGTTGGTGTATATGTCGTGGTACCAAGGATCACCAAGACCAATGATTTCACATATGAACTTAGAATCTAGTACCTTGAAAGCTAGTATGAGAAGCTTCTCTACCAGGAATTCATGTTTATGGATGTTGGGTGGGGTATCTAGTAATGATTTGATTGTTTCCATAGCATCATCTGCTCTATTGTTTGCTCGTGATATATACTCAAATGTTATGTTGATGAAAAATTCCTTAAGACTCTCCACCAGTTTCTTATATGGGGTAATCTTGTCATCCTTTGTTTTGTATTCATCATTGAACTGATTGATGATTAGCTATGATTCCTTGACCTTAAGTGACATGATTTTCCACTGTACTGTCATTCTGAGTCCTATGACTAAATCCTCATATTTCACAATGTTGTTTGTGCACAACAAAGATAGCTTATATGATTTTTGGATTCAATCTCCTTGTGGTTTGATGAAGAAAACTCCCGCTCTTGACCCATGCTATCTATAGGACCCATCGAAGTACACCTTCCAATGATCTACTATAGTGAGATTGATAATGGACTCATATGGAAATTTTGATATTAATGGGTTCTCTGCATATATAGGTTCCTTGGCCAATTGATCTGCAATTACCTATCCATTGATGGCTTTCTATTCTACATATTCAATGTCATATTCTGTTAGGATCATGACCCACTTATCCATTCACCCTATGAGTGTTGGTTTAGAAAGTAGATAATTTAAGGGGTCTATCGTAGCAATGAGCTTTATCTTATGAGCCAAGATGTAGTGCCTGCATTTTTGTGCAGCAAACAATACTGCAAGACAAGCTTTCTTAATGAAAATATAGTTTAACTCATGTCCCACCATGGTTCTACTAATATAGTAAATGGATATTTCCTTTCATCTTTCATAATGTTGAGCTAAGAGAGCTCCAAGTGTTGCACTTTTTGCTGATATGTAGATTATCAATGGTTTGTTTTGGATTGGTGGCATGAGGACTAGTGGTGTTAGCAAGTATTCCCTAATTTTATTGAATTCCTAATCACATTTTTCCTCCCATTTGTATGCTACCCCCTTGTGGAGTAGATGAGAATATGGGACAACTTAATTTTCTAACTATGCTATGAATCTGTAAATAGAGTTGAGCCTTTCCCTGTAAGCCCCTTAACTGCTTCAATGTATGCGATACTTCCATTTCAATAATTGCTTTGACTTTTGCAGGATCTATCTCGATTCCCCTCATTGATACAATATACCCTAGGAGCTTTCCTAGTTGCACACCAAAGACACACTTCTTAGGATTAAGTCTAACCTTATATTCTTCAAGTCTATCAAAGATGGAGCCTAGTATTGCTATGTGGTCTTGATGCTTCCTTGATTTGGCTAGTATGTCATCTACATAATCCTCTACAGATTTATGAATCATGTCATGGAAAATCAATGTCATAGCTCTTTGATATGTCGCTCCAACATTTTTTAGCCCAAATGCCATCATGTTCCAACAATAATTCCCCCATGGATAGGTGAAATTTGTCTTATGTTGATCATCCTTAGCTATCATAATCTGATTGTACCCCAAAAATCCATCCATCAATGATAGCATGTCGTGCCCTACTGTTAGATCTACAATCATGTCCATATTGGGAAGAGGAATATCATCCTTAGGGCATGCTTTTTGCAGGTCACTGAAATATATGCAGATATGGATGCCCCCAGTGGGATTAGAAATAGGTACAAGGTTGGAAACCCATTCGGGATAATCAATGGGTCATATGAAGCTAGCATCAAGGAGTTTCTGCAGTTCCAATTTGACTAATAATGTGATCTACGGATGCATCTTTCTTAGTTTTTGTCTTACTGGCTTTGCATCTAGGTAGAAAACTAGGTGATGGACTACTACCTTTGGATCAAGACCGATAAAAAAAGCATAAGTCCATGCAAAATTTACTTTCCTTTCTCTCAGAAATGCAACTAGAATTTCTTATTCCTTGGTCAAAAGTGACTCTACATAGAAAGTGATGTGTGGTGTATCTTCAGTTCCCAAATTGACTGGGCTACATTTCTCTACCAAGACTGCTAATTTTTCTTGATGGATGGAACTAAGGGGAAGATTGAATCCCTCATCCTTTGGCACCTCAAAGAGGTTTTCACCATTAGATATGTCCTTTCTTTTTACTATTTTCACGATAGAAAGTGCCACTGTGTGGTTTTCACTTAAAGACCTAGATATTACTCTTAGATTTTACGTTTTGTGACTGAGAGATTCAATCATTTCCCCATAGTACACATGTGTTTCCAACTCAATATCAAACCATGCTTTATGATCTCCATATGGTAGAGTATCTCATATTCCCATGAATTATGAGAGAGCCTCATCATTTTTGAATGTGTTTAAGATCGGTGGTCCTCATTTGTCACAGTCTATTAGTTGGGGGTAGAGATGCTTTAATTCAATGGTTTGGTTACTCGACTCGAAATACAAAGTAGTGATCATAAAAATTGAGGAATCCTCATATAACATGGGTAGTTCAGTAATGGGATCCTCATCCCACACATCAATTATATCGAAGGTATAGTTATCCAGAGGTCGACCTGTGGATACCAGTAACTGGGGAGGAGCTTTGAATTTTTTAATGGGGGTACCTTTGCCAAGAATGGTTATCCTCATAGGGGTACATCTAAGGCCAAGATTCTTCATGCACTTCTGAGGAAGAATGGTTATCCTGATATAGCAAGCTTGATACATCTTTTTCATCTACCACCTCTTTACTTAGGTTTCTCCATTTTTTGAAAATGGTAGGTTTTTATTTGAAGGTCTAGGATGTTGTGTCAATTGGTTGTGACTTCCCACAGGATCTAGGAGACTAAGGTAACCCTCCTATTACAAAGGAACTTTTTTTTATTTTATAGTCTCCACAACCATTATCTTGGATTATAACCTTAATATCGAGTATGTCCAGAATGGAGGGTGTTTTTGTCTTAGAAGTGGAGGATAGTGTGGATGGGTTTATATACATAGATTTGGGTCCCTCATCATTCTTCAGGACTTCGGGGATCTTATAATACTTGGCCTCCAGATTTTTGCAATAATATAATGGTTCAGGATCACCCTAGACTGTGACTTCTTGGTTCTGATAAGGGAATTTGAAACATTGATGCAATGTGGATGCAATAACTTGCATACCATGGATCCATGGGCACCCTAGGAGGATATTGTAAGGGGGTTAAAGGTCAAGGATTTAGCAAGTTGTATCCATGATTGTTGGCCCTACTTGAGACACCCTTTCTTGATCATCATAAGCCCTGATAGTGATACCTTTACCTTTCTCAATGACATCTTTAGAGAATCCCAAATTCTTTATTATCATGAGAGTACAAATATTCTAACTTGCACCTCCATCCACCGAGACTCATTTGACTTTATTCTTGTGGACTAAGAATTCAAGATGGAGTGCAAAGTTATGAGATGCTTGCATTGGGAGATCCTACTTAGAAAATGTGAGGAGATGCGGTGTGGTGATATGTCCAATCATAGCTTGGAACTAGTATGCATCAAGATCTGTTGGGATGGAGGATGTAGCTAGTTCCTTTTCTAGGATTTCCCCATGTGCGGGGGAGATTCTTAGCAACTCCATGATGGATATTTGGGCAAGGGTATTTTTTAGTTGACCTTATATTATTTAGGGATTGAATTTGGATTGGTGGTGGGTGTCTTGGGTGGTTGTGATGGCTCTGGAATGGTAATTCTACCACCACATGTGGTGACTCTACACTCTCCTTTAGATCCTTTAATATTGACAACTATGACCCATTCATCAAAGGATGCAACAACATGATCATAAATGTGGTTCACATTATTGTACTTTCCCTTCCCTTTGTTGTTTCCTTTATTGTGATCGGGCATCAGATTCATGTATATTTTAATATCTTGATTCCCTGTAGGTTGTTCAATGGTTATGGTCTTGTCATCTATGAGATCTTGGAATAGATTTTTAAGTCGCATGCAATTGGATATTGTGTGTCCTTTTATTTTGTGAAAATAGCAGAGATGTTTCTCATTATACCATGGTGGTTTAACCTGAGGCTCTTGATAATTTTCATAAATATGGATTTTGATGAGATTTTCTTGTACCAACTATTGCATGATAGATTCGATTGGTTCCCCAAGTGGTGTGCATTTTTGTTTAGAGGGATATATGTTATTTGGGGGTGGTCCCCCTTGAGCATTTAAGTTGTTGACAGTTTGATTGTTGGGTTGTTGTTGTGGTGATGGGTTGGATTGTGTGTTGTTTTAGGTATTGAATTATGGTTGTTGATATGTTTTTTGTTGTGTATTCTACCTTGGGGCATTGATAATAACTTTGGAATCGATGACACCATCGTTAGTGAAATTATTATTCTTTTCTCATATGTGAGGTTTGTCATTATAACTTATTGATGGTTGATTGTCTTGATATGTGGGTGTGCCTCCTTGTGCTATAAGGGATCTTTCGATGTTGAGAGCCTTGGGGATAAATTGGTCATAGATTGTTATGCATTTCATTTTCAAGTGAAAATAAAAGGTCCCTTCAAGGTTGGAGATGGTAGTCATGATTTCTTGTTCTTCTGGCATAACCCATTTGCTCCTGCTGCCCTTGGATCACCATCATTGCAAGAAAGAAGCGAATGTTTCTCCCTTGAATTTTTTTAGGCTGGAAAATTCTTCCAAGCTCACATCCATGCCTATGTTAAATGAATAATTATGTATGAATAATTCCACACTTTCTTGAAACTTCTCAATTTTGGGGGGAAGGCGGGAGAACCATTCCATTGCTGGACCAACCAAACTATGATAGAGGATTTGCATGAGGTAAGAATCGTCATATGCAACTTCCATAAAGTGTACATGGAATTCCCTAATGTGATCTTCAAGATTGCTAGTCCCACAATATTTGTCAAACTTTGGTATCTCAAATCCTTGTGGGAATGGGACCATTGCAATGATTCTATCAAATAGATAGGGGCACAAATTCCCTTGTGATTTTGTTGTCTTTCTTGATTGTATGTCCAAAACTTGTTGCGAGAGAAATTTAATATGTGCAGGAAAATCATTTTGTAGATCAAGTGGTGGGATGAATTTTTTTTGGGATGGTATTGTTTTTTGAGTGAGTGGTAGGTTCACTTTCCATTTTTTGTTCAGGGCATTTGGTTGCATGTTCATGGGAGATTGCTATAAGATTTTTGTGCAAGAAATGCATGTTGGTATGCCTGTAGTTGTTGTTGTTCCAACAATTCTTGTTGTTGGTCTTGTTGCTATTGTGCCAACAATGCTTGTTGTTGGACTTGTAGCTGAGCTACTTGTTGTGCTAGGTATTGTTGCAAAGCTTGTTGATAATCTTGTTGATGTCACAAGGCTTGTGCTTGGGCTTGTTGTGCTTGGTATTGAGCTTGTGCTTGGGCTTGTTGTGTGGCTTATGCAGCTTGAGTATCCTGTGCAGCTTGTTGCATAGCTTGTTGAGCTTGAAATTGTTGGAGTTCCTTTTGATACGCTTGCTAGGCTACTTGCAATGTCATGTTGTACTGATTTTTCATGTTTGGGTTTGGTGGTGGAGGTGGAGGATTTGGCAGAATGGTGTGAGATGAGGTGGCAATATTTTGTTGAGGTGGTTGAGGAGGTGCTTGTTAAGTGATGTCAAGAGGTTGTGTGGTAGATGGTATGGTTGATGTGTTAGGTCCTTGGGAGACAACGTTTTGGAGAGTTTGATGTGAACATGTATATGGAATGATGATTGGTTGAGATGTTTGGATTGGTGCCACTAGCTATTGCAATATTAGTGGCATGCTCAAAGGATTTGGATTGACGTGTTGATTTGATTCATGATTGGTGGATTGATTTTGATTGGTTTTGGATTAGTATGCAAGGTAAAGGGGGTTTCCCTAAACCTTTATTTGGTGTGGATATTGACGTCAAAAGAGGAAATGACGGGAATATTGGAGGTGTGTTTCCTTGCAAAATTGATGATGATGCATGAAAAGTTCCTCCCAGTCCAAATAAACCCACATGTCCTTGCGATATCATGGGGAGACAGACTTGTGTATGAAGAGAATATGTCGGTGACATGGAGAAGGTGGATAAATTGTTGGTGTAATGAAAAATGATTGGGACATATAGATTTTTTCAATCCTTCAAGACGGTGTTTGGAATACCCAAAATTGTGTTTGCATCTAGATTTTGGTTGTTTACAAGGGGATGTGTTTGAAGAGCTTGGAGTAATGAACTCCCCTTGGTGATCATGGGTTGACTTGGAGCATGATAAGATGTTGGTTGTATGATGGGTTGGATGATGTTTGGAATGAAGGTGTGAATGATACCAATAGAATATTCCCAAGAGGTTGTTCCACAATATTGCTCACACCAAAATTAGAAGGGATTTTAACCCCTTCTTTCGTTAATGCTAACACATATTGTGTGGGATTGAGTCTCATGACAGCATTGACAATCTTATGTGTTTCAATATTTTTGACTAGCTCAATTGTCTCATCTTGGGACATTCCTTGATAGTTGTTGGTGACATCCTCCACTTGGAAACCTCCCTCTTGAAGATCTTGTTGAGGGGTGTTAAGTGGAGGGTTGGTGGATTCAATGGGTTTGAATAATAATGTAGTTTAGCTCAAATCACTTGAAATGAATGTTTCTTTGTTTTGTTCCATGCTCTTCTTATGTTGTGATCTAGTTTGGACCATAAAATAAGGATCAAATTTTAGGAATATGGGAGGTAAACCTCTTACTCCCTTGGTTTATCTAAACTTTAGGCACAAAAAGAAAATCTACGATGTTTAAGGATCAAATGATGGTGATGATATAAATGAAGGATGAATGATATGGGTGATTGAACTTTTAATAACTTTGGAGGAATACTAGAATTTAGGATTTTTGGATTTTGATTTTGGATTTGGTTTTGATTTGATTTGGATGATGGAATTATAGATCCCATGATGTTAGATGTTATCTTGAAATAAACTTGTCCAAAAGTTGATAATTTAACTAAGTATATGAGGAAGGATTCATCCACACACACTTAGCCAAACAAGGTGATTTTGATTTTGATTTGAAGGATTTACCAAAAGTATAGTATGAATGATTTTTCTAAGGTTCCAAAAGTTGTTTGTGAAATGGGATTTGATTGATGTTTGGGATGGATAAAGGTGTTGATTTGATCCTAGATGAACCTAGAGAGACTTTTATTACTTGACCAAGATATTGAAGAACATGTTATACTTCTAAAAGTTTCAACCCTATAATGTGAGATACTCAAAACATTGGAAAAGACCTGGATTTTGACAATAATGGAATGAATAAAAGTTTGGATTATCCTTTGAAGCACGCTTATAAAAGTTGTAGACCAATCTATCTATGACTTCACAAAGTGTTGAAAGATGTTTCTTAAGAGCCTTTACACTAAGACGCTTATGATGATTGATAGACTTTCTTTTTGGGATTTTGATCTTGAGGGAAATCATTTGACAAAACACATATGTGGGGTTTAACTGTCTTTTATCTTGATTAAATGGATTATTTTTACCACATGAACACTTCTTGCTTAGCTTCCAAACTAAATGTCTAGGTATCAATTCTTTTTCATTCCACAAGGTCCATTATGTGAAAATCAAAGAATCAAAGTCATAAAATATCAGAAGCCTCTAAGGATAAAATACAAAGGGATGAGTAGTAATATGTGGACTTTTCAAAGGTATTTTATCTTTCCAAAGGGTTTGAAATTTTGATGACTTCTTGAATGTTTTTTTCAAAGTTTTGAGATTTCAAGCAATGTATTTGACTAACTCACAAATTGTACAACCCTAGGATAGAAAGGACAATATTTGTTGATTCCCCACTTGTATTTCTCCAAACATTGAGACAAAGTGAACAACTAAATATTTGGCAACAATGGCTCCCCTCCATGGCACACACTTCTTAGGACCACCAAATCTCAAAATCCTTAAAATCTAGAGATCAAAAGGATTTATTCTATTTCTACTTTGAATAGTACAAATGTGGGGTGGCTTTAGAATGATTGTTCTTGCACCAACAAATTGGTTCTTAGTTTGGGTAATCAAGGACATGGCACCTTGTGAGCACCAAATAAGCCACTAAAGGCTTTAATCAATCCTACTAGGGGATCTTATACTTTTTACAGTAGTATCTCATTTTGAAAGACATTATATGGCTAAGGCCTACATACCATGAGGACTTGATAGTTTAATCTTATCCATTTATATACCAACCAAGTGAAAAACCAATTGGAGTCTCCTTCAAGTTGTTCCTAGGCATACCCCTTTAAAGGTAAAAATAGTGAGGGAGTACACTTGTAGCTTGACCACCTAGTTCACATAAAGCGCAAAGAGGGAACACACACAATGTCTCTTTCTCACACTAGCATATTTTTTTTAGACAACCAATGTCACTAGAATGATTTTGATTCTAAAGATCATTATGACGTGTGAGATAAGTGCATACACATTCGAATGACAGAAAATGCAAAGAAAATTACAAGACAATGAAAGAACACGTTCATTTTAAGCCTCAAAGCAATGATGAGTTCTTTTTAGAGCACCAAAAACCATGTATGAAGTTGCTTATTCAATTTTAACCCAAAATAAAATTCTAGTAAGTTCCTAATGTTCAATTTTAACCGACTTTGACAAAGCTTGAGTTGTTTGTAAATTTTATGCCCAAAATAACTCTAGTTGGTCCTAGAACAAAAATAAGATGCAGAATTGGAAGTCCTAAGCTATTACAATGAGCAATAAGAAATAATTTTAAGTATCCAACTAAATTCTTCTCCCTTTCTTGCAAATGCGATGTTGTGTAGTAAATGTGACACTCTATGACTATGCAAATGCAACACTGTAAAAAAATGCAACACTCTAGTGAAAGAAAAGGTGAAACTCTACAAAGGACAAAGACAATGAATGTGATGCAATTTCAAAGGCAATGCTCTATGAAACCAAAAGTAAGATGAAATATAGAAAGGTCAAATGTGGATCTATAGCAAAAGCGATGCGATAGTGACATGCAAATGTAGCACAATGGGGAGAATGCAGCTCTGAACTCAAAAGTGACACTCTACAAACAAACAAAGGTGATGTGATAAGAAAAAGAAACATTGTATGTTGCAAGGGCAGTGTTTCTCCCCTATAGCTACACAAAAAAAAAATTTAGGCCAAAAAAATCAAGATAAATTGGTTAGCCCTCCTTGTAGCATCAAAATATGAGTGTCAAATTTGCAATCAACTAACAAGGATCAACAAACAAGTGTCAAACATGTTAGAAACCAAATAAAACACTCCCTATGAGATTCTTTAACTAAATTAATGAGAAAACATGAAAATAATAACAAACTAACAAAAGATAGCATGTAATCTAAATAGAACTAGCTAAACCTCTATCCCATAGGGGGAGTGGTGCTCCTTTGATGTGGAAAGAATCCCTTTCCCAACCCCTTTGATAAGCATTGGGGATTGTTGATGATCCAAATGTGAGAATTGTAAAAAGGCATGGGATAATTGAGTCGGGGGAGGTGAATCAGTTATCACCAAATTCAAACATAAAACTCCATACACTTATCAAATTCACAAACAAACTATTATGTTATTAAGTAAGAAAATGAAATGTAGATAAAAGAAAGTAAAATCAACAAAATTAACATTGGATTTTATGTGGAAAACCCAATAAGGGAAGAACCACAATGAGGATTAACTCACAATATGAAGTGATAGAAAAACCGAATACAAGAGGCTCACTACCAAGGGATCACTGCCTAGAATAGGACTCACCATCTAGATAGAAAGGCTCACTACCTACAAGATAACAAAAAGATCCACCATAAAAATTTACACACACTTGCAGTCTTGATCAGAAGATTGCATAAACCTTTAGCTCACTACTTTCAAGAATCTAGCACAATAAAGTATTATTGCCTCAACTCACTTTCACACAACTTTTCTCTTCATTTGTGGTTTACTTCATTACTTTTCCATCAGCATATAGTCCTTTTCATATTGACTTACATTTATACCATCTTCAACCTTAGAAACATTCTCCAAGGTTGGTCGCATACACTTCATTTCATAAATTCAAACTAGGTCGGCAACTCAACATCAATGTATTAGATCAACCACACACTGCCTTAATTAACTTTTAAATTCTTCATATGAAGTGTAAACACTAGGTTATCCAAACCTAATGAAAACATAAGTGAACATTGAAGTACATGATTTCCAACAAGAAGATAACATACAGATGACATAAGATGCTTCATAATCCACAAGAACACATTTTAGATACTTCTAGATACATTGCAATAGGTATAGCAATGTTTGAACATAGAAAAATTTCCAACAGTCCATCCAAACTATGCAATCCCACATAACAAATCTGAAGCTCATCTTTCGAAGCACAAAAACTCGAACATCTCTGCCATAACCTAGAGAACATCATTACAAGACATTCCAAATTTGCAAAACCTAAAAAAAATAGCGAAAGACTACATAGTAGAAAAATTTCTCCCAATCCATAGATAACCAACTCTACCAAAACATTTCACTCACTAGTGAACACAACTTTCATCTTCTGTCAAATCAACAACAACAAATCAAGAGATATAACCAAAAGATCACCAACAACAAACCTTCATATTCACACAAGCATAGGATCAACATGGAAGAAATGTGGAGCACATACTAGAGAACATTTTGAACACATACATAACTCTGACTTCAATCTTTATTAATTTTATCAAAATCACTTGGTAACCCATCATTTCAACACATTTGCAACATCATAAGGATAGCTCCATGTACTCACAACATCTCAACTATACATACACAATCTGCAATTCTGAACTATGTTGACATCAATAACAAGATTAATGAAAACACCACCAAACTTGCTCATACTTGCAACAATCTCTTGCTTTGTCATTGATGGCAACACATTATGTGAAAAGCCATCAAAGATCACATTCTCCTTTAAACACCCTACACAATTTTCCAAGAGAACACCTTTTCTCTTTCTCTTTTACTATTTTTCACATGACTCTCTCTCCCCCTTTGAAATCAATGGAAAAGACCAAAAGATCTAATCACTCCCCCTTAGGAGTGCACCCATTCAACTCATACTGCAACAATGAAAAATTTCTACTCCCCTTGTAGAGTAGACCCATTCATTAGTCCATATAATTAGAGAATCTGTAAACCCACTGGACTAATGCACCTCCATGTGAAACTAGTTTGGAGGGCCAATGACCCCCAACCTCTCCCTAAGATGCTAAAATGTATCCTTTGGTAGAGCCTTAGTGAATATATTTGTAGTTTTTTCCTTTGTTGACACATACTCTAGTTTGAATTTGTTCTCCAACACCTTCTCTTAGGAAATGATATCTAATAGATATATGTTTTGTTCTTGAATGCATTACTAGATTCTTTGAAATTTTTATAGCACTTGTATTATAAAAAAATATAGGAATAGGCTCATCACATACCACTCCAATATCTTTCAGAGTTTGCTTCATCCATAAAACCTATGTGTAGCTGGATGTTGCAACAATAAACTTTGGTTCCATAGTCAATAAAGAAACTGAATCATGTTTCTCACTCAACCAAGAAACCAATATTCTACCAAGAAAAAAAGCACCCCCACTGGTACTCTTCTGGCCATCCACACAACTAGCCCAATCTACATCGGTATAAGCACTTAAAGTGAAATCAACATCCTTAGGATACCATAAGCCATAATCTGGTGTACCTTTAGGATATCTAAATATCCTCTTTATAGATGTAACATGTGCCTCTTTAAGATCCACTTGAAATATAGAAACTATACATACTACATGCATGCTATTCATTTTGGTAGCAATAAGATACAATAGTCCACCAATCATAGATCTCTATTTGCTTTGATCAAATTTAGTAGATTCACCACTTTACTTAGCTTACATCCAGTCACCATAGGAGTACTAACTGGTTTGGAGTCATCCATTCCAAACTTCTTTAACAACTCTTTCACATACTTAGATTGTGAAATGAATATCCCTTTATCAGTTTGATTTACTTGAAGACCAAGAAAGAAATTCAGCTCACCAATCATGGACATTTCCAATTCTTTTTGCATTTCCTTTGCAAATCTCTTACACATACTTTCGTTTCCTCAAAAGATGATATCATCAACATACACTACTACTATCAACATTTTTTTACCTTGCACTTTGAAGTAGAGATTGTTGTTAGTAGAGCCTTTACTAAATCCTTGTTTTGTCAAGTATCTATCCAATATTGCATACCATGCTCTAAGAGCTTGTTTCATTCCATACAATGCCTTCTTTAATTTATAGACCATATCTAGTTTTTCTGATAATTGTAATCCTTCATGTCGTTACATGTATACTTCTTCCAATTCACCATTTAGAAATGCAAACTTGACATCCATCTGATATACCTTGAAATCCTCATGGGTAGAAAATTCTAAAAAAATCCTAATAGCTTCCATTCTAGCCATCAGGGAAAATGTCTCTTCAAATTTTATTCCTTCAACTTGTAAGTATCCCTTGCATACAAGTCTTTCTTTGTTTTTTATAACTTCATTTTCATTCAACTTATTCCTGAACACCCACTTTGAACCGATTACATCCTTATTCATAGGTCTAGGAACCAGTTCCCATGTCTGATTCTTCTCTATTTCCTACAACTCATCTTTCATAGATGTAACCCAACTTTCATCTTCACATGCTTCACATACAGACTTAGGTTCTATTTTAGAAAGTAAGCACAAATTTACCTCAATTTCTACTTTACTTCTTTTCTTCACACCTTCACTCTTATCTCTAATTATATTTTCTTTCAAATTATTCTTCTGTACATACTTAGGAGTCTTAATAGCAGGTTTCAAATTTTCTTCTTCAATTTTTTATTCTTCTTCTTCCTCCTTATTCTCTTAAGGTACTTGTTTGTAGATAAGATCATCAGGTTCAACTTCACTTATCTCAATGGGTCTATGTATATCCTCATCAACCTTCACATTAGCACTCTCAGCAATCTTCCTCAATCTTTTATTAAAGCATCTATATGCTTTGCTAGTAGTTGAATATCCAAGGAAAATACCTTCATCACATCTAGCATCAAACTTCCCAAGATTTTCATCATCTCTTTTAATATAACATTTTCTTCCAAACACCTTAAAATATTTCATAGTAGGAGCCTTACCATTCCATAACTTATAAGGAGTTTTTTTGTTGTTGCCTCTGATTTGAACCCTATTAAGAATATAAACAACAATGTGTATTGTTTCTCTCCAGTACACATCAAGTACATTTTCTTCTTCCATCATGGTTCTTGCAGCTTCTTGTATAGTCTGATTCTTTCTCTCAACCATTCCATTCTATTTAGGGGTTCTTGAAGTAGAAAAGTGACTCTTTATGCCATGCTCTTCACAAAATGCATTCAACTCACTAGAAGTGAATTCTCCACCTCTATCAAATATCAAACATTTGATTCTTAGGTTCACTTCATTTTCTACTCTTCTTTGAACACTTTAAACCTATCCAGAGCTTGATTCTTTTCTCTAAGAAAAGCAACCCATGTCATTTGAGAATAATCATAAAAAAGGAGCATGGAATACATGTCACCATTTAGGCTTCCTATTCTAGTAGGACCACAAAGGTCTATATGAATTAATTTCAACATTCCAGTAGTAGTTTTCTATTTTCCTTTGAAACTGCATCTTGTTTGTTTCCCTAGCTAACAACTTCTACAAATTTTATTAGTAGGCTTTATGATTTTAGGTAGACCTTGGACAAGATCTCTTGAACTAATCCTAACTAGATTATCAAAGTTTACCTGTACTATTCTTTGGTGCCACAACCAACTTTCATTAACCTAAGATACAAGACACTAACCATCAACACCTTTAAGTTGATAGATGTTTCCATGAGTTCTCCTTCTTGCAACAACCATAGCTCCAGATCATTTTCTGATCTCATAGGTATTATCCTAAAACACAAGTTTAAAACCTTTGTGACACATCTGTCCAACACTCAAAAGATTATTCTGTAGACCCTTTACATAATATATATCATCAATGTTGTGTATTCCTTCAAAACTAATTGTACCTTTCCCAACAATCTTTTCTCTTGAATCATCACCAAACATGACCAAACCACCATCATACTTTTCAAGTTTAGTAAACTTAATTTTATCTTTGATCATGTGATTAGAACATCCATTGTCAATCACCCAATAGTCTTCATCCTGTCTAGCATGAAATGTAGTGACCAAAGTACCTTCCATCTCATCCTTCTTGTTCTTCAAATCACTTTTTCGTGCACATTTTCTAGAGTTAGTAGACACAAATTTACTCTTCAAAGCTAAGAACAAGCATTTATTATCATCATTCTCATAATAAGACTCATCATTAGAGATTCCATCTTCTTCTCTAACATAGTATATTTTTTTGTATTTCTTATCCTTTCTATCTTTATGATCTTTGTTCTTCTTATGTATAGTTCTATTTGGACATCTTAAAGCATAATGACCAATATTACCACAACTAAAACATTTAAAGGGAAACATACATTTATACTTACTAGTAGCTTTCTTCAAATTCCTTGTAAATTTCGCTTGCAACTCATCTAAACCATCACTATCTGGATCATCTTCAATATTTGCTGCTTTAAATATTGTTTTTGTCTTTTCCTCTTTCTTTCCAAACTTTCTCATCTCCAATGTAGTCAAGGTGTCAAATAGCTTTTCTTTAGTATATTTCATGGGATCATATGTTTCCTCAATAACTGAAACTTTGTCACTGTAACATTCTAGTAGAGTCAATAGAATTTTCTCAATTATATCTTCATCAGTTAGAGTAACCCCTTGATTTCTAACTTCATTTGCTACTAGATAAATTCTCTAAAAATAGCTTACAATATCATCTCCTTCTTCCATTTTCATATTCTCATATCTACACTTTTCCATTAGCTTCTTTGTTAATTTCACTCTATCATTTCTGTCATAAAGATCTTCCAACTTCTTCCAAACTTCATAAGTAGTGCATAGAGAGATAACTTTTGTTCAACCAGTCTTCGATAAAGCACTATAAATAGCATATCTTGCTTTTTCATTCTCCTCATTTGTAGTAGTAGGATCACTCACCGGAGCAACATACTTCATCTCAATAGCCTTCCAAGTATTGTAACTAAGAGAGATAATATACCCTCTCATCTGCACTTTCCAGCCACTGTAATAAGATCCATCAAACATAGGGATCACCAACTTATGCACCATTGGATCTTCCTTAAGCAGTTAAGCTCTAAACCAAGGAACCAAAAGATTTGATACCAATTGTTAAAAGGAACATGACAACTGAGAGGGGGGGTGAATCAGTTGTCACCAAATTCAAACATAAAACTCCAAACACTTATCAATTTCACAAGCACACTATTATGTTATTAAGTATGAACATGAAATGTAGATAACAGAAAGTAAAATCAACACAATGAACACCAAATTTTACGTCGAAAACCCAATAACAAAAAACCATAGTGAGGATTAGCTCATAGTATAAAGTGATAGAAAAATGAAATACAAGAGGCTCATTGCCAAGGGATCACTTTACAAAATAGTACTCACTATCTAGATATAAAGGCTCACTAGATATAGAAAGGACTCATTGTCCAATAGGAGGGCTCACTACCTATAGATACTATAGACACTAAAAATTGTCCTAAGCCTTTCACTTCTAAATTCTCCATCATCCCCCCTTTTGGCTTTGATGATTAAATAATTTTTAATTATTTAATTATTTTCTAAAGTCATATGTCTTCTATTAATTAAATAATTTACTTATTTAATTAACTCATTTTTTTAATCTTTATTCATCCCTGATTAATTAAATAAATTTTATTTATTTAATTACGTCACTAATTAAGTCCTCTTCTTTCTAAAATTAAATAAATTCTTATTTATTTAATTTTTGTCCACTTTCCACTATAATTAAATAATTATTTTAATTATTTAATTATTCATTAGCCTCTTCTCTCATAAATTAAATAAATTTTATTTATTTAATTTGGTCCACTTTCTTGAATTTTGAATTAATTCATTATTTAATTCAAAACAATTCCTTTTGTCACATTCCTCTCTAATTAAATAATATCTTTATTATTTAATTATTCATTGACCACCTAGATTAAATAATTTTTATTATTTAATTTCTCTTATCACCTCTTTGTCTATGCCAATCTTATCTTCCACATCAAATCTTATCTCTTGACATCTCATTTAATCCCAGCCCTTGATTGAATTATCTCATAATTCAACCTCAACCCTTCATCTTTATCATTTTCCCTAATTTTGACCTAACCCTATTTCATACTACAACTTTCAATCTTGGCCATTGATTAAGACATCTTATTGACATCCAATCTCAACCGTCAATCCAAATCAGGAATTTTCTATAAATAAATTCTCTCATAAGACATTAGGGGGGTTGATTCTTCAATTGTCGTTATGTTGTGAAAATCATTCTTGAGTCTTTCATCCATTTCTATCTATTTTCATTCATCTATCATCCCCATGTCAATGTTATGCTACTGAATTGAGCAACCAACATTCCTCCAACAATCAACCTTCAAAATCTTGCATTCTCATGCAGGTGGAGAAGAGCCATGGATATCAATCAAATCTAGTTTGAAAATTGGTTTGCATTTCCTTTATTTATTTGCATTTTCATTCTAATTTGTGCTTCATGGTGCTTGATAGGGTTTAGTTAATTTTTTTTTTTCAACATTAAATCTGAATTTTTCCCTATTTACATTGGTGAACCTGACATATTTTAACACATTTTGAGAAATCTTGGAGTTGGATTCTGTTTATTGCAGGTTTTGTTTGCTTTTTGTTGTAGGTTTTGCATCATTTTGGATAAAACCCTAGTTTTCAAAGATTTGACCATAACTTTCAAACGGCTATGTATTTCCTCACAAAATTTTTTTTGCAACTTTGAGACAATGTCAAGAGCTTCCATTCCAAAATCCATATTTTTCAGATTTGGTTTAAATTTTTTATAATTTGTTTTCTATTTTTCACGAAAAATCAATTTTGAGAGAAAATTATCGAATTTGTCAAATATTTTTACATTTCTAGAAAGATCTCTAAATTGTAATAGGGATATGTTCTTTATGTTTTAAATTTGGATATAGTGTGTGTGTCCTCCATAACACCTCACTTGGTTTGCTTTTGTCATACCCTTCTTAGGAGGCCTACTTGGAGCACACACCCCTCCAAGGGATGACCTCAATCGAGTGTGAACCCAAAGACACGCTCGTTTGGGAGTTGAAATCTTGTCACTCTAGGCTAAGCCCCAAAGAAATTTAGACCTTTGGGAAGTGATGGTGAAGGGTGGGTTACCCCTTTCTCTTGGCTTATTGGCAAAATTTTGCTTCCAAATTATACCTAGTCAACCTTGTGAAAACTAGCTTGAGACCTACTTGGCCATACCCCACTTGACTAGTCATAGGGCTTGTTGTTGTGTATTCAATTGTTTTCCTATCATAACATTTAATCTTGAAAGACAAACTTATCATTGTGCTTGGTGTGTATTTTCATGTATTTACATGTGAGATCTTGTGTTTGATATTGCTCAATTCAGTCTTCCAATAAACACTTGCCACATCATCCAAATCATACAATTTTGTCATTCCACATCATATCTTAATCATCATCATCTCTTTAATCTAATCAACATAATTTTACACCATGGAAACATTCAAAGACATATCACAAGACCTTGTTGACATATTTCATGTATCTCAAACAAGTCAAGCACCCTTAACCCAACAAATCATTCAAAGAGCCCATAACATTATCCAACAACTTCAAAAAAACCAATCACCTCAAATGCAACAATTCATAGCACAAATCCAATACCTCATGGCCAATTGTCAAGTCCAACAAGCACATTATCAAGTCAAATCACCACATCAACAAATTTCACATCAATCCTATGTGTCACTTATATCATCATATCAACCTCATCCATCCACATATCAAGTTTCCCCTTCATCAACCTATCACAACTCTTCTGATGTCAACCCTTATCCACATCAATAAACCTTTCAAAAATCATTATCCTATTCACCCTCTCCATCATCATCACAACAAAAAATCATATCACAAGTCCAAAAAGCATTCCAACCTCAAGACATTCAACCACAATCCTATGTGTTACCTTCATCATCATTCCAACCAAACCCATTTACCTATCATGTCAATGCCACATCAACATGTCCACCCATATCACAACAAGAACGTAGCTTCCCAAGTCCACCTTGGGAACAAAATCAAGAGCCTTTAAGTCTTAATGCCACCTTTGACAAGGGAAACACCAATCTAGTTCATGCACCCTTACCACCATCCAATCAAATGCCTATCCCTAAGCCACCATATCCTAGTCCTAATTCATTGGCCTCTCTACCTTCTAACCAATCAAACTCTTCATTACCCCCACCATCATCTAAGTCTCCACTAAATCCACCTATAAAGGATGTCACCCAAGGGCTACAAGCAAGGAAATGATTGTCTCCATGTCATTCAACACATACAATTGAACATACAAAAGAGTCCTCAAACATCATGCCAAGTCCTTCAAGTCAACCATGTCATCAAAAACCCTTGAGCCAATTCAATATTCTCTCGTCCTAAGTCCAAGTCACCCTCTTTCACACTCCTATGTTGTTGACCATCAAGAACATGTCAAGTCTCTCCAAGAGTCATCCCCTTGCAATTCCATTCAAGCAACCCAAGAGGTATGTCAAGAGCCTACTCCCAAGCATGTGGAAACATCAAGCCCTAGTCCTAATCAAGATCAAATCATTGTCATCCAACCTATCCATAATCTATATCTTTTTTATGATCAAAATGATATCCATAATAATCATCAACTTGATCCTATACCCATCCATGAGCAAGATATTCCAATTTCACCTCCACCTAGTCCTATCCATGATCCATTGGCATCCACTTCCCTTGATGAGACATATGCCTCTGAGGCACACATAGAAGATAAAAAAAATACCTTGGATCTAAGTGAACATAATACTAATCAATATCGTAATGATCCTCCACCACTCACTATCGACCCCATTGCAAGTCCTCCATCATATCCTATTGGTATTTCCACCCTCATTCATGAATGTTCCATAGAACAACAACAACTATTATCTTCCCTTGCTTCATTTTCTCCATCCAATAAGGAACTCATGTCTAGTGTTCCACCTACACCTAGTTCCATTGTCCATTGCATACCCCAAGGACACCAATCTCAAGATGTTTGTACTTCCTCCATGCATCCTAAGTCCACCTCCTTCCATCATAAATCCTATCATACACCTAAGACATATGTTTCCATCCCTCCTCCATCATCCTACAAATGTCAAAAGCATGTGACCGTACACCTTCCACCATCCACTTTTCCACCATTACTTCCAACTCCTAATATCCCTCCATCCACTTTACCACCATTACTCCCAACACTTAATATCCCTACCATCCAATCCTCTTTTCCATTTATCCATAAATACCTTAACATTCCTAATCGTGACCAATCAATGCACACATTGTCTAAACATGAAGCTTCCACTCATTCCACCTATCCCATGGGATTCAAAAGAAATAAATTCAATGCCTCTACCTATAAAGTAAAAAATCCTAAGAACCCTCATGCCTTAGGAAATCAATAAAAAAATTCAAATAAAAATCCATCTAAAAAGTTATATAAGCCCATACCTCCAAAAGAAACGACCAAAACTAAAATGGTTTGGGTCCCTAAGAAAAGGGAAAGCAAGTCAAATGAGGCATCTACATCTCAAAAATCCCAACCATCCACTTCCACCTCACATTCCCACTCTATTCAAAAATTACAAAAATCCCACAGGACAAATAAAAGTCATAAAAATACTAAGTCTATGTGGGTACCTAAAGAACTTCATCCACCATCTTCTAAGAAAACATATACATTGCTTCCTACACCCCATCCACATCAAAAGATTCAACGTTTATCACTACATATGCAACCATTGGTCATGGTTCCCTTCCATTTCACAACAATTCCACATACCTCCATCTCCTTGCCCTTCACCTATTATCCTACATATCTCCCCCACATTCCTATGGTCCATGCTTTTGGCTAAGCCTCCTCATTCATCTTTTCCATAAGTCCCATATAATCCCTACCATCTTCCCTACATAATCCGCATCATAATCCATTATTTTTCTCCATAATACACATCATAATCCATCATCTACCTACTCCATCTCCATTTCATGTCATCCCTTACCAACATCTAGGAGCATAATGGCATTTGACATGGTCCATGCAATGACATCCATCCCTCGTGGGACTATCACCTTTCATGCAACTAAACACTTGAGTCCCTCCTATCCAAAAGTAAAAAATTCAAAAAGTCGAGAAAATTAGAAAAAAAAAAAGAGTCAAAAAAGAAAAGTAAAGAGAAACCCCTTCGTCCAATGGTGAAACCTGGTAAACAGGCACCCTGGATAAGTACCATGATGAAAACCTAGCAAACAGGCATCATGTGTAGGTTGATCTTCTATGTCACTTACACTTTGGGGCATAATGTCTTATCTATCCAACCTATCATTTTCATGTCATATCATTTCCATCCTACCTAACATCTTTAGCCATCATATATACCTATCATATTGAGTCCACCTATCCACCCTTCTTCTTTTGATCTTGATGAATAAATAGGGGAAAAAGGTTGAAACATGTTTTGGGTATTCTTGACATACCTCATCCTTTCTAAACCAAGCCTATCACTATCCAATTGTCATAAGCTTTGTCATGAAAAATCTTAAGTCTTGTACCTAGAATGGGGCATGTCATTCCTATGTGACATAGTCTTTAGAGATCGCATCTTTGCTCTCTTATGATGCATACATCCTATCCATCCATTCATTTATCATGAGCCTTTTATCCCTTATCCTATCACCCACCCTTGCACCTAGACTTTGTTTTCCCCTTGTCATTGGTATCTAGCACAAAGGCTACCCAAATTCTCATCCATTGACACCTCAAAATATTCTCAAAAATCCAAAAAAATAAAAAACGTCAAAAATCCCAAAAGTCATAAAATGTCAAAAAGTCCAAAAAAATCATAAAATGTCAAAATTCCAAAAAAATCATAACATGTCAAAAATCTAAAAAAATCATAAATGTCAAAAATCCAAAAAAATCAAAACATCCAAATAATTCTCAAAAATCTCAAAACAAAGTCAATGTTTGTCACATCAGTCAAATAAGTCATACATAGTCAGTCATTTTAAACATCGACATTTAAATCATGAACCAATAGACAACATAGTCCAATTAGTCATCTAGTCAAAATCAGTCAAATTGCCAAAACAATGTCAAATCAGTCTTCAAAATATCAATCAGTCAATCCTCTAATCAAATAGTTCCAACCTAAGTCATTTCAATCACATCAATTCTTCTATTCAATTCATCACATCCTTTCATCCATGTCAAATCATCTTCAATCATTCCAAGCAATAATCCAAATGCAATTCAATCCTTAGTCCATACCAATCAAGTCGATCAATCTTTCCAAATAATCCAATCATATCCTTTGGTCTTGATCCTAATCTTGTTGTAAACCCAATCAATCAAAGTCAATCAGTCAAATAGTCAGTCATCCTTGTGTTGATCTAGGGATATGTCTTTCCCCGCAATGACAACACTATCAGTCATCACCATCAATCAATCAATTACTCATCGATTTATATCTTGACAGGGGCAATACCTTGTTTGTTTTTGTATCATTTGTGCATGCTTGCTTGCTTGTGCGTGCGTGTTATCATTTTTATCTTTCATTGGCATCAAGTCTGACTTATTCTAGTTAATATTCATATCTTGTATCTAGACAAGGTTTTATTACGTTGGGGCACGAGACACATCATCACCTTGGTCCTTATACCTTGGTGCATCATGTCTAGTGTTACATCAAACATCTTGGTTGCTCACTTTCTTGTAGCATAATGTATCATTCATCTCCTTCATCTACTTCCAATCTTACATCATTCATCTTGTCCCTCCTTATCATTTCATTTCAAGAGCATACCCATGTTCTTTCAACCCGCCTATCCTCTCGAGGGGGCATCATTATCCCACTCTTATTTCATCATCATCCTATTTTTCTATCATCATCAATTTTCCTCTATCCATACCTTAGCATCTTTCAAATGATATTACTCAACACAAATCTCATTATCTCGAACATCATCTCAAAGAGGGGCAAAATCACTAAAAAATTGTCCTAAGCCTTTCACTTCTAAATTCTCCATCATCCCCCCTTTTGTCTTTGATAATTAAATAATTTTTAATTATTTAATTATTTTCTAAAGTCATATGTCTTCTATTAATTAAATAATTTTAATTATTTAATTAATTCATTTTTTTATCTTTATTCCTCCCTGATTAATTAAATAAATTTTATTTATTTAATTACGTCACTAATTAAGTCCTCTTCTTTCTAAAATTAAATAAATTCTTATTTATTTAATTTTTGTCCACTTTCCACTATAATTAAATAATTATTTTAATTATTTAATTTGGTCCACTCTCTTGAATTTTGAATTAAATCATTATTTAATTCAAAATAATTCCTTTTGTCACATTCCTCTATAATTAAATAATATCTTTATTATTTAATTATTCATTGACCACCTAGATTAAATAATTTTTATTATTTAATTTCTCCTATCACCTCTTTGTCTGTGCCAATCTTATCTTCCACATCAAATCTTATCTCTTGAAATCTCATTTAATCCCAGCCCTTGATTGAATTATCTCATAATTCAACCTCAACCCTTCATCTTTATCATTTTCCCTAATTTTGACCTAACCCTATTTCATACTACAACTTTCAATCTTGGCCATTGATTAAGACATCTTATTGACATCCAATCTCAACCATCAATCCAAATAAGGAATTTTCTATAAATAAATTCTCTCATAAGCCATTAGGGGGGTTGATTCTTCAAGTGTCCTTATGCTATCAAAATCATTCTTGAGTCTTTCATCCATTTCTATCTATTGTCATTCATCTATCATCCCCATGTCAATGTTATGTTGTTGAATTGAGAAACCAACATTCCTCCAACAATCAACCTTCAAAATCTTGCATTCTCATGTAGGTGGAGAAGAGCCATGGAGATCAATCAAATCTAGTTTGAAAATTGGTTTGCATTTCCTTTATTTATTTGCAATTTTATTCTAATTTGTGCTTCATGGTGCTTGATAGGGTTTAGTTAGTTTGTTGTTTTCAACATTAAATCTGAAGTTTTCCCTATTTACAGATAAAAAATATAGTAGAAAGATCCATTGCAACAATTTACACACATCCATAGCCTTGATTAGAAGATTGGAGAAACCTTCAACTCACTACTTTCAAGAATCTAACACAATGAAGTATTATTGCCTCGACTCACTTTTGCAGAACTCTTCTCTTCGCTTGTGGCTTACTTCATTACTTTTCCATCATCATATAGTCCTTCGCATCTCAACTTGCATTTACACCATCTTAATCTTAGAAACATTCTCCAAGGTTGACCACATATGATTCATTTCATAAATTCAAACTAGGTTGGCAACTCAACATTCTTGTGGTGGAAAAGAATGAGAGTGGACCAATTAAACACTTGACCAAGACCAAAAGAAATGTATTGTATTAACCACATGCTTCTATAATTAACTTTTAAATTCTTCATATGAAGTGTAAACACTAGGTCAGCCAAACCTAATGAAAAGAAAAGTGAACATTAAAATACATGCTTTCCAACAAGAAGATAACATGCAGATGACATGGCATGCTTCATCATAAACAAGAAAACATCTTAGATACTTCCAAATACATCTGCAGTAGGTGTAACAACCTTCAAACACATAATTCTTTCCAATAGTCCATCCAAACTATGCAATCCCACACAACTATGAAGCTCATCTTCTAAAGCACCAAAACTCAAACATCTCTGCCAGAACCTAGAGAACATCATTACAAGATATATTCTAGATTCGTAAGACCTAAAAAAAAATAGCAGAGGACTAGAGAGTAGAAAATTTTCTCCGAGTCCGTAGATAACCAACTCTTCCAAAATAGTTCACTCACTGGGGAACACAAGTTTCACCTTTCATCAAATTAGCAACAACAAATTAGGAGATATCACCAACAAAAAACCTTTAGATCTGCACAAGCATGGGATCAACACGGAAGAAATAAAAAGCACATACCATAACATATTTTGAACACATACATAACTCTAACTTCACTGTTTATTAATTTTCTCAAAAGCACTTGGTAACCCATCATTTTAGCACATCTACAACATCATAAGGATAGGTCCATGTACTCACAACATCTCAATAGCATCTCAACTATACATGCACAATCTGCAACATTTTGAACTGTGTTGATATCAATGACAACACCACCAAACTTGTTCATACTTGCAATAAAAATGACTCCAAATGTTGATAACTATGCTAAAAATGATGAAAGTGATGGATTGCTATGAATTAAAATGCCTATATTGATAATTCTTGATGTTGTGCATCCATATTGTTGAAAGGATGCCTCTATTTATAGAATCCAAGGGTTGAAGAATGAGAGGATTTGATGAATGTGTGATAAAATGGGATCCAATGAGATTGTACCAAGTGTCACAATTCTATTGGAGGAAGGTGTAGCACATTTTGGGAAATGTATGAGTGGAGGAGGATGGAAGAGAAATAAATGAGAATGGTTGAGGATTTGAAAGGTTGTAAGAGGAATTGAATGAATGTTGTTGTGATTTGAGAGGATGTAAGAGAATTTATTACATTTGTAAGAGGAGTTATTGAGAATGTGGAAGGTTTTTGAAAACCTTTGGAGGGAAATTGAATGAGAGCTTGTTGAGAGGAAAATTCCTTGGAATATGCCTTTGTGAGGATAAATAGAGGAATTAAATCATTAATAGAAATTATTTTCATGTGCAACTTGGTTAGTTGACCATGGGTTGATTTAACGCTTGAGGAGTTAATAGCTAGAGGAATTATTAATGATGATTAGAAAGGTTATGTAGGATTAATTAATTCAAAATTAATTAATTGAAATGGATTAGGATAGTGTGACATTTGATTTCATTGATTTAATCAAATGAGAGGCTATAAGGGGATTTAATTAAATGTGATGAAAATTAGTTAGAAGAAGGGTGAATTAATTAATAAATTTAATTATTTGATTAGTAGCTGAATTTGTTGAATTTTAACTAAAAAATGTTGATTATTTAATTAATTGATGAATTTGAAGTGATTTAGGAAGAAAATGTGTTAGTTAATCAAAATAATATGCATAGTATTAATCAAGACTTTTTTGGTGTCTACAAATATAATATAATATATTATTATATTATAATATAATATATTATAGACACGATATAGATTAATATATAATAATAACTTTTAATACTTTTTATGATTTGAATATTACAAGTACCCATTCATAAACACATATATATTTTAGAATGAATATTTTTTTTGGAATGAATATCTATTTAGTAGCATATATCCATTATGAACATATATCTTTTTAGTAATAGATATATGTTTTGGACATATATCTGTTTAGTTTTGGTGTTTGGTATGGAACCATGTACTTTCTACCCAAGCCTAGAAAAATTCTAAGCATATTTTTGTGTTTTTGGGCATGTTAAAAATGCCTTTTTTCTACATCACCACTTTTTGGACCCCCATGATCTTGCACAACCCCATCTACTACAAAGATTAATCCCCATGATCTTGCACAAACCCAACTGCTACAAAGCTTAAAGTAAAAAGATGTGAGAAAGTAGTCAAAAAATAATTAAAAGAAATGAAAGATTGTTGTTGTCCTAAGGGATCATGAGAGAGAATTTTATCTAAAAGATAAGTGAAAAATCTTCACCATTGCTTCACTATTAAGTAGGTTCCAACATGAAATAATGTACAAATGTGTGAGTGATTTTGATTTGAAAATATATACACTTGACATTCATGATTACACAAACATGTGACATTTTTCAATATACGCATGACATTCATAATCATCATAACAGAACATAAATTCTACCATCAATATAACTAATAAAACTCGTATATTATATTTTTCATGTCCTCACGTACAAATACATCACATATCATTTTTTAGCTATCATAATCACCAATACAACTAATAATGACATATAATGTTATCATTGACCTCATGTGCTCAATACATTGATCCAAATTTCTATTAAGATATCATAGATACACAACTAATATGTGCCCCTAATATCCTCACTCCATAACACACATCTCAAATTATTACTACTCTCAAAGACTACTACTCTCAAAGACACTTGCATTACAATATTACAAAAACTATTAAAAAACAAAAAAGAAGAAAAGAGTATGTAAAGATAATTGAACAATGAAATCAACATGAACTCCACTATTGGATTCATTGCAATTGAACCTCACATCCTACTCAAAGCTTGTGTTGGGAAATTCCTACATATAAATATTAGAAAATAATGGATTATAAACAATGTGAAAAATAAAGTAAACTGGTCATTCTTTGAAATCAAATGTAAAATTATAAATCAGGAGATTAAAGTATATGAATAAGGTACCTCCTTATGAATTACATTGAATGTGTCCTCAATGTTTAAGAAAAATGTTTTAACTTTTGTTTTGAATTGCTTCTTGACACAATAGTATTATCCACCAAAATGACCTGTATTTGTTAAGAATTGTTAAGAAACATAATCTTGAATCTACTATTGACTAAAAAATGGTTAAAATTAAATATGAATATTGTAAAATGCAAAAAATGTAATATTTTTAGTAATTTTGACAAAGGGGCAGCACAAAAATGTCGAAGAACATAGGTAAATACTAGGGAAGACCTCTATTGTTTTCCCAAGTCACTCAATTATTTTGAGATGCTCTTTCTGGGGCAGTCTCTTAATCAATAGTACACAAACAACAATATATGACTAAATAAACTACTAAAAATTGCATATAAGTGACTAACTTTAGTCATGTGACTATTAGTGGTTTATTTGTAGTCATTTATAACACCACTAAATTTATGACTAAACTATTTTAGTCATTTATTTAGTCATTGATTTGGTCATTAATTTGGTCATTGATTTAGTCATTGGTTTAGTTGTTAATTTAGTCATTTATTTAGTCATATATTTAGTCATTAATTTTAGTCACATGACTATTTTAGTGGTTTATTTGTAGTCATGTATAACACCACCAAATTTATGACTAAAATATTTTAGTCATTTATTTAGTCATTTATTTAGTCATTGATTTGGTCATTGATTTAATCGTTAATTTAGTCATTTATTTAGTCATGGTAGTGATTTGTTTAGTCATATATTTAGTCATATATTTAGTCATATATTTAGTCATATATTTAATCATTAATTTAGTCATTAATTTAGTCATATATTTAGTCATAAATTTAGTCATTACTTTAGTCATACATTTAGTCATTACAAATCAAATCTAAATTAATCCTCACAAATTTATACATATAAAATTCAAGTATCATAGATATTCAAATGTTAAAAAACACCATGAAATGAAGACTAAAATGTTTGAAAAAATATGATTGATCAGACACAAACACAAACATATTACAAATCAAGAGGAGCCACAACACAATATTTATGAGTGGAAAAAAAACCACTCTAAAAATTTACTTCATTAAGCCTCATTGACAAATCAAAATCTCATTGGTTACATTCAATGTCTTAGTGACACTGTACAACTTATAAACACTATATAAACATAATACTCCTATTTTCATATACTTATACTGTTTTCCCCTTAACTGTAATCCTTTTGGAAGGGAAATGACCTCCTATAGGGGCTTGACCCATTTAATCCCCTTGAAAATCCACACTCCAAACTCTTCCTCACTGGTATTCACCTTTCACTTCTCCAATTTGTAGTTGCAGCTTGAAAATAGGGTTTCAAAATTTGCACATCAAAAAATCAGAAAAGTCAAATACAAGAGAAAATGTCATTATTTCTCTACATGGTGTTTTTTTATTAAGATAGCATGTTGTTGAATAATTGATCTAATAGCTAATTTCTGTATGAATGCAAATATTCTTGTATATTCCACTCCTTGTAAATTTTCCATAGGTTATAAATAAAGGGAAACCTCTCCTAATGATTTTAACAAAAAGTATAGGATGTTGCACTTACATGAAGTATGTCCACTGGGAAAGCTTTTGTGACCTTCCCTTATGACATGTTCATTGCCATGACACTCAACCCTCCTTGTAATGTTATCAAATTTCTGGAACAACCTCATACCATTTAGAAGGCTAATTTGAATCATCAATGATAAAATAATAATAACGATAAATAAAGAGGTTGCCACCAAAATGATCATTAATCATGAAGAGAAAAAAATCTAAGAATAAAGTTTAGTACTAGAGGTTGATAAGTTGTTCTCAACTGATATGCCATCTAGAAAACACTGCCAAAAAAAGTCAAGGTGAGGTCAGTCAACTACATCTTTCACAACATCAGTTACAATAGCAGTTACAAGTACTGAGAACAAAAGCCCTATCATAGACTCAGATCAATAATTTCAATTTATCAATAGTTGTCCTAAATCATCTGAAATAGAAAATCATTTATACAAAGATAGAATGCAAATCAAATAATAATGTTACCTAGAATAGCATGGTGTAACTCATTAATATTTCTATGAAAAAAATAGTAGATACAAATTACAATGGATGGTACAACTACTGCAAGTATCTAATAATAGTTAACACCCTTTTTGAGCACTCGACCTGTTTGTAACCTTAATTGATATTCCTGTACCAAAAGAAAAAACTCATATAAGACTTTTGCATGGCCATATAAGAACATGATACAAAAAAAATATCATAGCTCTGCATCTTATCTTTCATTCTCACCAAGTTATAGTTTCTCTAACATTTTTTAGTGTTTACCTAAACCTCTAGATACTACAAAGCACAAACAACCCTTTTAATAAAATACAAAAAATATTCAAGTGGCCTGAGAATTGAAAAAAAATCAATTGGTGACTTCTTCCAATATTTTAGATTCTTTTTGCTTCCTTAAACTGAGCATCATATACAACGAAAAACAACATTAGACAATAGATTATGCACCGTAAACATATAATCCTTTAATATAGTAGAAAATCATAGGGTTTTTCAATATGTTCACAAGAAAAATATTAAAATCAACTTTGTACAACACAATTGCATGTATCACAACCATTGAGCAAAGAGATAATGAAGCATTCTCCAACTCTTATTACAAGAAGAGATCATAACCTACTAGATCCTCTAGTAGCTATAAATGTAAGGCCACGCCCAACTAACTTCTACCTCAAAATTCCCTGGCATTACAGAAGCATTGCTAAGTAACAAACAAAAACAATAGGTTAAAAGTTCATATCTCTTAGAAGAAATCAATATAAGAAAATCAGTCATGACATATAATGCATGAGTGTGAATAATCAACACTGGATTACCTCACCACCAAATATCCTAGGATGAGCTCTCCTACTGACCATAGTTGTTACCGTCACATCATTAAGTGAGCAAATGAATGCATCTGGCTATAGTGATCATTACACAAATTTAGTTTCAAAAAAAAAGTATAACGACCTAAACTAAATCGACAAAACATCCAACTTAAGATCAACTTGTTGTCAAAACATAAATAAAATTTACCTAACAAATAATTTCTCCATTGAAAGTGGCTAGTTCAATCTATAAAAGTTTCCACAAATTAGAAATTAAAGGTTATTCATTGCTAATAGAATTAAACTCAGATCTAAGAAAAAATAAGCATTCTCATGCATCTCCATGGAGATGGTATTCATGCCATCATATTGTTTTAAATTATTACTCAAGTCCTCAAAATAGGATTTAATACATAATAAATAATATGTTATTCTCTTTCTAACCAATATAATTGGAACAAGTACTAAATGTACACAGCCAAAATGCAGACAACATGTTGAACTCAAAATGGTAGTGAGCATGTGAACTTCAAATCAAAGTGAAAGAAAAGGTCTTATTTATCCTAGAACATTTTAGCATATAAAAAGATAAGAATAAATGTCAGTATAGGAAAAGAAATGTGAAACAATACCAATAATGATGGGATGCAGACAACCTAGAGAAAAGCTAAATTTAGTAGATGTGCAAAATAAACATTTAAAGTTTTTTTTTTGTTAATTTCTAGTTTCAACATGAGAGTTTTGCATATAAACATTGCAAGGCTTCCATCTTGGTTTGGTGCTATAAGTTCTACTTCATGTTGTTTATATATAGAATATTTACCAAAATTTGTTTGTATTAAAGATAAAAGAGTGTGAGAAAGGACAAACCCTGTGGCTTGGACATCAAGCATCTGACCACAACGTTTTCCCAAGAGGTCCACAACAACGCCCACATATGTTTTTGGTACTTCAACAATAGCAATCTGCATAGAGTTTCATTATTTCTAGAATATGAGAAGTAATGTTTTAGATTACAAGATACATATACCATCATTGGCTTCTCATCATTTTACTCTTTATAATATTTAGCAATCATTAATATAAATCCAATATGATGGTGATCCTATCGTACCTCATAGGGTTCAAGCAATTTATTGTTCACTTTTTTGTTTATAACTTTTGGTGGGCCTACCATAAATTCAAATCCTTCCCTCCGCCTACAAGATCAAAATGCCAAAGACATTGTTAAAGGTTTCTTTTGATTATAAGATATTCAAAATAAATGGCTTGTTGCAAAATAACATATTGTTATAATTAACCATATCCAGCTTGGGGAAAATAAGGATCCACATACACCTACATGTTCTCAATTAGTATGGTTATGTGTAGTGTGCCCCTCCCACTAATAATGAATGTATTAGCTATTACCCCATCTTCAAATTTCATTGCCAAATTCCTCTCAAGTTCACTATAAAGACATTCATTAATTTTTTTGCTTGTCACAAGTTTCCCCTAAAAGTTTTCAAAATATAAAATGAATTGGCTTGGTCAATATAAGTGTCTAGAATTAGTAAATAAACATTGTATGACTTAATTAAGGAACAAACCTCACACCCAACAAATGGTGAAGTGTTAATTGAAAATTCCATTTTTACAGTAGGTTCTTCAACTTTAATTCCAAGCAAAGCTAAGCCATTAACTTTATCTTCCAGAGTTTCACCAATCTACATAGACCATAACCAAAAACTATACATTTCAGTATTACCTTGAAATTTACTCAAAAGAAATTAGCTTCAACACAAAAAATATTAGGAATGCATATTGGGATTTTTAATGGGGGAAAAAAGGAATATATATATGTACAAGAACATCACTTATACCATAGAGAGCACAAATATCTCCAACTTCGACCATTTCAGCTGGAACTTTTGTAAAATTCTCATTGACAAAGAGTTCGTTGACTTTATCCACTCTAAATTTTTCATCCGATGTACACACCTGTAAATGTTGCAATTAATAAGAGGTGCAATAACATTTATAACATAAATACCCGATTAAGACCTCTAAGAAAATTAGATGAACAGTCCAAATAATGTTAGACCAGTATAAAAACAACATATATTATAGGTAAAATAAATTTAAATATCGAGAATAAAAATATTATCTCAACAAAAGTCTTCAACTTCACAAATACTTCAAAATATGTGAAAAGATCTCAACAATATTTATAATAAAACTATTACAGTTAACACCCTCCAATTTTTCTGAGAATAGAAGATATGATCCTAGTTTTTCGATTTGTCCCATTCATAACATTCAACTGACATTTATATTTGATGAAAATGGCCACATCAATTTAGAAAACAATTTTGATATGAAATAGGAATATAAAATCTTATCTCTTTGTTTTGAGATTCATTTGGATATCAATTACTAAAGTATACTTTTGTAATAAGAAAAAGGTGTTTTGTAAAAGCATCCTTTAAAACTAAGAGTCGAAGACATTGCTGAAAGATGCAATGTTAAGAAACAAATGATTCAACTACGATTCAAGTAAAACAATCTTAACTACAAAGTACAACGTTATACATAACTCATATAGATTAGACCCTAGAAGCCAAAATGTAGTAGTGGGAAATACGTTTAAGAAAAGATTCTATGGAATAGATGATACCCTTCACCTTGTTCAATAAAAAAGCTATAAAATAAGTATCTAGTAGGTAGCCTACTCTATAGAATTACCATTACTCTAGTATTGAGATTTTCTTATATAAATTTTGGGAATTTCTTTATCATTGTGAATTATGTAATAAGAATTCTCTATTTTTACTTGCATAATATATTGAACATAAATTTTTCCCATAGTCCATAATAAATGTCATGCAAATAAGTTTTTTGGCACTATCTTCAGCCAACAATATAAAACAACACTTTCCCACATCTCAACTCCACATTTGTTGGAATATATCTAATATAAGGGTTATTCATGGCATCAAATTTACTACATTTTTGTATATCTAAAATAGCCTTTACCTTTATCTCCATACCTTTGTGCACAGTACTAGAATTTACCCTTCCAATAACTACTCGTCCTTTGTGTTCATCAAAATCCAAATTTGTTTCCTGCAAATTTCAACCACATTTGTTCATAGGTTATAAATTTGTTACTTCATTCATAAGAAATAACCTTGCCAACCATTGTAAAGCACTATGGAGGACATCTGATATAAATCTCTACCTGTTCCAAAATGGAAGCTTTGGAAGAGGGTATGGACATCCATCAAAGCATAATAGAAGGGGGATTTTCGTCTAATATTATAGTTGGAAATGCTTTGGTTGTCATGTATGCAAAATGTGGAAGCATAGAAAAAGCATGTGAAGTTTTTCACATAATTCCTCAAAGAGATGTCATGTCTTGGACTAAAATTATTGTTGGTTATGCACAAAATGGATTTGTTGAAAACGCTTTAGAAACTTTCAAGCAAATGCAATTGGCAATTATAAAGCCAAATTCCACAACCTTTTCCAACATCTTTCCTTCCTATTCCAAAATGGGGGCTTTGGAATAGGGTATGAACATCCATCAAAGCATAAATAATAGAGGAATTTTGTCAAATGTTGTAGTTGCAACTACCCTAGTAGACATGTATGCAAAATGTGGAAGCATAGACAAGGCATGTGAATTGTTTAACATAATGCTTGAAAGAGATTCCATCTCATGGAATATGATGATTGTAGGATATGCAAAAAATGGATTTGTTTAAAAGGGTTTAGAAACTTTCAAGAAAATGCAATTAGTAGGTGTGAAGCCAAATTCCACAACCTATGCCAAAATGGGATTTTTGGAGGGTATGAAAAACCATCAGAGCATAATGGATGGGGGATTTTTGTTAGATATTATGGTTGGAAATGCTTTGTTAGACATGTATGAAAAATGTGGAAATGTACACAAGGCATGTGAAATCTTTGATGGATTGCCTCAAAGAGATGTCATCTTATGGAATGCAATAATTGCAAGATATGCACAAAATGGATTTTGCAAGGATGCTCTCAAAATATTAGAATTGATGAAGCACTCTGAAATATATCCTAATATTGTAAGCTTTGTTTGTATTCTTTGTGCATGTAGCCATGGAGGTTTAGTGGATGAGGGTTGTACATACTTCAATCACATGAGTAAGCAGTATTGCATTACACCTATAGTTGATCATTATGTGTGCATGGTTGACCTTCTTTCCCGTGCTAGCTATCTTGAGGACACTCTAAACTATATCATTAAGATGCCAGTTAAACATGTGGTGGTTGTGTGGATGTATTTTCTTGCTTCCTATAGGTTACATATGAATATAGGCTTAGGAGTATTTTAATGCAAGTAAAGGAAGAAACAAATACCTTCTACAATCTCAATTTGACCAAATTCAATCTTCAACAAACCATCCTTGTTTGTATGCTCATCTTTTACTCATTATTCATTCCTCAAAAAACAAAATTCCTTAAGTCATTAAACATCCACGCAACAATCAGAGTTCCAATCTTTTTTCAAGTCTTCAAAACACCTTTTAAAACTTGAAAATGATTGCCTAAAATAGACTAGGTTCCTTCAAATATTAGTACAAGACCATCTCATCACCAAACTGTCCTCAATGAGCTATAATAGCTTTTACATATACAAAATTTAGAATAAAAGGAACAAGCCACCAACTCTAAACCTAAGACCTCTCCATTAGGGTTAACTCAACATAATTCAACTTATCACAAACCACAAGAACATTGGTTTCCTCATTTGGTCATATTTCCTTCATAAACTAAATGTAAAGCTTGTAGGTTTGCAAAATGGTTTGTCAGAGCTTTTCTCCCAGGATAAAAAATTTTACCCAAAACTAACCACACCTTTAGATACCTTTTTGGATTATTTAAAACATATGTCAAAGTGGGGTATAGGTCCTTTAGACCAAATGATTCAAAACTAACTGTCTCAGTCAAAATTATGCTTCGTTAGGCCTTGGCTACCATAGGGGTCTTTAGTTTCTTCTATCTCCAAACCCAAACTCTCATAACCAATACTTGGATCACTCTTTATCTGGTCTACACAAGATTATTATTCCATGAAAAGTCCACTTCTAAAGGTATTTTTATAAACCCTATACTCTAACCTCCATCTTTACTCATAAAACCCTATTTTCATACCAGGACAGTGATTATTCACCACACTAAACTCATCCTCTTGATTTGTAAGCTCTGAAATATGAGAATAGATACTATACAAGGTAAACTCACCAAAAATTGAGAGCTTTCACTGGATAAAATAGAAGGAATACAATTTCATCAACATAATGGTCACATGTATAGAGGGCCCTTACTTCCTCGTAGTAGTTGATTATTCATGGCATTGCAAGGATACATATTATCAATTCCAAATCCTTAGATATGCTTTGAGGAGGTTGGGCTATAGAATGTGTGCAAGTAGTGAGAGATGTCGCCTATGTGTAGATATTTGTAGGGAATTTGATTGAGGTTGCTACATGAATGTCTTGATCAAAACCTCTAAAATTGTTTAATTGGATGCCAATATCTTCAACAAAAACTCAAATTGTTTAATTTTATGTCTATTTTTCACTTCACAAATATCCTAATTTGGCATCATGTATCTCTTCAAATAGATGCCCTAGTTAGGAATATTGTACCTCCATAGTTGGATGTCTTCATGTTGGATCCTTTTCCCCTTGTAAAAAAATGTTCCTCACTATAACAAGGCATAGAAATTTCATTTATCTTTCTACTAGCTTTTATTTTAAATTTCACCCCCTCCAAATTGGTTAATATAATATAATTTTTTATTATCAAGGTACAATATGGGTATGTGCACGATCATAATGGAAAAAACAAGCCCTTAAGTGGCAAAAATTTCAGAAAAATCAGAGTTAGGCAACTTGATGTAAAAATTTGAATAATTTATCTATATTATTTCAAAAATATGTAAGAATAGAATCTGTAGAAAATTGAATGTAGTTTCTAAACTACTTGGTTTATTTAAAAAAGAAAAAAATCTATTTGGTGAAAATTTGAAATTTCAATGGAGTAGTACTTAAATTTTAGGGAAAAAATAAGAAGTAGGTGTCTGTCTAACCACCCTAACCACAATAAAATGATAATATTTCTTTATAATATTTTAGATATAAGTAGAGGATTCATGTCCCAATGTGATGCATATTTTTTGTAACTTTTTCCAAGTAAATAATTAATTATGATTTTTTATTACAACTTTTAAAAATATAAAACTCATATGTCCGACCACCTTAACTTGGTCAAAACTTCATGAAATTCAATTTTTTTTAATATTGTAGTATCTGAATCATAGAATGTGATGCATGTTTCAGATTCAAAAAATGTGATAGGTTTGAAAGATATAGATGTTTTTCAATCAACCTATCAATCAGGGACTTTAGTCCTAATTCAAATAGAAAATGAATAATAATTATTTATTAAACTCAAAGTAAAGAATAATTTATATTGGTGGAAATTTCCTTTAAAACCCTTTTCATTTCATCAATTTTGGGTAAAAAAAAGTTATCAGCCACATAACCTACACATACCCATCATATTGCCACTTTTTGGCCTATCATGATCTTGCACATACCCATATAATTTTTCGATTATATGTGTTAATTTTTTGATTAACACATAGTTGGAAAACTCGCCAATTGCAAGTACTCAACAAGCCCAAAAAACTCTGTTCAAAAAAAACTCGGCAACTTAAAAAATTGCTTAAATTTCACTAAAAATACATTTTTTTTTGCAAAATTCAATGATAAGATGCATCCAATGAGTCAATAAATGAGTACATAAAAGAAACAAGCCAATTCTAGTTGTATTTGATTTATTTGAAAGAAAATTGGGTACAAAATGGCATCCTCATTTGGAATGCGTTGATGTTGATATTATGAAAGAAAATGACAATACAAAATTGGTTTAGTAAAAATGAAGATTAGTAGGAAAACTTGGAAACTTAGACTTGGAGAGTACCCAAAAAATCAAATGAATTCAATGGGAGTTTGAGGGTAATTCCCCCAATGGGGGTTGAGGGGTAGTTCCCCTTGTGGGGGTTTAGTGGCAATGCCCCTAGTGGGGTCGAGGGGTAGTGTCCCTTGTGGGGGTATGGGGGAAACACCCCTAGCGGGGTTGAGGGGCAACGCCCCTCATGGGGGTATAGGGGAAATTCCCCTAGTGGGGTTGAGGGGTAGCACCCCTCGCAGGGGTCTTGGAGAAGTTCCCCTAGTGGGGTTGAGGGGCAGTACCCCTCATGGGGATCTGGGGGTAGCGTCCCCAGTGGGGTTGAGGGTTAGTTCCCCTCATAGGGGTCTGGGAGCAGCGCCTCTAGTAGGGTTGAGGGGCAGCGCCCCTAGTGGGGTCAATGGGCAACGCCCCTCGAAGGGTCTGGGGGAAGCGCCCTGGCACACTCCCTATAGCGATATAGCGCTGGGTAGAGGGGTAGTTCCCCAACCACCAACACCAATTTAAGGCTTCCAAAACCATACAAAAATCCATGGTGCAACTCATTTTCATGATTTTTTGAGAAGCAAACAATTTGTGGGATGTTGTGTTATCTTCCACCGATATGTTCTAGTGCTCCCGATATGCTTTCATCGGTCTATCAGTGGAGCTATGTGCGGAGTGTTAGAACTATACAATTTTGAAAATTTTCATGGTTGTATATACTCATTAGTTCCCAAAAATGCCCATACCATAAGCATAAAAATCCGCTTTGCATAAATTTTTTTCCCATATTTTATCATTTGGTCCCATAGAATTCACATGTCCCTGAGTATTTGGATGTATAGATCATATCGGAATAACATGGTGTAGGTCTCACCGATCCCAAAAGATTATTTTATATTAACGTATGTCTTTTTGTAGTCTATCGGCAAGAGATCAGGATTGTCTTACTGATAAAGTTTCATTTGGTAATACACATCGGGCAGACATAGTTTGTTGTCTCAGCAACTAGAGGATTCTATTGGTAAGACAATGGTCATCAGTATAAGTCATAACTAGCCTATATGTGTCATACCAATGAAGCACAAAGAACTATATCTGCCAGACTTGAGCAGTCAGTGTAACGTCCTAGAGCATTCATTCAATCATGGAGATAAATCAATGGTAGATTATGTCGTTGTCATTGGGATGAAGTCAGGGAGTCTTGTTGACCTCTTATGTCACATCGATGGGATTTCATTGGTAAAGGACTTGGCAGTATATTTTTACAGGATGGATTCAGCGAGACAGGCATCATCGGCGAGAGCTATGAAGGTCATACCGAGTGTTGCTTCATTGGCAGGATAATTGTTATGTCTCAGCAATCAAGAAATAGATCGAAGGAGATATCTAGACAAAGCACAAAGTATGTGGAGGAACATCTGCCTGACTCCCAAAGTCACAACAATAGGCGTCATCGGTGAGAGTCATAGCAATACACTAGAGATCGAAGTGACTGTTAGGAAGACTCATAACATCGGTATAACTACAAGACAACTTGGTGATAGAAGCAAAGATAAAGATTGGCTATCGGAGAGACTCAGAGTGTCAGAGAAACTGTAGGACGTCATAGTGGATTTCTGGTGAATGTTTGGAAAGGCCTAAACAAGATAATTACCTAAGATTTGAATACGAAAGGACGCGTCCTTTCAAATAGCCGATGTATAAATACTCATTTTGACAGTGAATAACAAGAGTGAGGGAAGCTGGGAGTGAGTAAAAAATACAGTAGGATACAAAATGCTTACAATTTTGAGACTATGATGCATGTTTGAAATAGTGGAGATTTCAATTGAATTCATTTGATGTGGTGACTTTTTTCTGGTATCAATTGTCTGTTGTGTTAATTGAAAGTATTGTTGAAGTTGTCTCCAAGGTTGATGTTTTCTAATTATTTAAACTGATATATCAAGGATATTTTTTAGTTTATCAATGCACACTTGTTGTATCTATATGGTTGGATTAATTGGTTCTTTCAAGGAGAGATTAAATCCTTTGATTCATTCATAGTAATTAGGGAATCTCATTTGGATCATTAAGAAGAGCTTGGTAATCACATTCATGCATGTTTATACAAGTTATAAACTTAAACCTATATGCCAAACAATTTGAGTTTCTGCCAAAAAGAAGTTACTCATTTCAAATTTTCATTTGACGCCGTACACCCAATAAGACACTAGTCTCTACCATTTCATTATTAGTTTCATTTATTTTATCATATGAACACATTATATTTTTTCCTTGATATTGCTTATACAATTTATACCAAAATAAAACTCATTTATCCACTCCCATTTGCGAATGTGGGTAAATTTATTTAAGAAATGAACAAAGGTCAGGTCTGATTTATTCAAATAGGTATACCCGCCTAGGTCTAGAAGCACCTAAAGAGAAGAAGGTTCAAATTATTTGGCCTTGTCTGTTACCTTGAAACGTTGTGAGAGCTTGGAAACCTCTCATGGTTCAAACCTGCATTTTTGAGACCTAACAAATTGGTGACTCTACTGGGGAATTATTGCAAGATATCCAGTTGAAGATCATCATATAGAGTCATTGAAGAAAGATTCATAGTTTGAGAAGTTTCAGAAAGAGTGATTCCGATGGGGATACAATCAAAAATAATTTCATTTTTCTCACTTTTAACAAAGTGAGTGGTGACTCTGACAAGAATATTGCATCAATTCAACATGAATGGTAGAAGATCCCAATAGAAAGGAGGTCCTGCTGGCAACAGTAAGTGGACACATAAGGATGGTAAGGATGATAACTTGGGTAAGAAGGTAGCTGATGACATGTGCATAATGAATAAAGACAAAGCATCAAGACAACCTTGTGATACATATGACCGTTATGATACATGGAGAGATAATTCAAGTGCAGAACCTTGTACCCCTGAAGAACAAAGAAATCCTTTTTATAATCCTCAAAAATAGGTGGAATTTGAGGCTAAACTTGAAGCTGAAAGAGTCACGTATCAACAGGAAAATGATCAAAGAATGGAGGGTAATCAAAATGAGCCTATTGGTCATGTAATTCCCCAAGAAAATTTTGAGTTCTTGACTGACAAGGAACTAGACATACAATTGGAGTTTTAGAGACAAGAAGTAGAAAGAACGCAAGCAGAATTGGAACAACAGAGGCTCTTAAAAATGAAGGAACTCCAAGACTTGAAATTGCAGGAAGCCCAAATTAAGGCTCAGACAGATAATCTTCTAAAATATAAACCGCCTCATCAGAAAGGAAACAATTATGTAGGGCCTTCATATCAGCCAAAGGTTCCTCAAAATCAGATGGGAAATCAATACAAACAACCAAACTATCCACCGTATACTGCATCACAACATACAAATGCGCAACCACCTCATGGTCAACAATATGTGCCATATCTTCATAAACAATACAACAATCCAATGTACCAATATCATCATGTGCATAACCCCCCCCCTCAGTAATACACGACAATGATCATAAAATTTGATTTGACAGGGTTTCAATTATACCCTTACCCTATGGATAGCAGTTGGAGAAGTCTTGTTCCTAAATTTACAGGGAGTAGTGCAATTACTGTTGAAGATCATTTGAGGAATTTTAATGCCTTTATTCAGGACTTGGATATAGCATATGAAGATTTACATACAAGGTTGTTCATGATGTCACTCACTGAAGAAGCTAGGGATTGGTTCAATAGCCTGCCAACAACCTCTGTTGATTCTATCCAAGAATTTCATGATCGATTTCTTGAATAGTATGAAAATCTGTGTGCACCAGATGCCACTTTACATGAATTAATATGGATTCAAAAAAATCAAAATTGAGTCAATTTATGATTTTAACCGAAGATTCAGCAAATTGCAGAATAAGATACCACCTGGGTCAAAGTTGTCAGAATCTGCAACATTGAGTATTTATTTGAATGCATTCGATCCAAAAATAGGGTATGAACTAAGAAATAGGTTTCCAAGAGATTTAGTTGAAGCCCAAAAGATAGCACTAACCATTGAAAATAACAGGAAAGTTGCTGGGATGATTAGTAAAAGAGATAATCCTAGGGTTCCTCAGCAAGTCAATAATTATCAATCCAAATAGGAGAACACATACAGAAGTGAGAGGCCTAGGTTACATGACATGCCTTACAATTTACAATACAAATTGGAAGGATGGAAAACCTGTAATGGATAGACCCAGGAATAAAGAAACACCTGATCCATTAAGGAAGAAGGGGGCGTATATGGTCAATAATAATCTCTGGTCTGAAGGTTGTGATGGGCCACATTCCTCATATCACTGTGTTGTAGCCCAAGAAATGCAGGAAGAAGGAATGTTAGCGGGTGACAGTTGAGAGGATCACATAGTGTACTTGACCTCAAATACCTTTCATCCTGTTGAGGAGGAATATTTATCTTTAGAAGATGAAGGCTATGAGTACGATGTTTCAAATCAAAGGTGCAATATCCACATGGTTAAACAACAAGTTTTTTCCGATTCTGAATAAAATCTTGTAGAACAACACTCTGTTAGGGTTCCTACTCAATGCAATATAAGGAGACCCACTAACAAGGAAATAAAGAGGTTAACCATTGTTGTAGTTGAAAAAGAAAAGAGCAAGTATTGGTTAAGAAATAAGACAGTGAATGAAAAAGAAGGTGTTCCTAGGGGAATATTTATGAAAGATAGAGAAGTAACACCAGGAGTTTTGAAGAAAACAAAAAATAAACACCATGATAAGAATGAACAGAAGCTGGTCCAAAAGGAGGAGGACAAAGAGTTACACAAAGAGAAGTAGAAAATTGATCAATTGAATAAAGGGGAAAAGGAGGAAAGAAAAGGAGGAACATTGGAGTAAAATAAAGTGATTAAGGTGGAAGGTTCTTCTTTTGACTTCTCTTAGGCTTTATCATAGGTAAAAATGTCTATCCCACTACTCGAGATGATGAGAATTAAGGAGTATAGGGATAGTGCAATTCAATTGATATCAAATGGAAATGAGAAAAGTACGAGTTCTAAAAATTAGATGGCCACTAAAACGGTTAACAAGTAAGAGAAAGTGATTGTCCCTGAAGTGTGTCTAAATGATGTATTGGTAAATTCCCCACAAGTTGAACCTTTTTTCACCACACTGCTTATAAACAACAGACTATCGAGGAATTGCATGATAGAATCTGATGCTGCTATCAATATCATGCCAGTTGGAGTTATGAAACAACTTGGTATGTGGGTGGATATTAATGGAGGGAAGTGTTATGCAATGGATAGCAGGCCTGTTCTGGTAGTAGGTGTTATGAAAGATGTTGAAATTAAAGTAGCTACTTATCCTCAGGTGGCCTATAATATAGATATAATTGTAATCGATACCCCTCCTCAGTTCAGGATGCTTCTATCAATACAATGGACAACAGTAGTTGGGGGAAATGTCCAATTTGATTTTTCTTATGCAACAATTCCAGTGAATGGCCAAGAAGTTAAGCTATACAGGGAGCCAAGGATGAACCCAATTGTAGATTGTGTACCTCAAGATCAAGTCAATTGCTTTTGTGATATGGATCTTGGAATTTTTAAGATAGAACAAGCTTAGCCAGAGTTAGTCAATGGTGATCCAATTGATAAACATGTTGCAAAAAATTATGATGGTGTGTGGAAAATGTACTTTGATGGAGCATGTAGCTAAGAAGGTAACAGAGCAGGAATAACACTTTGTTTCCCATGAAGGAGTTACTTTTAAATATTCATTTTTTCTATAATTTGAATGCACAAACAATATAGCAGATAATGAAGCTTTACTGATAGGATTGAATATGGTTGTAAAACATAAGATCAAGCTGCTAGCTGTTCTAGGGGATTCTGAGCTAGTTGTTTCTCAAGTTCAATCAAAATATGCAGCAAAACACAAGAGGTTGAAGCAATACAAGAATGTTGTATGGGACACAATTGAGTTGTTTGATGCTTTCTCCATTGAATGGATTGAGAGGTCAAAAAACATAATGGCAGACTTTTTAGCTAATGTAGCATTAAGAAGAGATGATATCACACTGGCTAGAGTGTCTCAAATTGAGTTCAAAACAAGACTCGCTTTGCCTAAAAATATATACAGTTGGTAGGGTTTTAATGATGATGCTGACCTCTTGAAATTTATTCACTGTATAGATCAATATGAAGCTCAAGAAGTTGACTTCAATGCCTTTGTTGAAGAAGTAGATGGAAAGCATACAATATTTGGGAAAGAGGTCTTACAGCTTAAAACTAATAAGCTTACCAAAGGGCTAGTAGCATTGGAAAGGGTATATGATGGAAATGAGTTGTCCCTGATGAAACAGATACTAGTCAAGAGAGAGGATATCGAAGAAGTCAATTTAGGGACTGAACTGGCACCAAAAAAGGTATACATTGGAAAGAAAATAAGTCGACAATTCGAGGAATGTTGATTGCACTATTGAGAAAATATAAACATGTGTTTGCATGGTTTTATGAAGATCTCAAAGCATATAAGGAAGATTTTTTTCAACATGAAATCTTGTTGAAGCCAAATGCAAAGCCATTTAGGCAAAGACAAAGACCTATCAACCCAACATTGGAACCAAAAATGCAGGAGGAATTGGTAAAGCTTAGAGATGGGGGTATTATCAAACCAATCAGGCATTCAACATGGGTTTTGAACCTGGTTCCTGTGAGGAAGAAGAATGGGGATATCAGATTATGTGTGGACTTTAGAAATCTAAACATGGCATATCTCAAGGATAATTATCCTCTACCTAATATGGAGGTTGTACTACATAAAGTAGCATGGTGTGAGTTGTTATCTATGATGGATGGGTTCTCTAGTTACAACTAGGTCAAAGTCAAAGAATCTGAGCAGTACAAGGCAACTTTTACAACCCCATGGGGAACATATGTTTATGTGAGAATTCCATTCGGTCTCACAAATGTAGGTGCAACCTTTCAAAGAGCTATGGACATAGCATTTGCAGAATTGATTAATGCTATCATGGTGGTATATCATGATGACCTTATTGCTTATTCAAAAAGGGATGAAGATCATGTAGAACATCTGGAAAAGGTATTTATTAAAGCTTTAGAATATGGTATAGTATGAACCCTAAAAAATGTCATTTTGCAGTCATAGAAGGTAAACTCTTAGGACATATTGTGTCAAAGGAGGGAATTAGAATAGATCCTGAGAGGGTTGAGGCCATAGATAAAGTTCCTATTCCTAAAACTGTCAATGCCATCCAGTAATTTTTTGGAAGATCAATTTTGTTAGGAGATTTGTGTCTAATTTTGCTGAAATTGTTAAGCCCATATCAAAGATGTTGAGGAAGGGACCAAAGGTAGATTGGATTGCAGAAGCATTAGAAGCTTTTATATCAATCAAAAAGGCCATCAAGGAAGCCCATTTCCTTACGTCTCCAGATTTTTTGAAACCATTTCAAATATTTTCATTTGCTTCGTTGCATACTATAGTTGTTGTCATGTTATAGAAGAATGAGGAAGGTCATGAGCAGCCTATGTCTTTTTTCAGCAAGTCATTGTAGGGGTCAGAATTGAAACATGATATAATGGAGAAACAAGCATTTGCATTGGTGAAAGCCATAAAATATTTTAGACCATATCTTGTTGGAGCCAAAGTGATAGCTTATGTCCCTCATGCAACTATTAAAGATATTTTGATACAATTAGAGGTAACTGGAAAGAGATGCAGGTGGATTAATAAAATTTAAGAATTTGATATGGAAGTACAAATCACCAAATTAGTAAGAGGTCAAGGTTTGGCCAAGTTAATGGCAGAAAAAAATATTGAATAAAATCAAAATTGTAATGTAGAAGATGAAGGAAATGCAATTGCAAGTATTGAGCTTACTCCTTTCTATACATACATCATGTATTACCTCAGATACATGAAGTGTCCTAAAGGATTAAGTGATAATCAGAGAAGAACCTTGAAGCTACAAGCGTCCAAATATGTGTTCATGGAAGGTGATTTGTTTTGGAAAAATAGGGATGGGATGTTGTTGCTATGTCTAGATGAGTCACATGCCAAGCACGTTATAAGATAAATGCATGAAGGGGTATATGGAGGCCATTATTTTCTAAAGACAACTGCACACAAGATTCTCATGGCAGGTTATTATTGGCCAAAAGTCTTTAATGATTCTTTTTCATACGTAAGAAGATGTGAAGCATGTCAGAAGTTCTCAAGGAAAATGAGGTATCAGGGAGCTTTACCACTTAGACCTTTGTAGGTTGAAGCCCCTTTTCATCAGTGTGGAATTGGTTTTATTGGAGAGATACAAGAGAAAGCAAGTGGAGGACATAAGTGGATCCTGGTAGCTACTGATTACTTCACCAAATGGGTAGAGGCAGTCCCAACCAAGCAAGCAAAAAGTAAATTTGTGATCAATTTTTTAATGGATAACATTCTTAATAGATTTGGTACACCATTAAGATTGATTATAGATAATGGGATGTGTTTCAGATCTGATGAGTTTAAATATTTTTGCAGTATATATGGTATCACTGTGTCTTATGCAGTTCCTTACCATCCGCAAGCTAATGGTCAAGTAGAGTCCAACAACAAAAGTATTCTAAAGATCATAAGGAGGATGCTAGGTGGGAACAAAAAGGCTTGGGATTCAAAATTGAGGTTGGTTATGTGGGTTGATAGGATAACTGTGAAAAAGGAAATTGGAAAATCCCCATTTGAATTGGTATATGGAACACAAGCTAGGATGCCTTTACAAAATTTGTTACCATTTTACAAATTTATCCTTTAGGAAGATATAGATATTCCCAAACCAATGGACGAAAGAATGGAACAACTGGCAGAGCTTGATGAAGTAAGAAGAATAGCTCAAAACCAGAATGTGAAACTACATGCACAAATGAAGTATTTATTTGATAGAAAAGCAAAAGATAGAAAATTTGAAGAGAATGATCTAGTGCTAATGTGGAATGCAAGGTGTTAGGAGAAGGGTAAGCACAGGAAATTTGAAGCCTTGTGGCTAGGACCCTTTCTTGTTGTTGGTAAAGGAGGTGAAAACTCTTATTATTTAGAAAACATGACTGGTGAAGAATAGGAGTTTCCTGTACATGAGCAATTTTTAAAGTATTTCTTCTCTTGAAGAATACAGAGGATTAAGGGTTGCCAGTCCATGGAAAAATCTTGACAATCCTCTCAAAAATTTATCTTCCATCCACAATAGTCTAGGAAATAAAAGGAACAAGAATTTCAAGTACATGGACAATCCTAAAATTCCTTCTTTTAAAATAAATCTTTCCATGTACAGTAGTATAGGGTCATGTTCATCTCCATTTCCATTCATTCTATCCTGCTCATTGGTCCATAACCTTGAAAGTCTGGTCTACTCACCCAGATATCTGGATGCTTGCAATGATTTCACAATCATTCATCCCCAGACAGAGCCACTGTTAGAACTATAAAATTTTTGAAAATTTTCATGGCTGTATATACTCATTAGTTCCCAAAAATGCCCATACCATAAGCATAAAAATCCACTTTGCATAATTTTTTTCCCATATTTTATCATTTGGTCCCATAGAATTCACATGTCCCTGATAATTTGGATGTATAGATCATATTGACATAACATGGTGTAGGTCTCACCGATCCCAGAAGATTATTTTATATTAACGTATGTCTTTTTGTAGTCTATCGGCAAGAGATCAGGATTGTCTTATCGATAAAGTTTCATTTGGTAATACACATTGTGTAGACACAGTTTGTTGTCTCAGCGACTAGAGGATTCTATCAAAAAGACAATGGTCATCGGTATAAGTCATAATGAGCCTATATGTGTCATATCAATGAAGCACAAAGAACTATATCGTCCAAACTTGAGCGGTCGGTGTAACGTCCCGTAGCATTCATTCAGTCGTGTTGATAAAGAAATGGTAGATTACATCATTGTCATCAGGATGAAGTCAGCGAGTCTTGCCGACCCCTTATGTCACATCGACAGGATTTCATTGGTAAAGGACTTGGCGATATATTTGGATAGGATGGATTCGGTGAGACAGGCATCATTGGTGAGAGCTATGAAGGTCATACCGAGTGTTGCTTCATTGGTAGGAGAATTGTTATGTCTCAGCAATCAGCAAACAGACTGAAGGAGATATATTGACAAAGCACAAAGTATGCGGAGGAACATTTGCCTGACCCCCAAAATCACAACGATAGGTGTCATCGGTGAGAGTCATAGTGATACACTAGAGATCGAAGTGACTGTCGGGAAGACTCATAACATCGGTGTAATTACAAGAAAACTTGGTGATAGAAGCGAAGATACAGATTGGCTATCAGAGAGACTCAGAGTGTCAGAGAAACTACAGGACGTCATTGCGGATGTTTGGTGAATGTTTGAAAAGGCCCAAACATGATAATCACTTGATATTTGAATACAAAAGGATGCATCCTTTCAAATAGCTGATGTATAAATACTCATTTTGATAGTGAATAACGAGAGTGGGGGAAGCAGGGAGCGAGTAAAAAATATAGTAGGATACAAAATGTTTACAATTTTGAGACTATGATGCATGTTTGAAACAATGGAGATTTCAATTCAATTCATTTGATGTGGTGACTTTTTTCTGGTATCAATTGTCTGTTGTGTTAATTGAAAGTATTGCTGAAGTTGTCTCCAAGGTTGATGTTTTCTAATTATTTAAACTAATATATCAAGGATATTTTTTAGCAAGGTTGATGTTTTCTAATTATTTAAACTGATATATCAAGGATATTTTTTAGTTTATCAGTGCACACTTGTTGTAGCTATATGGTTGGATTAATTGTCTGTTTCAAGGAGAGATTAAATCCTTTTAATCAATCATAGTAATTAGGGAATCTCATTTGGATCATTAAGAAGAGCTTGTTGCATGTTTATACAAGTTATAAACTTAAACCTATATGCCAAAAAATTTGAGTTTCTACTAGAAAGAAGTTACTCATTTTAGATTTTCATTTGACTCTGTACACCCAATAAGGCACTAGTCTCTACCATTTCATTGTTAGTTTCATTTATTTTATCACATGAACACATTAGATTTTTTCATTGATATTTCTTATACAATTTATACCAAAATAAAACTCATTTATCCACTCCCATTTTCCAATGCGGGTAAATTTCTTTAGGAAATGAACAGAGGTCAAGTCTAATTTGTTCAAATAGGTATACCCACCTAGGTCTAGCAGCACCTAAAGAGAAGAAGGTTCAAATCATTTGGCCTTGTCTGTTACCCTAAAACGTTGTGAGAGCTTGGTAACCTCTCGTGGTTCAAACCTACGTTTTTGAGACCTAATAGGGAGTTCCCCCAATGTAGTAATGTTAGGCCGATAGTGTCACTATCAGCATAACATTACTATATCAGGGGAACTCCCCTCATAGCTCCACTGATAGACTAATGAAAGAAGTTCACTTGTTCGTATGTCAAGAACACTATCGGTCTATTGGTGGAGCTATGAGGGGAGTTCCCCTGATGTAGTAATGTTATGTAGTAATGTTATGGGAATAGTAACACTATCAACCTAACATTACTACATTGGGGGAACTCCCCTCATAGCTTCACTGATAGATTGATGAAAGCAACTCACTTGTTCATATGTCAATAACACTATCAATGTAGCTATAAGGGGAGTTCCCTTGATGTAGTAATGTTACACTGATAGTGTCACTATTAGCCTAACATTACTACATCGAGGGAACTCCCCTCATAGCTCCACCAATAGACTAATGAAAGTAGCTCACAACACAAATATAGCTTAATAGAAGGCTATCGGGCCAACATAAAACCTAGTTCCTCTGATGCAATGATAAAAGGCTAAAGGCATCAGAGGAAGTGAAACCTATCAGTGGACCATGATTGAATAGGAAAAGTATTTACCATCTATTAAAAAAATATTGAAATACAAGGTTATATAGACTCGAAAGTTTGAAACTAGCTAGACAAAAAATAGACATGTCTGAAACGCATATATATATATATATAATATATATGAATTTTGCATCCAAACTCCAAGGTGATTATATAATGATATAATTAATAAGATAGAACTACAATAATTTAATTAGATTTATTGTCTTAGCCCAAGACAAATATTTTAGAATCAGGAATAATGAAAAGGAGTCAATCAGATGTATTCATTCTCCAAAGAGAAAATAAATTGAAAACAAGTCACTAAGGTACTAGGTGTAACAGTTGAATCTCATCCAAGTTGTTCAAAGATCATTTCCATTATTTTCTTATATTGCTTATGTAATTCAATATAAGGATATTTGATATTATAAGGTGGTAAGTAATAACTCCTATGGATAAAGGCATGCAACCAATTTTCTAGTTGTAGACTTATTGCCATGGTAACATGGACACAATAGGAAGGGAAAAGCAGTGATGTAGATCACACCATTACTCTACCTAGTTAACAAAATATTATAAATGAAATTCAAATAAACAAAATCATAGTACAAAGTTATGTGACAAACAAAATAGCATTCAAAACCAAAATACGAACACTTAAAGAGTAGCAAAAACACCAACCTACATAGCAAAATTGAATTTCATGAACTCCACAATGGGTTTTAGTCCATAATATGCTACACCAACACCAATGCCAGTAAAACAAACCTGCAATGGTAGAATACATGCAAACATATATTGGTATATATTTGAATAATAAAATATATAACGTAAAAAATTCTTTTGACAGGATTTAAATTAGCACATTTTAGCTTCAAAAACTTGCAAACCTTAGTGATTGGGGTATCAAGAACCCTGTCAGGTCCAAAATTTTGTAGAAGGCCTTTAGAAACATGTAAAGAAACATGAATATAAGTATATGAAGTGCAAATATCTCAAATTTTCAAATTTTTAGTCAATTATTCAATAGCGAAGGGTTATTATCTAATTATTATATATTTTTAATAAAATTTCCACAAGTAAAATACCAGAGTCCTCCCTGCTTGTGCGAAAATGGGAGCTTTGGGACCGGCTATGAACATGCACCAAAGCATAATAGTAGGGTAGTTTTGTCAGATGTTATAGTTGGATATGCTCTGCTAGACATATATTCAAAGTGTGGAACCATAGACAAAACACCTGAATTGTTTGACAGAATGTCTCAAAGAGATTTCATCTCATGGAATTGTTACTCATTTTTATTTCTAGTTAAAATGAGTGAGTTTAAGTGTTCGCAAAATGAAAATTAGGTGCATTTTATATTAGTATTCCCTATATTGCATTCAGGTGTATAAACATAAGAATCAAGAAGCTTTTATTTTCAGTAATGGATTGTTGCATTTAAACAAATGTATACAATATTGAAAAGATTTACACAAATATTGCTGAAAGAAATCCTTTATTGATTCAAAAGTTAAAACTATCTCACACAACCCATGAGATATAGCTTGGCCAATGTGCATAAAATGCAATATATACAAGAATGGATTGAAAAAAATAAAGATGCATATATAGAGAGAGAGGCCAGTCATTGCCTGATGACTGGTTTAAGTCCATCGTCCTATATGATCCTCAGCTCCAAGTTGCTTTCCTTGTGTCCTTTGTAGCTCCCAGTCTCCATGACCTGCATCTGAAAGAATTGCAAGGGGTTAGAGCAGAGCTCTAAACAATGATGGTCTCCAACCCTACATACACATCCACCCACCAATGTATAGACTGTCCTTTGAATGCGTCAGACAAGCTATAAGTCACTCATGTTCAGAGAAGAGAGAAAATAATGATCAAGTACATTTAAAACATGTCATGTTTTTTTGAACTATTTGTTTCATGTGCAGATACAGGGAAATCAATGTTCTTGTTTTATCAAGTTTCAACACGTGGGTTGAAATGAGGCTCCCACAAGGGTTGAGCCCGGCGTGCTTATCAACATGCTCTTGATGGTATGCTGAGATCCTTCATCAGATGAATCATTACAAACAGTTTGAAGATCTGCTACAGGAAAGCAAAAAGAGATTTCTAATGACTTTAACAAGGAAAATATCATATACTCTTGGAAGGTATGCTATGATAGTTAAGTAAAGAAACTTTCATATTGTAATAACAAAATACATGAAAATCAGACTTGAATAGGATCATGATAGGGGAATATAAGTTGTATGAGACAAAATGTAAACATAACCAAATATACATGAGGGTCACAACTTGTTTTAACATCAAAAAATTTAAGGCAGTCTGTGGATAATGACAGCTACAGTCGGTGTAATTCTGACCATTGTGTTTATTTTAAGAGGTTGGATAATGACAACTACATTATTTTATGTTTATATGTTGATGACATGCTTGTAGCAGGGTCTAACATGGATCACATAAGTGAGCTAAAACAACAATTAGCAAAATATTTTGCTATGAAGGATTTGGGGGCAGCAAAGCAAATCCTTGGTATGAAAATTTGTAGAGATAGGAAAAGTAGAAATTGTTTTTATCTTAGGCTAATTATGTTGAAAAGGTGTTGCAGAGATTTCATATGGAGAATGCAAAAGTTGTCAGCACACCTTTGCCTAGTCATGTTAAATTGACTAAGGATATGTGTCCAAAGACACAAGAGGAGGAAGAAACAATGTCCAAGGTACCATATGGTTTAGCTGTAGGTAGTTTAATGTATGCCATGGTATGCATGAGACTGGATATTGGTCATGCCCTAGGAGTTGTTAGCAGGTATTTGAGTCATCTTGGAGTTGAGCATTGGAATGCAGTAAAATGGATTCTCAGGTACTTGAGAGGTACATCCATTAAATGTTTATGTTTTGGGGGCTCTAATACTAATTTAAAAGGTTATGTTGACTCAGATTTAGTAGGGGATATAGATACCAGGTAGAGTACCACAGGTTATGTATTTACAGTTGGTGGGACAACAGTGAGTTGGATTTCTCGATTGCAAAAGGTGGTTGCTTTATCCACCACAAAGGCAGAGTATGTTGCTACAACAGAGGCAACAAAGGAGATGATATGGCTGTAACTTTTCATGGATGAGTTGGTAAAAAAATAGGCTGTAAATTACTTGTTTACAGACAACGAGAGTGCTATACATCTTGCAAAGAATTCTTCCTTGCATTCTAAAACACAACACATACAGTTGAGATATCATTTCATTCGGTCGATGTTGGAGGATGGACAGGTCAAGCTGGATAAGATACATACAAATGTCAATCCAGCGGACATGTTTACAAAGGCAGTGATAAGGGAGAAGCTGAGCTCCTCTTCAGCTTCAGTTGGCCTTCAAGGTTGAATTCAAGTATAACATAGCAGCATGGTCCAAGGTACTTATTTCCAGTGGGAGTTGTAATTGCAGCAGTGTCGTCCAGGATCAGTCTCTAGGTGGGAGATTGTGTTGGTGTGGAGCCTGATCAGTATCCAAGTGGGAGATTGTTGGTATGTGGTGACTGATCATGATAAACTATTACAAGAAAAATCAACGAAAAAAGAAAATTCCAATTTTGTAGAACCCAAAATCTGGAAGCTTCTAAGCTTGATAAAAAAAGGGGTTCAGATGGGTGTTACAAGATAATGAAAAATGTGATTATTCGCAAGATTGTAATAGGTTTTTGCACTGGATAATAAAATCATTGGATAGCTACGGTTTGGTGGATGTAGCCCAAATTGGGTGAACCACGTTAAATTCTCTGTGTTATAATTTATTCTGTGTGTTTTTGGTTTCTCTGTTTATTACTTGAATTTGCATTTAATTGTTATATATCTGTCTTTCTAACGCTAACAATGGTGTGCACTCAAATTCATAGAAAGGTTGAGACATGCTCATTTTAGAATGAAGAAAAGATATTATGTGCAGAGAAATTAATAGAGGCACATATTTTTCAATAACCCCAATAAAATATTGATACCTGTGGGGCGAGATCAAACTTACATAAGCATAGCTCGAGCAAGTGCCCGCAGGTAAAGCTACAAAACCTTCATGAAATTGCAGAAAGAAACTCCATGCACAAAAACCCTATGGCAGCACCTTCAAAATGGTTGGAGTCTTCCAGAGTTACAATGCAAATTGAAATTCTTTTGAGTTTTTAGGAGGATTTTTTCCCCTTAGGGTTGAGACCCTAGATTGCTAGAAGGTCGATAAAAGTTGTTTTTTTTTTCAATCATTTTAATTCATAAACATATCAACTAATATGATGTGGTCGGCTTGACCTTTTCCTTGTCACTCTAGCACACTCAAGTATTCTTGACTTGAAGGAGAGACTTGTTTGTTTTTTACTAAGTCATATGAAGGGAGATAGATACTTTTTTTTCATAGGTATTACGATTACAAAGTAGGCCTTCACATTATTTTGTTGTAGAATACTTAAGTTTTTTATGAGTCATTTTCACTTAAGTATTTCTTTCAAAAGGTGAGGAAACACTTCTTTCAAAGGAAGTTGGGATGTTTTTGTATTAATGATTTACCAAAATGGAGGGAAGTTTTTTCCTTTTGAGAGACATTTAGAGTGAATATAGGAGCTTTTATTGCTTTGGAGAGCATATAGGCATCACTTTGTTGTGCCTCCATGTTTGTTATGATGGAATTGACCTTTTCAACCTTCTTGGAAGCCTTTTGGAGAAAATCTGGTAGCTATATTTTTGGCTTTTGTAGGTCATCCGAGGAAAAGAAGTTTCCATTCCTATTTTGATGGGACTTCATTCAAAGCTTGCTTATTTAGTCATTTTTCTAATTATTGTAAGTTAGTTCTGAATTGGTAGAGTTTTGGAGATTGTTCATCCTAAGTTTTCACTGTAATTTTGTAACTCATGCTTTCATGCAAACTGTAAGTTCCTTGAGAAATTTATAATAGTTTCAATCTACTTTCTCATCACTTGCTTGTTAGTGTACATGTCAGGTTTGAAGTTGATCGGTATACTTGTGAAATTTTGAATTTTTTCCCTATATTTTTGTTTTTCTTCAAAAAAAGTACCTTTCTTGCAAGAGAATATCCATTTTTACAGGTTATGAGTTGTGTAAGCAGTACAAGGTTTAAGTTATGAAATTATTCCTTTCTTTCTTAGAGTCTTGTGTTAGTACCTTCTCATGAATCACTTTTTTGAACGATATACAAAGATGGTTATGTAGGTTTCCTGCTAATCTATTAACTCAAGTGAAACAGAATCAAGTTTGCATGTCATTAGTAAGTTTTAGGTAATTCATTATCATATCAAGGTTTTTTTCAGTTTTCATTTTCAGTATTACATGTTTCTTACCTCTTTCCCCTCAAAAGACAAGTAGTTTTAGGTAAAAAATCAATAAGAGCCAGCTTTTCTAGAGGTATTTTTCTGCTATAGGGTCACCCACAACCCTAGAAAAATTGCCATGTTACTCATGATTGGTTGTATTTAATCTTAGCCTATGTGCAAATCGTTAGAGCTAATAGTTTTTGGCATGCCCGGTGGGACTGTCGAATCAGACAGATCAGGAAAAAAGCATAAGATATTCCTGGTTTTGATATGCTACCAGCATTTTTGGGCCTTTGAGAGGCAAAATTTTGTATATTTGGCGACTTTCACTGTGGGAAGAATTTAAAACTAGTGTTATATAGTTTTACATGAAAAATATTTAGACAAGAAGTTCTGAATCTTTTGAATATTTGTAGCTATCTCTGCCTAGAAGACAGAGTAGGTCTGTTAAGAGAGTGTCCATTTCAAATAGGGTTTAATCAACCCCACCAAGTTTCAGACCAACTTCCAAAGCTATTTCAACTGTAGTTAGAACCTTTACTTCTACTATTTCAGTTCCAGTTAATCAACCTCAAGTTGTGCAAATGGCCAGAAATCAACCCTTTGTTCCATTCAATGGAGGTAGTCCATTGAACCTAGCCCAACATGATGATATTCCTATAGCAGCTTTGAAAATTTTTCCTTTCTTCACAGGAGAAGATCAAACAACTCCTATAGAACATATCAGAGACGTGGCATCTCTTTGTGGGGTTCACCATGTAACTCAAGAGAATGTATCTGTCAGATTGCTTACAACCTCCTTTAAGGGAAAAGCATTACAATGGTTTAGAGGTCTGCAGGTTGGATTAGTTGTAGCTTGGGATGAATTAGGGGACAAGCTGAATAAACAATTTCAAGACAAGTATGATCACCTATCACTGGTTGAACAGTTAACAACCATAAAAAGAGCTCCTTAAGAGCAAATGTCAGATTTTAACTTCAGATTTCAGAGAACTTGGTATAGGATTCCAGCTATCGTGAGGCCTTCTCCTGAACATGCCTTTTTGTATTATTTGAAAGCCATAAATAGTGAGATAGTAGTAATGACATAGTCAATGGGAGGGGTATCCCTACTAGATGCTTATGAAGTAGCAATAAGGGAAGAAAATTGTTTGATTCAGGCATGTAAAATTGCTCCTAGGCCACCAATGCCAATATTTCTTGAGATACAACCTAGTATGCCACTTCAAGTACCATCTTTTACACCCCTGCCATCTGCTCCGTTGTCATCAAATGTTGTTCCAACTACTGTTATAGCAGTTGCGAATTAGGAAAATTCCTCAGCAAGCTCATCTCAAGAGCTTCAAGAGATTAAGATTCTATTGCAGACCTTTGGTAATAAATTGGTGAATCTGGAAAAACAATAGTCATATAATAGGCCTTACCAACCACAGAATCAAGCTATAAATCAGCCCTATCAAGGTCAACAGTATCAAGGAAATAGATGACCATACCAAGGAAATTATCAAGGTACAAGGTAGAATATCAACTCAAGGCCATTCCAAGTTTATAACCCTGCTCCTCTTAGTGCAACCAAGGATATTGTTCCTATTCAGAATAACTTGGCTGCATATTATGAATGGTGCTATCCTTGCAACCAACCTCATAATCAGGCCACTTGTTCAAATCGAATCATTATTCAGGCCTTGATGGTACAGAGTGTTTCACATACACAAAATAATCCATCTAATGATGGATCCTTACAGCAACAAGACTAGTCTACTAGTGAAGCCACTCTTCTAAACTGGCAAGATGAAGAGTTCTGTGGAATAAATGAAAATGGTTCCTCAATTGCTGCAAACACAAGATCGAAGAAAAGAGCGCTTGAGATTGAGCAGGAAATTGATAAAGGAAAAGTAGTAGCTAATGAACCATCTACATCACAAGTGCCTCACATTTTGTAGAGAAATCCACAAATAGCTGCTAGAGAGCAATCTCACTTGCAAACTGAACCTACTATGGCAAGAGTACATCATAAGATAAATTCTGCAATGCCTTTTAATATTGTTGAAAATATGAAAAAGATGAACATCACAATGTTTATGTGGGATTCCTTGGCAATTCCAAGTCAAAAGGAATTGTTAAATTCTGCTTTAACTAAAAAGGAAACAACTAATGAACCTTCAATTGATACAGTTAAAGCTATTTTCACAAATGAACAGAATGAAAATGATGTGCAACAAAGTAAACAGCTAGGAAAGGAGTCTGAAAAGGGCGTTAAGCCTCCTCCTTTCTATGTGACATTAATTGTGGGAGACAAACTAGTTCACAACTGCATGGTTGATAGTGGAGCCAGTAGTTCAGTCATGCCAAAGAAGATTACAGATCAGTTAGGACTGAAATACCAGCCCCTTGAGAAAGGAGTTCTTCAACTAGATGGTACAATAGTTAACATTGTGGGTGTTATCAAAGATCTGGGACTCACATTACATGCTTGTCCAAACTTTTCAATTCCCCAAGATTTTTTCGTTATTGACTTACCTCCTTTCCTTGCCTTGTGCCTATCAAGGGACTTCACTGCAAAGATTGGAGGTTAGCTATCATCTAATTGGTCCCATATGCTCTTCAGGATCAGATATGGGACAAAAGTAACAATTAAGTCTGAGTCATTGGCTAAGGATCACATCAAGCCTTATGTGCCAAGTGCAATTAATGCTAATTGTGTGATTCTTGAGGATAGTCAGCTTGCTACAGCTCAAGAATTACAAACTGAATGTATACCTGAGGTGCTGCTAAATGAGTGGGCAACAAAAAACATCATAGATAATCCAAGTGAACTTATTCAAGAAGCAGGATTAGGCATTTATGTACTTCACGAACCTGAAACAGAGATGCCAAACATTGAAAAGAAAGTAGAACAACAGTCATCACAACAAGATGAGTTATGGAAAATGTACTTTGATGGCTCCAGAAGTAGAAATGGAGCTAGTGGAGGTGCAATGCTAATCTCTCCATAGGGTGACAGGTATTATGTTGCATTTAGATTTTTTTCTCTTGTTCCAATAACTCTGTTGAGTACGAAGGACTGATACAAGGTTTGGAGTGGGCAAGGAGAAGGGGAATCAGCTACTTATAGGTATTTGGGGATAGCAAATTGAATTTTAATTAGGTAAGAGGGTCGAATGTAACAAAAAATGACACTTTGAAAGCTTACAAGCATAGAGTATGGGATATGATTGAGGAGTTTAATGCATTCAATCTAGTTTCAGTCCCTAGGAGTCATAATCTACATGCAGACAGATTGGTTGCAATTGGTGCACAATTTGACATCCCTAATGAGATCATAAAAGAAAAAGTATAGCCACACGTTAAGATAATTGTTAGGCCATCTATTCCAGATAACAACATTAATTGGAAATTCTTTGAAAGTGACGAGCAAATTCTAAGATTTCTACTTGAGGAAGACCAGTTTTCTATTGTAAATCGGGAAAAGCTGAAACAACAATATGAAGATCAAATTATCTAGCTAAAAAAAAAAAAGTTGCCCATGGGCCTGGTTACTTTAGAGTCCATTTTTAGTACTGATGATCAACTGAAAAAGAGTAAAACCAACATTCAGATTAAAGAGGAGCATTATGAGTTGGAAATTTTTAAAGGTAAGCTTCTTAAGATTGGAAAAAATTGTTCTGAATCAGATAAATAGGCTTTCATTACTTTATGTCAAGAGTTTCAGGATATTTTTGCTTGGGCTTATTCTAATTTGAGAGGTTTTGATCCTAGAATTGCTCAACACACAATAGAACTAGAACCCAACGCTAAGCCTATTAGGAAAAAGCAGAGACCTTTGAACCCTAAGCTAGAACCTTTCATGATTAAGGAATTGACTAAGTTAGTTGAGGGGGGTATTGTATTTCCAATTAAGCACACTTCCTGGGTCTCTAACCTAGTTCTGATTAGAAAGAAAAATGGTGAAATCAGGTTATGTGTAGATTTTAGAGATCTTAACAGAGCCTCTCTAAAAGACCATTATCCATTAGCTTCCATGGAGCAGATCCTCCAAGTGGTTGTTGGTTCAGAAAGATTCTCTCTACTTGATGGATACTCTGGTTATAACCAGGTATTGGTCAAAGAAGAGGATCAATACAAGACTTCCTTTACAACAAAATGGGGTACTATGGCTTACAAGAGAATGCCTCTCGGTCTGTCCAACGCTGGAGCCACTTTTCAAAGGGCTATGGACAATGCTTTCCAAGGCTTGATCAATAAAATAGTGTTGATATATTTGGATGATATCACCATATTCTCAAAGAATGCTGGCGAACATCTACAACATTTAAAACAAGTGTTTGAAAGATGTAGAGAATATGGGATCTCCCTTAATCCCAAGAAAAGTATTTTTGTTGTTCATGAGGGTAAACTGTTAGGACACATAGTGTTGAAACAAGGAATCACAATTGACCTTGAGAGGGTCAAAGCTATTTTGGAGCTGCCTTTTCCCAATCACAAGAAAGGGCTTCAGAGTTTCTTAGGCATAATTAATTTTTTGAGGAGATTTATACTTGATGTAACAAACCTTTTACAACCTTTGACTGCTATGTTGAGGAAAAACACAGCTTTCAGCTGGACTAGAGAGGCAAAACATAGTTTTGAAGCCATTAAAGAGGCCTTAGCATTAGCCACCACACTGGTGAATCCAGATTTTACAAAAGATTTTATCCTGTATGCATTTGGAAGTATTGATTTTGTTTCAATAATACTGGTTCAGCAGAATAGTAAAGGCTTAGAAAAACCCATTGCATTTTTTAGCCAAGGATTGGATGATTATGAGAAAAAATACTCATTTGTAAAAAAAATGTTCTAGCTGTCATTAGAATCCTCAAGAAATTCAAACCAATGGTTTCTAATAACAAGATTCACTTAATGCTAGCACATCCAAGCGTGAAGGAATTCTTACTCAGTAAGGATCTTCATGAAAAAAGGGATGGGTGGATTACTAAAGTCATGGAGTTTGTTGTAGAGATCAAGATCACAAAGTTGGTAAGGGGTAAGGGACTCTGTGAACAACTAGCTTCAACTTCAAAAAATGGACAGGTAAAAGAGACATAAGTTGTTTTAGTCATTGATAATCAAGATTAGAATGTTGTGCCAAACTCGGTTTAGGATATGACTCATTTTTTGCAAACTGGTCAATGTCCACCACACTTAGACAGAACCAAGAGGAGATATTTTAGGTTACAATCCATTGCATATGTTCTGATTGACAATGTTTTATTCAAGAAATATCTCAATGGCATTTTGCTAAGGTGTATTGATTACAATCAGATAGAGAGAGTGCTTCATGAGTTCCATGAAGGAACTTTAGGGGGTCATTTTTCCACAAAAACAACATGGAAGATTATGAGGGATGGTTATTACTAGCCAACCATGTTTAAGGATGCCCATACATGGGCCAAAAAATGTGTGAAATGTGCAATTTTCACTGGAAAAGAAAAGTTACTAGCACTACCCTTGCAGCCAATTCAAGTAGAGCAGCCCTTCATGAAATGGGGCATTGATTTCATTGGACCCATAAACCCACCTTCCAGTGTTGGGCATAAGTGGGTACTCACCGCTACAGACTATTTTACAAGATGGATAGAGGTAGTAGCCCTGAAGGAAGCCAATGAAACCTCTGTATTAAATTTCTATGATGAGATTATAACTAGATTTGGAGTTCCAGACTCCATTTCAGATAATGCCTTGGCATTTGTGGGAATCAGACTGGCTAATTGGGTAGTGAAAAATGGTATATATTTGAACACCTGATCAAATTATTACCCTCATGGTAATGGTTTAGCTAAGAGCACTAATAAGAACTTGATCAGAATCATTAAACGAACAATGGAGGACAATTAGAGAGCTTGGCACACCAAGCTGAAATTTGCCTTATGGGTAGATAGGATAACTCTTAAAAGGTTTGTTGGAAATTCTCCATATATGTTGGTTTATGGTAAGGAAGTCAGACTTCCTATATTTGTAGAGCTACCAGCTCTTGATTTAATGCATCAATTGGAAATGTTCGAATGACAGGATCCCTTAGTAGTTAGATTTGCTCAGCTCATGGAGTTGGAAGAGGCTAGAGACAAAGCCATGAAGTCTTTAGAGTATCATCAACTCCAAACCAAAAGAGTTTTTGACAAAAGGGAAACTGCTAGAGTTTACGGAGAAGGTGACATTGTACTAAAATGGGATGAGTTAAAACGCAGACCAGGGAAGCATACAAAGTTTGATAGCTTCTGGAGTGGCCCATTTATCATCACAGAATGCAAGGAGCATAATGCATTCCAGTTGTCCAAAATGGATGGTGAAATCTTACCTATCCCAATCAATGGGATACACCTCAAGCGCTGCTTTAAGGTTTGATCTATATCATTTCAGTCATTTTAGCGTTTCATGTTTTTAATAAGTGTTGTTGCACCTTAGAATAGTTTTTGTTTCTAGTTTCCCTAAGCACTTTTCAACACAAATAGTTAGTTTTTCTGCTGCTTTTTGTTTTTTTCAATAAACTCTAGGGAGTTCTGAGTTTTCATGATTGAGTTACAACATTGAAGCAAGTTTTTTTCAAACCTAGTATGAGTTTCTGAGTGACCCCATGCCCAATGGATAGTTTAGGCAACTGGTCCTAGTGTTTAGTAGGAAAGCATGCAACAGATGTCGCCAGAAATGTTACTCCTTTTTATTTCTAGTTAAAATGAGTGAGTTTAAGTGTTTGCAAACTGAAAATGAGATGCATTTTATATTAGTCTTCCCTATATTGCATTCAAGTGTATAAACATAAGAATCAAGAAGCTTTTATTTTCAGGAATGGATTGTTGTATTTATATAGATGCATACAATATTGAAAAGATTTACACAAATATTGAGAAAGAAAGCCTTTATTGACTCAAAAGTTAAATCTATCTCACACAAGTCATGAGATATAGCTTGTCCAATGTGCATAAAATGCAATATATACAAGAATGGATTGAAAAAATAAAGATGCATGTATAGAGAGAGAGTCCAGTCATTGTCTGATGATTGGTTTAAGTCCATCGTTTTGCATGATCCTCAGCACCAAGTTGCTTGCCTTGTGTCCTTTGCAGCTCCTAGTCTCCATGACCTGCATCTGAAAGAATTGCAAGGGGTTAAAGCAGAGCTCTAAACAATGATGGTCTCCAACCCTATATACACATCCACCCACCAATTTCTAGACTATCCTTTGCATGTGTCAGACAAGCTATAAGTCACTCATGTTCAGAGAAGAGAGAGAAAAGAATGATCAAGTACATTTAAAACATGTCATGTTTTTTCTAACTATTTGTTTCATGTGCAGATACAGGGAAATCAATGTTCTTGTTTTATCAAGTTTCAACATGTGGGTTGAAATGAGGCTTCCACAAGGGTTGAGCCCGATGTGCTTATCGATATGCTTTTGATGGTATGCTGAGATCCTTCATCAGATGAATCATTACAAATAGTTTGAAAATCTACTACAAGAAAGAAAAAAGAGATTTCTAATGACTTTAACCAGGAAAATATCATATACTCTTGGAAGGTATGCTATGATAGTTAAGTAAAGAAACTTGCATATTGCAATAACAAAATACATGAAAATCAGCCTTGAATAAGATCATGATCTAGGGGAATATAAGTTGTATGAGACATAATGTAAACGTAAGCAAATATACATGAGGATCACAACTTGTTTTAACATCAGAAAATTGAAGGTAGTTTGTGGAAGAGAATCAATTAGTAACAATTATATTTTCTATATGTGCATGGGGCCTATCATGGTATAACTGCTATTTGATTACATTAAGGATTTGGAGCAGTGAGGTTAGAAGTTAATCTCAACTGAGTAAACAAAGCAGATTCATAACTATAGTACTGTCCTTAATTTATGAAGGAGAGCTTAGTGACAATCTGTTGAAAATCATAACAGGCATAATAAATTCACATGGAGCTATAATAGTTATTAATTTGTTTGCAATGATTTATAGGTTGTGAAGAGTCATTGGATACAACAAGGCAATCAAATGTTTAGTAATAGAATATATGTTCCCATAATAGGGAAGCTTGTTGCTCTATCGTAATGATCTTAAATAAAAGAAGCATACCATTACAATTGAGTTGAGAGTGCAAAAAGCTCATAGCTTTCAAAACCATGTAAAGAATAATGCAATATCAAGTTTCAGGAAGAGCTCTGATATAAAGGTTCAAGTTATAATTGAAGGTCCTTAGTTGCACAATCTTTTTTATGAGTTATGGGTACAGTTTTATGAATGAACAATGTTCATGTTACAGTGGACAAAGCTTCATATTGCAGTAAAATGAAAAACACAAGTCTCAACACATTTTAAAGATGTATAGGGTTTTGAAATATTACCCTTATTGTGCAATGACATTGGGTTATACAACGATTCTATGTTTCTCTCACATAACAACATGAATTTGCTAGGGAAGACAAAGGTTATAGGTAAGGCCATGGTCGTTGAGATACAGGTCAAGCTACAAGATTGAAAGTAAACATATACAAAAGAAGAGAATAGAAAATGATACAACCTTAGGAGAAATATGGCTGCATCACCATGGCCATACCTAGAAATGTCCAGAGTTTCCTTTCATAATAGTGGTGCAGGTTTATGTAAACCCATAAATCTAAAGAGATGGAAACATTGAAATAAGCAACCTGTCCTCTCTCATTTATACTGTAATCTCTCAGGGAAGAATTTAAAAGCAGGGACAATCCTGCTCTACACTCAAGGAAATTGAGTTTCCATAAACATAAAGTAATGTAACAGAAATGAGGGATCATAGTGAATTTGATGAGTTTATAAATGAAGGAAATTTCCTTATAGCTATGTATGCCAAGTTTGGAACTACGAAGGATGCATTTCAGTTTTTTATTCCATGCCTAAGAGATGTGACCTCATAGAATGTACTCATAGACATGTATACCAAATGAGGAAGGGTACATATAGTCCATAGGTTATTTGATAGATTGGCTGTAAGAGATATTGTTTCCTGGAATGTAATGATAACAGGGTATGGATTGCATGAACACAACAATGAGGCGCTTGAGTTGTTTTTCCAATGCGATAGGAAGTTCTTCAATTCTATGAACTGAGACTATTATATTTCATCAATAATGGAACATTACATATGTATGGTTAACCTTCTTGGCCATACTAGATATCTGGATGAGACACAAGACTTCATCAAAAGTATGCCATTTGAACCTATTGTTCGCATATGGGGTGCTTTGCTTGATGCTTTTAGATTTCATTGCAATGTTAAGTTTGTAGAACATATAGCTACACATCATCTTGAGTTGGAGCCTCATAATATGGATGCTATGTGCTGCTCTCAAATATCTATGCTACAGTTGAAAGGTGACATGATGCAGAAAAAGTAAGAGTAGCACTAAAAGACCGAGGGTTAAATGGAGAAGTCACAGTTGAGACGAAGAATAGCAAATAAAATATAGAAAATGAATTGAAAACTCAAATTTGCGGCCATAAAGTGCAAGAATAGAGCATATGGTTGTTGGTATGTGGCGACTGATCATGCTATACTGTATAGCCCATGGTATACTATACACCCCAACATGTATCAACGAAAAAAGAAAAATCCGATTTTGTAGAACCCAAAATCTGGAAGCTTCTAAGCTTGATAAAAAAGGGGTTTGGATGAGTGTTACAAGATAATGAAAAATGCGATTATTTACAATATTGTAATAGGTTTTTGCACTGGATAATAAAATAATTAGATGACTACGGTTTGGTGGATGTAGCCCGGATTGGGTGAACCACGCTAAATTCTCTGTGCTATAATTTATTCTGTGTGTTTTTGGTTTCTCTGTTTATTACTTAAATCTGCATTTAATTGTTAGATATCTTCCTTTGCAATATTGTAATAGGTTTTTGCACTGGATAATAAAATAATTGGATGACTGCGGTTTGGTGGATGTAGCCCGGATTGGGTGAACCATGCTAAATTCTCTATGTTATAATTTATTCTGTGTGTTTTTGGTTTCTCTGTTTATTACTTAAATCTGCATTTAATTGTTATATATCTTCCTTTCTAACCCTAACAAGTGGTATCAGAGTGGGTTGTGTTTCAATTATCGTCTGGAGGAAGATCTCATGGTTGAGTGGGAGTAATGGAAAACGAGGGTAAGAAGGTTGAGAAGTTTAATGGGAAGAACTATCTGTTATAGAAGATGCAAATGGAGGACTACCTCTATCAGAAGGATTTATGGTGGCCATTGGAAGGGAAAACCAAGAAACCCCAAGCAATTTCTGATGAGGACTAAGAGATTTTGGATAGAAAGACTCTTGGTAGTATTTGTTTATGCCTAGCACAATCGGTGGCATTCAATATTACAAAAGCAAAGATAACTCAAGAGTTGATGGAAACCCTAGCGAAGTTGTATGAAAAGCCTTCCACTTCGAATAAGGTATTTCTTATGAAGCATTTATTTAATATGAAAATGGTAGAAGGTGGGTCAGTTACTGATCATTTAAATGAGTTTAATACAGTCACCAATCAATTAACTTCTATAAAAGAAAACTTTGATGAAGAAGTTAGGGCTCTTTTGATTCTATGTTCTTTGCTTGAAAGCTAGAATAGCTTGGTAATCGATGTTAGCAATTCTATTTCTGGTTTGAATACATTGAAATTTGATGATGTTGTTGGTGTTATTTTGAGCGAGGAAATTAGTAGGAAAAGCTCAGGTGGAACATCCACATCAGGCAGTGTTTTGAATGCAGAAAGCAGGGGTAGAACAAAGGAGAGAGGAAACAATTCCAGAAATCATGGGAAGTCACGAGGAAAATCAAAGGACAAAAGGTCCCAATCTAGAGACAAGAGGGATTGCTAGTACTATGGTAAGTCGGGTCATTTAAAGAAAGATTGTTGGTCTCAGAAAAATAAAGGAGATAAAAAGGAGGAAGTTAAGAGGAAAATGTGGTAAGTAATAAATCTGATGAGGATGCTTTGATTCTTTCCCTTGATAATGTTGATGATTCTTGGGTGTTAGATTTAGGGGCTTCATTTCATGCTACCCCCCATAGAAGTTATTTTCTTGATTATGTCCAAAGGGATTTTGGGCTGGTTTATTTAGGAGATAACAAACCTTGTCAGATTGTTGGAAAGGGAAGAATCAATATTAAGTTGTAGAATGGGAATCATTGGCTACTACATGAGGTAAGGCACATTCCAAAGTTAAGCAAAAATTTAATTTCAGTAGGGCAACTAGATGATGAAGGTTGTGTTGTTACATTTAGTGATAAAAATTGGAAGGTCACAAAGGGTTCCTTAGTGGTAGAAAAAGGTGTGAAAGTAGGCACCTTATATCTTTGTATAGGTCATGCTATTCCTTCTACTTTAATTGTAATAAAAAAAGGTCAATTTTCAGGAACAGTTGCTATAGTTCAGTAGGTAGAAGATCATACAGTTGCTGTTGACTCTGAATCAACACTGTGGCATAATAGACTTGGGCATATGAGTGCAAAAGGTATGAAAGTACTTCATTCAAATAATGTTTTACCAGGTCTAAAATGTGTTAATATGGATTTCTATGAAAGTTTTGTGTATAGAAAAAAAAAGAGAGTAAGTTTTCTCAAGGATGGGAAGCAAAAGAAAGATGAGAAATTGGAGCTTGTGCATACAGATGTATGGGGACCAACTCAGGTATCTTCTCTCGGTGGCTCTTTGTATTATGTTACATTCATGGATGATGCAACTAGGAAGGTATGGATTTATTTCCTTAGGTAGAAATCTAATGTATTTGAAGCTTTTACAAAGTGGAGAAGCTTGGTTGAGAATGAGATGGGTAAAAAGATAAAATGTCTCAGATCTGATAATGGTGGTGAGTATTGCAGCAAATAGTTTGAAGATTATTGTTCCTCTAATGGTATTTGTAGGAAAACATGGTTCCAAGGACTCCACAGGAAAATGGAGTGGCTGAGCGCATGAATAGAACAATAATGGAGCGTGCACGAACTATGAGATTGCACGTTGGGTTGGGGTATGTGCAGGATCATGATGGGCCAAAAAGTGGCAATATGATGGACATGTGGCTGACGAATTTTTTTTTACCCAAAATTGATGAAATGAAAAAGGGTTTTAAAGGAGATTCTTAGCTTTCCATCAATATAAAATTATTCTTTTACTTTGAATTTAATAACTAATTATTATTCATTTCTATTCAAATTATGACTAAAGTCCCTGATTGATGTAATCGATTGAAAAAATATCTAGCTTTAAACGGTATCACATTTTTGAATACAAACATGCATCACATTCTATGCTTCACATAATATAGGATTAAAAAAAAATTGAATTTTCGCGAAGTTTTGACCAAGCAAGGTGGCTCTATTATATGAGCTTTTTCTATTTTTAAAAGTTGTAATAAAAATCATAATTAATTATTTACTTGGAAAAAAATTAATAAAAAAATATGAATCACATCAGATTACCTAGTCCTATTTATATCTAAAAATCTTATAAAAATATTATCATTCTTTTATCGCGGGTTAGGGTGGTTAGACAGAATCTTTATTTTTTCACCGAATTTAAGTACTAATTATATTGAAATTTCAAAATTTCACCAAATAGATTTTTTTTAAACAAACCTAGTAGTTTAGAAACTACAATTTCTACAAATTCTATTCTACATTTTTAAATAATATATTTAACTTATTCAAATTTTACATCAAGTTGCCTAACTCGATTTTTTTTTTGATTTTTTGCCACTTAAGGGCCTCGTTTTTTCCATGATGACCTCTCAAGACATACCCATTGCCTTTAAAAATGTGGCAGAGGACTGTGAAAACTATTGTTTATTTAATTAATAGAGGTCCCTCTAATCCTTTGGTTGTGGTATTCCAGGAAGCCCCGAAAGGTAAGAAGGTGAGTTATTCTTTTCTCAAAACCTTTTGTTGTGAAGCTATCGGTAACATGTAGATTCTCAAAATAGAACTGCTTACGCAAAATCAAATAAATGTATATTTTTGATATGGCATTGATGAATTGGTTATAGGCTTTGGGATTTGAAAATCAAAAATTTGTGAGAAGCAGGGATGTCATATTCAATGAGAAATTTTTGTACAAAGATCTGTTGCTGCAGCATGAGAAGAAAGAAAATGATTATGCAGTGTTGGATGATATTCCAAAAAATGATGTTTTAGTGGTTCCTCATGCTGGGCAACAACATAAAAAAAATACCATAAAATCCTGTTAGATGATCTTCAAGGATAAGTAGACCTCCAGAAAGATTCTCTCCCTCTTTGTATACTATTTTGTTAACTGATGTTGTGCGGGTGCATGAAGTTGGGTACCAATTTTCTAGCCACTTATGAATGTTTTTTAAAAAACACACTCGCATTATAACAAGGGTTGGAGGGCATTCCCAACAAGGCTAGAGACGTGTTTTTGCAAATTCTACAATTTTTCACATAATTGGGTTTGTGCTCACCATCAAGATTGCATCTAGTTCAATATTGACAAAATTGAAAACATGGGTAATATTAGGTTCTCTCTTAGCTATCCAACAATGTAATTTTTTTCACTTTTTGACAATGTTAAGCCTTTCATCCATAATTTCTTATGTTTGTATGTCTTTTTTTTGTCAAAAAGCAATGTTTAGATTTTTTTTTGTTATAAAATTAACCGTTCATCAAAATTTCAAATAAATTACATTTTTAGAAACTAGACTCCATTCTACAAATTAAAAAAAAAAATCAATTATTTTCAAAAATTTGTAGGGGGAGCACAGCCAAAATTCTACTTTTCAGGAAGTGCCCACTTAGAAAATTAGTAAAAAATTAAATATTCATTAAAAAATTATTAGAAAAATTGTGCACCAACTAGATGCTATTACCTAACATCTGACCGTAGTGATTTTAAAAATACTACAAAAAAGTTCACCATGCTTAGGTCGTACAAGAGTTGCTATGTTATGTTTTTCTAACAAAAAAACACCAATTTATGTACATCCCTCTTTTGAACCCCTTAATCTCAACCATTTTCAAAATAAATTAGTAGTTTAGAAAGTAGAATCAGAGCACTTCAATCCTTGTTTTTGTTCCATCTCAAAATTTTGAGTGTAACTATCCTCAAGTTCACATCCAAGGTCAACATTTCCTAATTTCAAAAAAAAGTGGCCACTTAAGCCCCATTTTTGGGAACCATCTTGGTGCACTTACCCTGCTGGTGAACTAGAATATTATGATGAAGCTATGCAAGTGGATACCAAGGTTTAGTGGGAGCATGGAATGGAAGAAGAAAAAGACTCCTTGCTGAAAAATTAGACTTGGGATTATGCAAGTTGCCTGCAGGTAAAAAGGCTTTACCAAACAAATGGGTTTATAGGCTGAAAGAGGATGATGGAAGTAAGAAGAGATTTAAAGATAGATTAGTTGTAAAGGGATTTTCAAAGAAAAAGGGTATTGATTTTGATGATATTTTTTCTCCAGTTGTTAAAATGACTTCTATTTGTATTGTTTTAAGTATTGTGGCTACTGAAGATTTGCATTTAGAATAGTTTGATGTTAAAACAACCTTTCTCCATGGTGATTTGGAAGAGGAAATATATATGGACCAACCACAAGGATTTGAGGTCAAAGGTAAGGAGAAACTAGTGTGCAAATTGAAGAAAAGTTTATATGGCTTGAAGCAAGCACCTCGGCAATGTTACTTAAAATTTGATAGTTTTATTACTGAGCAAGGCTACAACCAGTGTAATTTTGACCATAGTGTTTATTTTAAGAGGTTGGATAATGATAGTTGTACATTATTTTATATTTATATGTTTATGACATGCTTTTAGCAGGGTCTAACATGGATCACATAAGTGAGCTAAAACAACAGTTAGCAAAATCTTTTGCTATGAAGGATTTGGGGGTAGCAAAGCAAATCCTTGGTATCAAAATTTGTAGAGATAGGAAAAGCAAACAATTTTTTTTATCTCAGACTAATTATGTTGAAAAGGTGTTGCAGAGATTTCATATGGAGAATGAAAAATTTGTCAGCACACCTTTGCCTAGTCATGTTAAATTGACTAAGGATATGTGTCCAAAGACACAAGAGGAGGAAAAAAAAATGTCCAAGGTACCATATGCTTCAGCTGTAGCTAGTTTAATGTACGCCATGGTATGCATGAGACCGGATATTGCACATGTTGTAGGAGTTTTTACCAGGTATTTGAGTCATCCTAGAGTTGAGCATTGGAATGTAGTAAAATGGATTCTCAAGTACTTGAGAGGTACATCCATTAAATGTTTATGTTTTGGGGGCTCTAATACTAATTTAAAAGACTATGTTGACTTAGATTTGGTAGGGGATATAGATACCAGGAAGAGTACCACAGGTTATGTATTTACAGTTGGTGGGACAACAGTGAGTTGGATTTATCAATTGCAAAAGGTGGTTGCTTTATCCACCACAGAGGCAGAGTATGTTGTTGCAACAGAGGCGGAAAAAGAGATGATATGGCTGCAACTTTTCATGGATGAGTTGGGAAAACAATAGGCTGTAAATTACTTGTTTACAAATAGCCAGAGTGCTATACATCTTGCAAAGAATTCTTCCTTGCATTCTAAAACAAAAAAACATACAGTTGAGGTATCATTTCATTCGGTCAGTGTTGGAGGATGGACATGTCAAGCTAGACAAGATACATACAAATGTCAATCCAGCGGATATGTTTACAAAGACGGTGACAAGGGAGAAGCTGAGCTCCTCTTCAGCTTTAGTTGGCCTTCAAGGTTGAATTCAAGTATAATAGAGCAGCAGGGTCCAAGGTACTTATTTCCAGTGGGAGTTGTAATTGCAGCAGTGTCGTCCAGGATCAGTCTCTAAGTGGGAGATTATGTTGGTGTGGAGCCTGATCAGTCTCCAAGTGGGAGATTGTTGGTATGTGGTGACTGATCATAATATATTGTTACAAGAAAAATCAACGAAAAAAGAAAAATCCAATTTTGTAGAACCCAAAATCTGGAAGCTTCTAAGCTTGATAAAAAAAGGGGTTCAGATGGGTGTTACAAGATAATGAAAAGTGTGATTATTCGTAAGATTGTAATAGGTTTTTGCACTGGATAATAAAATCATTGGATGGCTGCAGTTTGGTGGTTGTAGCCCAGATTGGGTGAACCACGTTAAATTCTTTGTGTTATAATTTATTTTGTGTGTTTTTGGTTTCTTTGTTTATTACTTAAATTTGTATTTAATTGTTATATATCTGTCTTTCTAACCCTAACAATGGTGTGCACTCAAATTCATAGAAAGGCCGAGTCATGCTCATTTCAGAATAAGGAAAAGATATTATGTGCAGAGAAATTAATAGAGGCATGGATTTTTCAATAACCCCAATAAAATATTGATACCTGTAGAGTGAGATCAAACTTACATAAGCATAGCTCGAGCAAGTGACCATGGGTAAAGTTACAAAACCTTCATGAAATTACAAAAAGAAACTCCATGCATAGAAACCCTATGGTGGCACCTTTAGAATGGCTCTACTCTTCCAGAGTTACAATGCAAATTGAAATGCTTTTGAGTGTTTAGGAGGATTTTTTCCCCTTAGGGTTGAAACCCTAGATTGCTAGAAGGTCGATAAAAGTTGTTTTCTTTGCCAGTCATTTTAATTCATAAACATATCAACTAATATGATGTGGTCAGCTTGACCTTTGCCTTGTCACTCTAGCACACTCAAGTATTCTTGACTTGAAGGAGAGACTTGTTTGTTTTTTACTAAGTCATATGAAGGGAGATAGATACTTTTGTTTCATAGGTATTACGATTACAAAGTAGGCCTTCACATTATTTTGTTGTAGAATACTTAAGTTTTTTATGAGTCATTTTCACTTAAGTATTTCTTTCAAAAGGTGAGGAAACACTTCTTTCAAAGGAAGTTGGGATGTGTTTGTATTAATGATTTACCAAAAGGGAGGGAAGTTTTTTCATTTTGAGAGACATTTGGAGTTAATATAGGAGATTTTATTGCTTTGGAGAGCATATAGGCATCAATTTGTTGTTCCTCCATGTTTTCTATGATGTAATTGACCTTTTCAACCTTATTGGAAGCCTTTTGGAGAAAATCTAGTAGCTATATTTTTGGCTTTTGTTGGCCATCCGAGGAAAAGAAGTTTCCATTCCTATTTTGATGGGACTTCATTCAAAGCTTGCTTATTTAGTCATTTTTCTAATTATTGTAAGTCAGTTCTGAATTGGCAGAGTTCTGGAGATTGTTCATCCTTAGTTTTCACTGTAATTTTGTAACTCATGCTTTAATGCAAATTGTAAGTTCCTTGAGAAATTTATAATAGTTTCAATCTACTTTCTCATCACTTGCTTGTTAGTGTACATGTCAGGTTTGAAGTTGATCGGTATACTTGTGAAATTTTGAATTTTTTCCCTATATTTTTGTTTTTCTTCAAAAAAAGTACCTTTCTTGCAAGAGAATATCCATTTTTACAGGTTATGAGTTGTGTAAGCAGTACAAGGTTTAAGTTATGAAATTATTCCTTTCTTTCTTAGAGTCTTGTGTTAGTACCTTCTCATGAATCACCTTTTTGAATGATATACAAAGATGGTTATGTAGGTTTCCTGCTAATCTATTAACTCAAGTGAAACAAAATCAAGTTTGCATGTCATTAGTAAGTTTTAGGTAATTCATTATCATATCAAGGTTTTTTTCATTTTTCATTTTCAGTATTACATGTTTCTTACCTCTTTCCCCTCAAAATACAAGTAGTTTTAGGTAAAAAATCAATAAGAGCCAGCTTTTTTGGAGGTATTTTTCTGTTATAGGGTTACCCACAAGCCTAGAAAAATTCCCATGTTACTCATGATTGGCTGTATTTGATTTCAGCTTGTGTGCAAATCATTAGAGCTAATAGGAATGAAATGATTGATTGTAGAATGTGCACAAATTGGATTTTACAAGGAACCTCTCAAAATATTTTAATTAATGAAGCACGCTGGAACACATCCTAACATTCTATCTTCAATGGAATCAGGGAGGTCATTTAAACTTTTACACCCTTCTATGTTCAAGTGTTGCAGCTATGACATGTTTCCAATGAATCCAGGAGGCTATTTAAATCTATACACCCTACCATGTTCAAGTGTTGTAGCTGTGATAGGTTGCCAATAGAATCAAGGAGCTTATTTAAATGTCCACACCATTCTATGTTCAAGTGTTGCATCTGTGACAGGTTTCCAAATGAATCAGAGAGCTTATTTAAACATCCACACCCTTCTATGTTCAAGTGTTGCGGCTATGACAGGTTGCTAATGGAATCAAGGAGGTTATTTAATCAGGAAGCTTATTTAAATGTCCACACCCTTCTATGTTCAAGTGTTGTGTTGCAGCTATGATAGGTTGCTAATGAAATCAAGGAGGTTATTTAAACTATGACAATGTTTTATTTTTCAGTGTTGTAGTTGTGATACATTGTCAACAAAATCAAGGAGGTTATTTAAACCTTTAAAATTTCCTATTATATTCAAGTGTTGTAGCTGTGAGAGGTTGACAATGGAAATGGGGAGGTTATTTAAACCTCTGCATCTTTTTATTTTCAAGTGTTTCAGATGTGATAGGTTTCCAATGGAATCATGATTCAAGTTATTTAAAACTCTATAGTCTTCTATGTTCAAGTGTTGCAGGTGTGACAGGTTGCCAATAGAATCAGGGGTGTTATTTAAACTTTTACACATTTCTATGTTCAAGTGCTACAATTGTGACAAGTTGCTAATGGAATGAGGGAGGTTATTTAAATCTATACACCCTACCATGTTCAAGTGTTGTAGTTGTGACAGGTTTCCAATCGAATCATGAAGGTTATTTAAATGCTCACACCCTTCTATGTTCAAGGTTGCAACTATGAAAAGTTGCCAATGGAATCAAGGAGGCTATTTAAACCATGACAATATTTTAGTTATGAATGTTGTAGCTGCAATAGATTGCCAATAGAATCAAGGAGGTTATTTAAACCTTTGAAACTTCCTATTATGTTCAAGTGCTACATTTGTTATAGGTTGACAATGGAATCGAGGAGGTTATTTAAACCTCTAAAACTTACTATTTTCAAGTATTGTAGATGTGACAGGTTGCCAATGGAATAAGGAAGGTTATTTAAACCTCTACAATCTTCTATGATAAAGTGTTGCAGCTGCAATAGGTTGCCAATAGAATCAAGGAGGTTATTTAAACTTTTACACCCTTCTATGCTCAAGTGTTGCAGCTGTGACATCTTTCCAATGGAATTAGGGACCTTATTTAAACCTTAACACTCTATTATATTCAAGTGTTGCAGCTATGACAAGTTACCAATGGAATCAATTTCATATTCAGTTCTAGGTGCATGCAGACATCTAGGTTTACTGGATGAGGGTTACACATACTTCACATGTCAGTAACCCTTATTGCATTACAATTTACATATATAGTTGATCATTAGGTGTGCATGGTTGACCTTCATGCATGTGTTGGCTATGTTGAGGACACCCTAAACATTATTACTAAGATTCAATGTCTTGACAACATCTATACACTGTTATCACAACATTCTTATTATATCTATACATAGAATATGGGTTCCCAATTTGGAGCTCTTATTCTTTCATACAACTTTGTGAGAGTGACCTATTCATCATCAACAACATCTCTTTACAGGTTTCATAGCTACAACACAAAACTTGAACATAGAAGGGTGTGGACATTTAAATAAGCTTTGTGGAACATTGCTTTTTTCTTTTCTTCTTTTAAAAATCCATTTGATAAGAGATGATAATTTATTGTTTAACTTTGGTGTGCAATATGAAATTGGTCTGTGTAATTGTTGACTTTGTAAAGCTGAATCAAAGTAGTTAATGGGTCATGGTGGCATTTGAATGGTAATAAGGTGGATTTGATTTATTTATTCATGTTATTGCAATTAGAACATGATTTTGGGGTGGTGTGTTATAGTTGTTGGATATAATAATATTATTTTCAAGATTCATCTCCATTCTTTTGTAAGGAATGATATGGTCTAGTAGTCATATTGTATCTTTTGAGAAAATCTCAAAGAAAATCGCTTATTTACAGTAACTTTGTTTCACTAGATTTTAGTTACACTGCACTGAGCTATGAAGATCTTTGCATTGCAAATGCAAGTATATTTTAAATGATAGAATAACTTGGAGAAAATGGACTTTTAAGTTATTCACCCATGTCAAGTATAATATATTGCATGGGTGATAGCTTTTTTTCAAAGTATGAGTAGGATATAAAACTACTACTTTACCCTTTCATGGAAATTGTGTCTTTTAAGCTATGGTACATGGACCTTTAGGCATCTTACAAAAAAAAATGTCTCCGACACATTTAAGGTTAAATCATCTCTTAGTTGATACCTTTTCTATATATGCCACATCATCATGATAATAAAATTTATAGAATCTAAATGAGTATTGTGATTTGAAGTTGTAATTGTTTTACATTTCATGTTGTGTCAAAGACAACATATCAAAGTGTTGTAGATATTTTTAAGTAGAACAACAATAAATGTTTGCATTGCAAGGCCGTCCATAAATTGATAGTAGGAAGTTATTATGCTACTTTTAAACTATAAGAAGAGCCCTGAAGTTAAACTATAAGAATGATATTGATCAATCAAAATCAAGAAGTGAGTAATACCTCACAAATTATATTAAGATTCTTTGTTAAGTCATGACCTTGGATTAGATACATCATACTAATTATAATTTTTTTGGATGATATAAAAAAAAAATGATACCTCTACATTTTATCCAAATTTCTTATTTTCTCCTCCAATCATTAAGTGGAATAAATTCTATCTTTGTTTAATGTTTTTGTAGATGTAAGAGACATCAAAGATCCATGCTTCTACATCATAATTATTTTCATGATACATGCCTAATTTGGCCCAACATAGTGTCTTTAATAATAGCGCTTACAACTTTAATACTATTGTTAGGTTGGTCTATTGACACTAAGAAACTCATTTGTGAGATTATTGAAGTTGGAATCAAAGATGCATCTGATAATAATTCATTTATAGTTTGTATTAAAATAGAAAATCAAGAAATAACAACAGATTTTATAGCAAGTGTGAAGGAAAAAACAACAATTAGTGGGAAGTTGTTACTAAATTCTGTAATGGCATTGGTGTCTATTCTTTTGAAAATTCACTTTTTGTACTTGTTTTGGATTTTTATCTGTATACCTATGGTTGAAGCCTCATTATGGAGTTTTCTACATATGCTATTAGCTGAAGCCTCGTTATGTATTTTTCTATATATGGAAAAGTCAAAGCCTGATTACAAATTTTACTGCTTTCTCCACATTGTTTCAATGGTACAATTTTCTTATTGCATGTTTGGCACTGATCATCCTTGGTGGTCTTCAAGTGTTGATAAGTACCTTTTTAGTTTCAGTGATATGTGGCATGTATTTGTCCCTCTTCCTGGGTTGGTGACAATATTGTGTGATTACTGATGTCTATTCTTTGGCTACTTTACCTATGCCACACATAACATTGTTAAAATAAAAATTACGACCAAGATCCTAATACTGAGCACATTTAGGTTTTAATATTAGGGCATCATTTACCTACAAATTTTGATGCTTTCCTTGCCGCTATTGGTTTTATCTCCTCCAAACTCTTCCTCCCTGGTTTTGACCTTTCACTTCTTTGATTTGGCTCGCTATAGCCTGAAAATAAGGTTTCAACTAGGGGTTTAGAGTATGTTTATTAAAATGAAAATTACTGGTGGTAAACTAAAAATTATGGCACCCATTATGCAAATTTTTTTTGAAATGGAATATTATTAATAATAATATAATATAATATAATATAAATATAATATAATATTATATAATATTTAATATAATATTATATTATAATATTTATATTATAGTATTATATAATATAAATAATATATTATATATATTATAATATATTATATTATAATATAAATATTATTAATATAATATAATATAATAATATTATATACATGACTTAATAGAATCTATATATAGATTTTATTAAATAAAGGACTTAATATTATATAGATGATAGATAATTCATGAATCAAATTCATCCACACAGAAGGGAGCTATAAGTAATAAGTAATGAAACTCTGAATTTCATTGAGAGATTGATCCTGGCTCTGGATGAATGTTGGTGGCATGCTTAACACATGCAAGTCGGATAGGAAGTGGTGTTTCCAGTGGCAAACAAGTGAGTAATGCGTAAGAACCTACCCTTGGGAGGGGAACAAGCTTAGCTAGGGTCCCATGAGGGGGGCTTAAACTCTATGGATTATAATCAAATTCAAAAGAAAAAATAATAGAGGAGTAATAATCATTTATTTAGTCATTTTTATTTGTCTAATATTAGTCATTTATTTAGTCATTTAATTAGTCATTGAGTTTTGATTTGACCTGATGACCAAATTAGTCACTTATAAATGACCAAATTAGTCATTTATTTGCAATATTCTACTAGTGTTAGTCACATGACTAAAATTTTTAGTCATGTGAGTAAAATTTTTAGTCATGTGACTAAATTTTTTAGTCATGTAGTTATTTATTTGCCAAATTCTACTAGTGTAAGAGTCCTAAAAGCCAAAATTCTACTAATGGTGTCAGTCATTGTGGAATTCTCCTGTCAATCACAAGACTCTCTCTCTCATCACCATTTCCTATAGCATATGGTGAGATTTATGTTTAGAAACCTCTGATGAACCTTTTTGAGACCCGAGTTCAGTAAAGTTTAGGTTGTGTTGCCATCTTCAATAATGTAGTTAACTGTATGCTAAAATTAGTTATTGAGTTAAGTACACACACTCCTCTAATAGTGTAATTAGACTTTGAATGATTCCTAATTTATTTGAATCAACTTTAAGTGAAATAGTTAGGAATTGGAATTACGTTAGTTAAATATCTCTTTTCCTCTATCTATGATTTATCTCATAAAGGGAATTAGTGATAAGGAAAGGGGTGGAGAGGGTAATGTTCTTCCCTTTAATAGCTTGATATTTAGATAACCTATTGTAGTTGGTTGGTCTAGTGAGCATTCCAAATTATATAGATTAATATTAAATGTAGTGGTTAGGTACACTATAAACTATCATTGTGAAAATCTCAAAATGCTAGGTACCTTAAGTTTTGTTTATATAAGGTGTAGCAAGTATGCTCATGAATGAGCCAAGTCTTTAATCTATTTTCATGAGATAGTTAGTTGACATCTACGATATTGCATTTTATTTATTAAAGTTAAGTTATGGGTGGGGTATTCTTGGATCTTAAAATATTTTAGATGATTGAATTCTATTTTAGTAAAGAATGTTTTAAAGGAAATAAAAGTAAAAGATTATAGATTAGACAATAAATGTCCAATTGTGTATTAAATTAATTGAATTGATAGATAGATAGTTTAGGTAAATGAGTAACATTAAAGTTAAATGATTTAGACTCCCCCTATATGTTAATTCAATTAGTAAGCATATAATAATTAAGTTTATAATGTTTAGAAGAATCAATTTATTTAAAGTAGAGAGAAAGAATGTTGTCGTGTTGTTAAGGTGGAAGGCTTACTAAATAGAAAAAGTATAATACATTTATGTGTGTTGATTATGCTCTTGATTGTTAATGGACTTCTCTTGAAAAAAAAATTAGTAAATAGATGTATGGTTCTTTTATATTTATGTCTATGTCCTTGAATTTATTATGTGAAATGAGCATTTTCGATGAGATCATTGTAATGTTATATTATAGTTTGAATTTTATTACTTAGGTTTTGTTTTGTGAAAGATTTTGTATTAATTTGTCACCAAACTATAAGTTAGATGGATATATCATGGATGGGTATCAAGAGAGGAGAGAATAGAGGTCTCCCTTGGATGCTCGGTTGATTTTGTATCGAAATTGAATTATGTTAGCTTTGGATGAGTCTGATGATTTCATTGGGATGTTTCCCCTCATTGTTTTACACTTGTTAATTTGTAATTGTGGATTGTAATTGTTCTTTTGTAATTACGTTATTATTGCCACATCGAGGGAAACAGTGTGTTGGAAATTTGTTGGACTTCCAGAGGTTAGAGGGGATATGGTTTCTTCTTGCAAGAGTTGGTATGGGGGTCTGGCAACTTGGGAGGATCGCCTTGGGTAACCCATATTAGGCCTGATGTAATTATTTGAGTTTTATGTTGTTTCACTAGTAAGCAGGCGATTTTATGATTTTGTTACTTTGATGATGGTTGAACTTACACTTGGATTGTGTTCATTTGGTTTTGAGCCTTGCACTTGAATGTGTTTTTTGTTTCTCTGAAGTTCTAGCGTGAGATGGTGCATGCCTCACTGGGAGTTGTATTTTGTTGGCTTGTTGTTAGTGTTTTTGAGATATTGTTGTTAGTTGGGGGAGTGGCTTCCAATGGAGGTCTGGTGCATAAAGTGTGGTCTAGGGTAACCCTTGGGAGTTTAATCTAGTGATATCTTAATTAATTAATTATGGGGCTTGGGTAGTTTCCACACATTAATTTAGATAATGTAGCCTCACTCATGGGCCCAAGTGATCGTTTAGCCTTGGGATGAGTGGGAAGGCATGGAATGGAAAGGTCAACTACCTTGCCTCTACATAGTAATTTTGCAAGGTATGTTGATCCCGCATAGTGAGAATGGGGGTTCGGCGGCCGGTAGAGGTTACCAGGATGACCCAGGATGGGGCCAACAGCCTAGGAAGGTTACATCAGGGTAACCCATGACTACCTATGTGATGACACTCCACCCTTTAACAACCTTGTATGCTTTTGTTCCCCTCTTGTTGTTCTTAATCCTTTGGATGTTGTCATGTGTTCTTTGATGCTAAGGTATGTTGTCTTGGGTTGGTTATTTCATATGTTGGTTACATCTTGGATTGGTTAATTCTTGTGATGAATGTTATCTTGTGTTATTGTTGTTTTCATTGTGAAGTCTTGCAATCCTTGTTTTGTTTGATGGTATTCGTTGAGATCCTTCTTGTCTTCTCCTAGCACGAGGGGTGGTCCTTTAGGTCCACAAGGTCGGGTGGAACATGCTATGCACCCCATTAGGTCTCTAGCTATTGATCGTGTTGTGCAGAAATGTACCAACCACAATGACACCTAAGTTATACTAGTGTTGGATCCAGTTTGATGCTTTATACTCATATCATTTGTATTATTCCATGATATTGTACTTTCCCTACTCAAGATGGGAAGTAGTTTTGAATTGATTTAACCCTTGAGTGATGTATCTTCATATTGTTAATGTATTATCCATGTTCATGTTATTTCTTATGGTTATTGGTGTATGTCTATCTTGATGTAATGTGAAGATGTTGATATAGAAAGTAATGCAGTCATGTAACCCCAAGGGACTTGTTATATGTTGTACATGTATTATTCCATTTCAATTGTTGAATGTTAATATCATGTTGCATGTTAGTTGATATATAAAAAAATTGTTCCTTAAATGTTATATGTTTTAGTTTCCTTTGGGGTTGCATGGCGGGGCATTACACCAAGTCACCTGATCATTCTAGGGTGCTCTTTTTGGGGTAGTCTCTTAAGAGCCTTAAGAGAAAAAAAAATGAAAAAGTTATAAAATTTATAGTAATTTTGACAAATAGGTAGCATGGACACATCAATGTAACAGATAAATACTAGGGAAAGTTTGACTTCATTTCCCAAGTCACCCGATCATTATAGTAATTTTGACAAATGGGTAGCATGGACAGGTAGAGGTAGGTAGGTAAATACTAGGGAAGGTCTGAATATTTACAATTCCTTGGATGACTTGGGAAGCTGCATTGTATGAAACTCCTACAATATTTCGTTAGTATGCATAGTAGAATGAATATAGCATAATAATTAATGATACATTGAAAACTCAATCTGGTATTTACAACATGTATTACTAATATTAATAGGTACACTAATAAAATGGCTTGCAAGTCTCAAAATCCCTTTGTGAGATTTGCAAATTTGGATGTTCTTCAAAAAAATTGTTTGTACAATATTGTTTGGCTACATTCTACGAAATGTTTAGGATATGGTGTGCAATCTCGATTACCAATTCTTAACTTTAAAAAATCCTTTATATTTGGTGATACTCTAGATTGAGAATCCCAAAAAAAATCAATTTTCTTCTCTATATTATCAATTAGTTTCTTATCAACACATGTAATCCTCCCACTAAAAGCCCATGTATCATTTTGAAGAGGACTATTGAGTCTTCCTCTTCTTGAGAATGCTCTATTCAATGTTTTACGATTTGTATTTAAATCAATACAAGTTTATCTCATTAAATGAGCCTTTCTCAAATGATGGCTTACTAGTGAGGTTGTGATCACTCTACAAGTAGCTCTTTTATATTTTTCCTTATTAGTCTTTCCAATAGAAGTTAGAGCACTAAAAATATTTTTTACAATAGTATTATTTTTTTCCAACTTTTTGGTGAAATAAATCTTCAATTTTCTTAATAATGGTCTCATTTGTAATACTCTAGCAATTGAACAAAAAGTTGACACTGTTCAGTTAATGATCTGTAATTATAGGTTTAAAATTAACTTGCAAATTAAGTTAAATTATAGTTAATCCCGATCCAACATAATTGCATGACTATGTTGTTTAATCGTTGAAATTACAAACTAGGTTCACATTTATATAACTTAATGAAATTAACTAATTAATAAAGTGTTGTAATTAGAAAACAAATAAAGAATGAAAGACAAGAGAGAGAATAAGAATAAGATAGAAGAGAGAGAGGAACACGAGCTTGATAACAAAGTTCGTCCAATCAGGACTATGTCTTTGGGTCCACTTCTCAATGATGGACCACTTTCATTAATGATGCCAAACTTGAATTTTCTTTGCTACATCAGAAACACATCCAAAAACCAACATAAAAACCTGTCACAATCTCTCTCAACACCTAAAGACACTCCAAATGTCTTTGTGTATACAATAATCTCCTCCTTTTCCTAATTCCAGTAAGCCTATTATTCTCTCCAAAATAATTCTCCACATTTCACAATAATTTCCAATGTTCCTAAAAGGCCAAACTCTTCCCCTTTATATACATTTGATTTTTCCTAATATGGTTTAGAACCATATGATTTTCAAATTATCTCAATCACCCATTTACAATAGTAAATCCCCTAAAAATAATACAACCATTAAAATAAATAGCCCTTATAATTTTGGGCTTTACAATATTCTCGTACAATATCATTTCAATTTGATAAACACCTTTAAAATTATCATAAAAACCCCTTAGGATATTCTCACAAATCTTAACATGTAAATAGGGATATGGATCATCTTTTAATAATCCCGTTAAAATTACATTTAAATCCTTTATGATTTGGGCTTTTATATTTTATTATATTTTCCTCTTTTAAAATATTTATAGATTTGGGCTTCATGTTTCAAATATCTTTTATAAACCTTTTAAAGTCTTAAAGCCCTTTCAAAATATTTATGCATTTTATTTTAAAGGGTTTGACTCATATTTTTTGAGCTTAATTTCTAATTTAAATAAGATAAATTCCCTCAACTACTTATGCCACATCATCATCTACCAGTTCACCTTGTCTTGCCATGTTAGCAACAATGCTGACTGTACAAGTCAACCTACCCTTTTGGAAACTTTGACTTGCTCTATCTTGCTCATACAGACTCTGTTTGACACAATTCAAAATGTGTCAGAACTATATTGACGAGCCCTTCGATCTGAGACTACTTTTGGATGATTTGGAGATGATCTATTTTTTAGCCTTGTATTGGCACTTGATTCACCTGTTTGACCGAACCTTTGAATGAGCATAAATTCTACGTATAGACTCCTTTTGAGCCCGCTCAAGTTGTGTCAGGATTATGTTAGTGACTTCTTTTTTGATGATGCTAATTTTGTCATTTTTTGAGACTGTGAATTTTTTAGATTTTTTGGATCCATCTGGATCAGTTAATGTCTTATCAAAAAATTATTGATTGAGCATATTGGTAGCCCACAAATAAACCATTCGTGATTACTTATTTCCATCAAGATTATCTATTATGTTCTCATCTATTTCAGGTAACCATTTAGGGGTTCTCATGTAATTAGGTGATATATAAGGTTCATTTTCAACATTTTTAATGTTTTTGATAAGGTAAGAAGGGTTTAGAAAGGGCCCAGAACCTTGTACAAAGAAAATAAAGGAACACAACCAAACATCAAAGCCACAAAATTGTCAATGAAAACAAGTAACAAAACTTATAAAAAGAAGAGAAATAGTGAAATACCACAGTGCAACAGTAAACTGTCAACCAACACCCAGCCACCAAATAACTAGGAGCAACTTTTAGGTTTTAAAGAGACGTAAAACCCTGTTGGTGTTTTAAATAAACCAAGTTTATCTCACCAATTACCTATGAATTTTCCTAATTCAATAGTCAGTAACAAGAGGGATTGACCAACTTGATAGGTGAAAGTCTTCAAGACTTTTCCCTCTACACTTTGGGCTCTGCAAGACCTAGGAGGGTGATCCCAAACAATGATCTCAAGCTCTCTTGTGCCATTTTACTTATGAACATTATAACAACAGATATTCTCTATAAATAATTACTTAACAATTCAAAGAACATAAAGATTTTCTAGTACCTTTTTGTATTAACCTTTTTAGGAGTAATAAACCATAGTAAACTTCAACTCCACATACATTTCGATAGAAAAGTAAAGATTCATTGATTTTAAAAGTAGTGTTTGTGAAAGATCATGAATATGCAATGTAAATATAGATCATGGAATAGTGCCTTAACCTAGGGTGAGGAGTCTGAATTAACAAAAACCATGATGGACAACATCTTAAAACCTACCATCATAGAGATTCTACAATACTACATTACAACATTATACTGAAATATTCTAAACCAAAACTCATCATATCCTTGCAGTCAAATTACATAAACCTATGATTTTATCAAAGTGATTTAACTAATTTATTAAATCAGAACAAAGATGAAACCATACATTCATTGAAACACCATGAAGATCACTGAAAAGATCTTTGATTAATTTCATTAATAATTAATATAACAAATACACAAGGAGAGAATTCACTTAAGAATTATGCCATTATTATATTCAAATGATAGTACTATCATACAAAATTAAACTTGAATAAAATGAAGAATCAAAGCATAGATACAGACTCAAACTCTATTCTTTGTATTTTCTATTACAAAATTGCTTGTGAGATCAATCAACAACCTCATCAAATGGCCCTGAATTCTACTTTATAAAAACAAGGGAGAAAAAAAAGCTTCAAGCCAATTGACACTTGTCACATTTTCATTTGAAAATTACAATTCATTCCAAAATACTGATATATTTGCAATCCATTGGGGGAAATGATGCAGGAGTATCTCAAATTTCAAGCACTCTTACATCAACCAAAAATATCTACATTCATGTTTACTTGCATTTTAGTAGTTTGTTGTCAGTCACCTAGTCTCAGTATTTCATATCGCATTGTATTGCATTGTAACATTAGAGCTCATAGAGCATGATATATGATCTTCATGGAAAAATCTACATCATATCCAAAATTCAGGTGTTTTGGAGACTCTAGTATGAAGTTATCACTAACAAAATATCAGTTGTAATTGGACAAAGAGCATTCATAGACTAGTCTTGGCTTTTCAAGTGTGTGGACCTATTCCATGACTTGTGGAGCTCAGGAAACCACTTCATAAGGGTGCAAATTCATTGAGGAATGTTTACTCGAATCCACATCATGTTTTCCAAGAATCAAAGGAAAACTGTATGCTTTGGTTGACCCTTCACATGTTTCATCAACTTTGGGGTTTGAAACCTCTTGAGGTCGACACGGACCTTTTCCAAAACTGGGAATTGATATATATATATAAGCATCATGTAGTTTCATTAGGCAATTAGTGAAGAGAGATTTAGTGAGATAATACTTAAGGGCTTTGACCCACATTGTATTTCTGGCCTTAGCGCCATATCATTCTATAATTCTATACGCTGGAAGGTAGGGTATGTTGCCAGTGAATATTTTATCATCATCTATATTTTCATTTGTGATTGTTATTCCTATTCTTTGATTTTTTGTTGTGTTTTCTCTTGTTACAAAGTTAGACAATCCTATTTTTGGACCCTCCATCCCTGACTACATGAGCTGGTATTAGAGAAAGTTTGTGGACCTTAGGAGAGAGGAGCAAGTTCTTAACCTTTGGAAAGGAGAGAAAAGTTTAGAAAGGTACTCCATAAGATATTTGTGTGGAAAAATCACCGACTTGTGGCAGCCTACTTGTGTTTGTCAACAGATCACCGATTGTGAGATAGTTGTAACCCTATAGCCAGATTGTTGACTTGAGGTAGTTGCACTACATCCTAGGAAGAGATGTCTCTGAGGAGAATTCATACCACTATTAATGTTGCTAGAAATATGGATGAGATGATGGAAATGATGTGAACAATGAAATTGAGATTGGATGTTGTTGAAGAAGACAAAACAAAATGCTTAAACCCTAGACGTAATGATGAAAGTGATGATGATGAAGTTGAAGTTGTAGATCAAGTTGAAGAAACCTCAGAAGAGGAAGAATTACATTAGATGAAGATGTTGAAGTCTATTTAAAAAATTGGAAAGAAACCTAGAATAGAGATTTCAAACTATACCGATAATCTAAACCTTGAAGAGTTGATTGATTGGATAAATGACATTCAAGAATACTTTGAATATGAAGAAATTGAATATCTGGAAAGAGTGATATTTTCAAAGAGTAAGCTAAAAAGACATGCTGCAATATGGTGGAAAGAAGTTCAATTGGAGAGAAACAAAAAATAAAAAGAAAGGATTGTGAAATGGGATAGAATGGTGACAAAATTGAAGGACCAGTTTATACTTGTAGACTATGAGTTGGACCTATTGAAGAGATTTCAAAACTTGACACAAAAGAAAAAGACTATGAACGAATACATTGAGGAATTTCATAAGATCATTATCAGGACTGGACATAGTGAATCAAGCAAGGGGAAAGTGGCAAGATATATCAATGGGCTAAGAATGAACATTCAGGAAGAGTTGAGTTTGATAAGGATGAATTCGATAGAGGAGGCGTATCAATTTGCATTAAAGGTAGAGGAAATGCTAAAAAAAGACATGAAAAAAGGTAGAGAGGAAGAGGAGGTAGATTTCAAAAAGGAAGGTCACATTCTGAAGGAGAAAAACCATATGTAGAGCAAAACAAGGACAAAGATTTATATTGCAAGGAAGAGAAGGATTCCAATTTTTACCATAAAGGAAGAGATGACATAAATTCTTATTGCCACAACTGAGGAGGCTATAATTCGTATCGCAATGATGGATACTAGAGACATGAGAAAGGCTATGAAAAGAGAAATTTCAGAGGAACCTATTTTAAGTGCAAAGGAGGACATAAAGCATTTGAGTGTTGCCAAGAAAGTGAAAAGACTGAAAATCATGCTAGAACCAGATATGCAGAGGAAGAACCAGTGAAATCACTGAGTTCCAAAGGAAGTCCTGAGAAGGGAGACTTGTTATTCATGAGGAGAGCATTGATCCAAGGAAATAAGTACCTAAGGAAGTATCATAGAGGAAAAGTTTGTTCCAGACTAGATGTAAAGTAGGAGGTAATGGTTGCAAAGTTATCATTGATAGTGGTAACATAGATAGCCTAATTTATGAGGAAATGGTGAAAAAGTTGAATTTGGAAAGATGAAAAGAATTGATACCTTATAGGATAACCTGGATTCAAGATGAGCACAAGATACTAGTAAGTGAGCAATTTCTAGTGAAATTCAAACTTAGGATCATATCATGATGAAGTGTTGTGTGATATTATCTTGATGGATGTATGTCATATGTTGTTGGGTAGACCTTGGCAGTATGATAAGAAAGCTATACATGATGGAAGAAATAATACCTATACCATAATGTAAAATGGAAAGAGAATCACCCTGACACCTTTGGAAGATGAACCTAAAAGTGAAGTATGTGGTACAAATAGAATCAATTTGGTAGATGGAAGGAAATTTCAGGATGGATTGAGACATGAAAACATGTGTTTTTCTTTGATTCCAAGGAAGTTTGGAGCCTTAGATGCAGAGGGAATCACAAAAGAAGAAGAATCATTAGAGGAGGAAGCCACTAAACTGATAACATAGTACCAAGATCTTGTATCAAAGAATGTTCCTAAAGGATTTCCATCGATCTAGAGTATCAATCATCATATAGATCTTATTCCAGGAGCTAGTTTTCAAACATGGCTACACATCATATGACACCAATAGAGAATGCAAAGCTAAATAGATAGACACAAGAACTGTTGAAGAAAGGATTGGTCAAAGAGAGTATGAGACCATGTGTGGTACCAAATGTAGTTGCACCCAAGAAAGATGGAGAATGGAGGATGTGTACAAATTCAAGAGTTATCAATAAGATCATAGTGAAATATAGATTCTCATTACCTAGAATGGATGACATCATGGATAGTCTAAGTGGAGCAAAGTATTTCACCAAGATAGACCTAAAGAGTGGATACCATCAGATCAGGATTAGAGAGGGAGATGAATGGAAGACAACTTTTAAGAAAAATGAGGGATTTTATGAGTGGTTGGTCATCCCATTTGGACTAACTAATGCAACTAGTACATTTATGAGGTTGATGAATGAAGTCTTGAAGAAATTCCTGGGTAAGTTTGTCATTGTTTATCTAGATAATATTTTTATTTTTAGTAAGACTAAGGAGGAACATTTGGAGCATATCAGACAAGTATTTTAGAGGCTAAGAGAAGAGAAGTTGTTGATAAACATCAAGTGTAGTTTCATGAAGGAAGAACTAGTGTATTTGGGATTTGTGATATCTATGGAAGGATTGAAGATGGACCCTGAGAAGGTTAGATCAATAGTTGAATGGCCTACACCTGTGAACATTGGAGAAGTGAGATCATTTCATGGACTAGTGACCTTTTACCAGAAGTTCATCAAAAATTTCAATGGTATTTGCACAACTATGACACACACAATGAGGGGTGACTGGAAGGAATTCAAGTGGATATCTAGAGCACAAAGGAGTTTTGAGTTGTTAAAGAAAAAGGTGACAAAACAACCTAGGTTAGCATTACAAAAATTTGATAAGTTATTCCAATTAGATTGTGATGCTAGTAGAAGTGCAATAGGAGTTGTATTAAGTCAGGAAGGGAGACCAGTAGCCTACTTCAGTGAAAAATTGAATGATGCTAAGAGAAGATATTCAGTTTATGATCAGGAGTTCTATGCAACTGTATAGGACTTGAAGAAGTGGAGACATTACTTGTTACCTAAGGAGTTTGTGTTGTATACAAATCATCAAGCTTTACAATATTTGAATAGTCAAGGGAAGTTGAACCAAGGACATATGAGATGGGTAGAATTCTTGCAGAGTTACACATTTGTGTTGAAGCACTAGAGTGGGAAGTCAAATAAGTTTGTGGATGCATTGAGCAAGAGAAGGTGTTTTTTGATAGAGATGAGAATTGAAGTATTAGGTTTTGGGGAACTGAAGCATATGTATGAGGATGATAGTGATTTTGCTAAGGTATGGAAGGATTGCAAGAAACCTATAGGGATGGATAGAAGCAAATGGTTGGATCATTTCATTCAGGAAGGTATGTTGTTCAAGAATAGTCGACTATGCATTCCTAGGAGTTCAATGAGGGAGAATTTGATCAAGGAAAATCATTGTGGAGGACTAGCAGAACATTTTGGGATTGACAAGGTCATAACATTGGTGAGTGATAACTATTTCTCGCCACAGTTGTCTAAGGATGTCAAGAGATATTTTAGAGTTGCAGGATATGTCAAGTTGCAAAAGGAAAAGGTCAGAACACTGGAAAGTATACACCATTGGCAATACCAGAGAGACCATGGGAGGACATTAGCATGGATTTCATGTTGGGATTACCTAAGACACCAAGAGGATTTGATTCTGTATTTTTGGTTGTGGATAGATTTTCTAAGATGACACATTTCATACCTTGTAAGAAGACTAGTGATGCAGTACATGTTGTCGACCTATTTTTCAAGGATATTTTGAGATTACATGGACTACCAAAGAGTATAGTATCAGATAGAGACACTAGGATCATTGGATATTTCTGGAAGACATTATGTATGAAGATGAAGAAAAACTTGAAATATAGTTCAACATTTCACCCACAAACAAACAGATAAACAAAAGTGGTAAATAAGAGCTTGAGGAATTTGTTGAGTTGTTTGAATGAAGGAAAAGCAAAAAAATGGGACTTGATACTATTGCAAGAAAAATTTACATACAACAATTCAGTAAACCAGATCTTAGGGTAGACACCATTTGAAATTATGATAGGACAACAACCTAGAGGAGTAGCAGAATTAAGAGATATGAGCATGGAGTGTAAGAGGAGTGGAGAGGTAGAAGAATTTGTAGGATTTATGGAGACAATGCATACTCAAGTCAAGGAGCATCTGGAGAAGATGAACAATACCTACAAGGAGAAAGCATATAAGAAGAGAAGACATAAGGAGTTTTCAGTAGGAGAGGAAGTAATGGTGTATCTGAGGAAAGAGATATTTCTAGTTGGGACATATAATAAGATAAAGATGAATTTTGGATCTTGTAAGATCATCAGGAAGTTTGATTCTGGAAATGCCTATGAAGTGGAACTATAAGAGGAATTTGGAATATCACCTATATTCAACATTGCAGACCTATACCAGTATCATGAAGGAGAGTCAATGGAAGACAAAGAAGTTGGATTTTTGGACTAGAAAGTACATCATTTGGAGGAAATCGAGGAAATTTTAGATAGTAGAATTGGTTGTAGTACCAAAGGAAGGCAATACAATGAATATCTAGTCAGATGGAAAGGAAGACTAGAGGAAGGTTTGCCTTGGATTTCTCTGACTGAGGTGGACCACATTGTTTTTCCTCTAGCCCCAGGAAAGTGAGAGGTTCACTTTCTTCAACCTTAGGTGTCTAATTCTGGAGCATCTTAGTAGTTTACTATCAGGACCTAGTCTCAGTATTTAATACTGCATTTTACCACATTGTAACATTAGAGCTCGTGAAGTAGGATAAATGATCTTCATGGAAACATCTACATCATATCCATAATTCAAATGTTTTGGAGACTCCAATGTGAAGTTATCACTAACAAAATATTAGTTGTATTTGGACAAAGAGCATTCACAGACCAGTCTTGGGTTTTTGAGTGTGCAGATCTATCCTATGACTTGTGGAGCTTAGGAAACCATTTCATAAGGGTTCACATTCATCAAGGGACCTTTGTTCCAATCCACATCATGTTTTTACAAGAATCAAAGGAAAATCAGATGCTTTGGCTGACCCTTCACATGTTTCATCAACTTCAGGGCTTGAAACCTCTTGAGGCGATGCGAACCTTTTCTGGAGCTGGGAATTGATATATATATAGGCATCATTTAGTTGCATTAGGAAGTCAATGAAGATATAGGTAGTGAGATAGGACTTAAGGGATTCGAACCCGCATTATATTTGTGAGCTTAATGCCATATCATTCTATAATTCTGTAATCTAGAAGGCATGGCATGTTTCCAGTGAATAATTGATCATCATCTATATTTCCATTTGTGATTTTTACTCCTATTATTTGAGTTTCAATTGTGTTTACTATTGTTCCAAGGTTGGACAGTCCTATTTCCTGACCCTCTATCCTTGACTACACCAGGAAATATCCATAAAGACAAAAACCATTTTCATTCATTCTTGTAGATATTTACTGCCTTCCAAAAGGCACCTTTCGCTAGTGAAGATATTTGTTCCACAAACAAAGAACTCCTTCCACGTTCTTCCAAAATTGTAGGACACAAAGAATGAAAACAAGAAAAGAGAAAAGAGTAAGGAAACCTTCATGTCAATATCATTTTTCATCAACTTTCAAACTGAGAGGAGAAAATTTTATCAATACTTTATCAAAGGATTCATTTGTAAAATCTCTGAGCCATGTATTGTACTCCTCCTCAATGGGCCACTGAGTATCTAGTAATATTTTCACTTTAGAATTGTGTAGATTATACTTGGAATTAATTAATATCTTAGCCTATTTTACAAACACATTCATATTCACTTCAATTCTAGTTAAATCATAAAGATAACTATTCAACATTGCATAATTGGTGAGTGTAATAGCTCCCTTGAAGTAGGGGAGAAGGTTTTCCACCTCCTCTTTCCATGCACTGGAATCCTTTTGTTCCCCCTCATCATTCAACATCTTAGGTGTTCCATACCCCTCTATTTCTCTAAACATCTTCAATTTTCTTTGGAGCTGCACACCTAGCTTTCCACGGAAGGTTGAAATTTATCCAAATAGATAAATTTATTTCGTTAACTCTAGAATGTGTGTGGGAGCCTCAGGATCATCCTTCATTTTTTACATCATTTCTTTGAGAGCGCCAAACCTTGCACTCCATTTGTTTCAATCATTCTAGAAAGCATTACACACTTGAGTGTATCTTTGGTGGGCTTCATGAATACTCTTATACACATTCCAAACATTATCTGATTTGTGCACTAAACGAGAGACCTTATGTTTGAAAACATTACCAATTATATAATCTACTATTGGAACACAACAATCTATTGAGAGGGGGGTGACTCAGTAGATACTAAAATTTTAGCCTTCTTATCCTAAGTGTAGACACAATGTTTAAATATAGATGAGAAGATTAAAACATAAAAGATATGGCAAACACGTGAACATAAAGAATCAACACATAACAATAGGTATACATGTAAAACCCAAGATGGGAAAAACCATGGTGAGAAAATGCTGCTAGGATCTATTGTCCTAATCTAGGCTCATAAATATGCTTTTTGTTATAACTTTTAATGGATTCAACTCTAAGGAGACACCAATCCCCTAAATTGAGCACCAATTTAGTTATCTAATGGCACCAACATATCAGATTTACAACATAAAAGATGATTACAATTTGTTCCTGAGGAACTCAAATCCTTGTTACAACTTACTTTGCAATTGCTCAACTATTTGTTGCTACCACAAGAACTTTCTCCTTTTCTCTACACCCCACTTGTTCAACTCTTTTTTTCTCTTTCTTCTTTAGTGCATTCTTGGTCTACCTCAAATGCACCATCATACACCTTCTTTAGCTATCTCTCTCTCTCCTTAGTGTATTCTTTGTTCACCTTTGGAGCTCAGAATCACTTCTGGAGTGCACACTCTCTCTTCTACCCACTTCTCACCATTGCACACACTTATACAATATTCTCATGTGTTTTGTGGGTAGATGATTGATGATCATTACCCCAAGATTCTCCACCACCTCTAGATATTTTTCTATGGTTTTTAATATCCTCTCCTTTGTTATATAATTGTCTTGAGCTTCACAACATTAAATTCTAGTGTAGAAAACTTTCTCTCATTCCTTCTTTGTCAAACCCTAAGATTGGATATGCAAATAATGCATCCTTCTAATCATTCGATCTGATCTCGATCCTAGCCTCTATAGCATATGTGTCACTACTTTGTGCATCAAATCATATTACATCTGTCATTGATGTAGGTGGAACATTTAATTATTTCCTCCATGTTGGCTTACAAGTGAAACCCTATTTACACAGAGTTAACCATTGTCAATCTTCACTTTTAACTCTAAGCCATTGATCTCATGTCTTTGTGCCAAGATCCTATGTTCTCTATTCACCCTCACATATTTATAATGTGACTATTAGATAAATTTTCTTTAAACCTCCACCATTGATCTCATCTCCATTAACACAACTACCATTGTGTATCGCTACTTTACTAAGGATATTCATCTCCACTTTCGTGATGTGAAGAGATGCAGCGAATACCATCTAATCACTTACCTTTGATATTTCTAATTTACATATGCCACCATCTTTCATTATCGCGATGAATAGAAACACAATTATCACCATTGGATTCACTATCGATCAATTTGCTCCATCCTCCGCTATCCCATTAGCTCTGACAGCGGGCTGGTGGGCTTATGCCAAGTCTCTTCTACTGACATCATACACCACTCAATTAACACTCATCACACATCATTGAAGGCTTCATGTTTCAAGGATGTTTAAGTTAGATGCACTAGCACCCAACAATGAAACAATATCTCAACACCTATACGTGTTGACATCACTTTTTACTAATGTTGCTCATCACTTAAATCTTCAACTGCTTTGCTTCACAACAATGATGTGAAGTGATGATGTCACATGTCTACTGGACCCATCAAAGTTTGTTCTCCTTCATCATGCATTGATCAATCAATGTTTTTGTGATCTCATCCAATACCTACTTCACAATGAGGCCTTGTTGGGTCCCACCATAATTATAGCAGGCTGGTAGGCATTGCCCAATTAAATTTTTCCTTAGATGTTCAAATTTTTCCTTGGGAAGAGGCTTGGTGAAAATTTCAGCTACTTTTTCTTTGGTTGGAACATACTCCTTGCCAACCTCTTTATCTACAAATCTCTCTCCTATGAAGTGATACTTAATGGATATGTGTTTCTTGTTAGTGTGATTAATATTTAATTACTTTCAATAATCATTATTCTAGTTTTTGCTTGCACATATTGGCTCTAAGAGTTTACAAAACTTCTCTTCTTTATGTTTTGAATATATGTTGCATGTGATAGGTGATTGCTTGCAGGTGATTCTTGGGGACTTCACTTTCACTAAATCGGGTGTATTTTCTACGTATGGTGTCCGTTTTTCACAAACAATGTACCGTCAGAAAGCTGATTCCGACATCGATCTAGTGGTGAAGGTTTTTTTACCATGTTTTTCTCTAGATTTATTTTTATTTTATGTTTATGCATTTTTAGCAATATCTCCTTTTACAATCATTGGGTTATTGTAATAAATGAACTGAGATAAAGTTCCATCAGGGGGGTTTCTTGCATAATAATATGATTAGAGTGTGCATGCACTTTGATCTTCATATTGTTTTGATGATAGCTCACATGGGTTGTATCTAGTTTATTAGTTTATTTTGGCCACATCTTGTCTTAGCTTGACACATATCAGATTCACATTGGTTCACACTTTAGATTGGGAGTTTATGGTTATTGATCCGCATTGGTTCTGATCCATCTTAGTTTGAGGGCCATGTTTTTATGGTTAATGTTCCAGAGTCTTTATGGTACTTGTTCCCATGGAAGATTTTTAGTCTCAATTTGGCATCAGCATCGAGATACATGATTTCTAGATTCTATCATCATTTCATCTACTATTGATTCACAAATTCTAGGGTTGTTCTAGTTTGTGAGTTTTCTAGTGTTCTGTGGCATCGGGTCTATTGTTGCATTATTATGATTCCACTTTAGTTTCTTGTAAACAGAAGTATCTTCCCTTTCTTGTGGGATTGTGGTTCCAATGTTACTCCACAGTGTTCTTTAGTGCTTCTTTGTAGCATTCATCTCATTGTCGAGGGGTTTTGTCCCACTAGGTTTTCCTTCTCTACCTCATTATTGCATTTGTACATAGGTACTTGATCAGGCCTTATTTGTCCCACTGGGTTTTCCTTCTCTACCTCATTATTGCATTTGTACATGGGTACCTGATCAGGCCTTGTTGTTGGGACCCATTCATGCTTTCTTGCATTCATCTTAGTTTTAGGTGCATGCTTTTTTAGTCTCCCTAAGTTGCACTTATGGGGGGGTGTTAGTGTAATTAATATTTAATTACACTTGCATAACTTTACTTAGGTAATATTTTAATTCCTAGGTCAATTATTCTCATCCTTATCTTGTTGAGCTATCTTGTTGCTCAAGATAAAGATTAGGGTTATGCATACTTGCTTTTATAAATCAAATTATCTCATGTAATTATAAATTCTTGAATATTATTATTTTCACATCTTTTTGCAATAGCTCTTCTTTTTCTGATTTTCTCTTCTGTGGAAGGTTTTTTTGTTTGCATGTCTGGTCTTGGTTTCTAACATTTCTTTCTAAAGTCCATCACTAGATTCTTTAAGATGTTTATAGCACTTGAATTATTAGAGAGAGATGAGATAGGTTCTTTGTACTTTAAATTTATGTCCTTAAGTGTCTAATTCATCCATAGGACTTGAGTACAACATGTTATTTTTGCTACATATTCTGTTTTTGTAGTGGATAGAGTGAGTGATTCTTGCTTTTTGCTCATCTAGGAAACTAACTTGTTTCCCAAAAAGAATGTGCCACCACTAGTGCTTTTTTTGTCATCTACACTTCCTACCCAATCGACATCTGTATATGATGTTAAGGAAAAAACCTTGCTCTTAGGGTACCATAACCGATAATCAATAGCACTTTTAATGTATCTAAATATTCTTTTTACTACATTGATATGTGACTCTCTTGGTGAAGCTTGAAATCTTGCCACTAAGCATATTGCTTGCATAATATCTGGCCTTGATGTAGATACGTACATCAAGCTTCCTATCATTGACCTATACATAGTCTAATTTTCCTCTAGTGATTCATCTAATTTACTCAACTTGTAGCCATTTATCAAGAGGGTACTAACTAGTCTACTATCTTCCATGCAAAACTTCTTGAGCATCTCCTTAGCATACTTGTTTTGAGATATGGATATCCCATTGTTAGTTTGTACAATGTGTAAACCGAGGAAAAATGACAACTCCCCTAACATTGTCATCTCAAATTCATCTTGCATCTCTGTAGCAAATATTTTAAACATTTTATCATTTCTTCCTCCAAAAATGATGTCATCAACATACACAACAACAATAATCATGTGCTCATCTTTAGATTTGAAGTATAAGTTACTGTCTACACATCCCTTTTTGAATCCTTGTTGTTGCAAATACTAATCTAACCTATAATATCATGCCATTGGTGCTTGATTTAGACCATACAATTCCTTTTTCAATCTGCATACATCATCCTCTTCCTCTGATAGTTGAAAACCTTTTGGCTATTCTCTGTAGACTTCCTCTTCTAGGTTTCCATTCAATAATGTATATTTAACATCCATCTAATATACTTTGAATCCTTTGTAAATTGAAAATGCAAGAAACATTCTAATTGGTTCTAATCTTTCCACAAGTACAAATGTTTCTTCAAAATCAATCCCTTCAACTTATGCATACCCCTTGCACACTAATCTTGCCTTGTTTCTTACTACAGCTCCATCTTCATTCATCTTGTTTCTAAACACCCATTTTGTGACAATGAGATTTTTGCTTGCGGTTCTAGGAACCAACTGCCACATTTTTTTCTTTTCAATCTGATTTAGCTCTTCTTCCATGGCCTCTATCCAACTCTCATCCTTGCTAGCTTCAGTAAAGCTTTTTGGTTCAATCTAAGATAGGAGAGAAAAAAATACTTGTTCTTTGTTCTCTGCAAATCTCCTCCTAATCAGAACTCCTTCATTTTTATCCCCAATTATCTAATCTACTAGATGATATTTTTTAACATACTTTGTAGGGGCCTTCACAACATCTACTTTCACAGATTCATCTTCATCATTTTCCACAATGTCTTCATAATTAGAATCATCTTCAAAATTATTCTAATTATATTTGATATGTTTTATAATTTCATCAATCTCGACATTGAGACTTTCCAAAATCTTGTCCAGTCTTTTGTTATAGCATTTATATGCTTTGCTTTGGGTGGAATAACCTAAAAAATATTCCTTCATCACTTCTTTATTAAAAATTTCCTCAGTTATCATCCTCTCTTTTGATGTAGCACTTACTCCCAAACATTTTGAAATACTTCATAGATGTAGGTTATGCAATTCAGTATTAAATTACATTGTTTACTATTGACCTTATCCATATTGAACTAGTAAATCACTGTACATTTTTTTGTACTTTTCTTTCTCATCTATAACTGATTCTACTGGTGCTTTGGAAAATTTGGCTACATTCACTAACATTATAGAAGCTTCAATGGAAGATATGTCTGATACCCTCTTTATTGTGAGACATCCCCTCTAATCTACAACAGGCTCTACAATGTTAGGATTCTTGGTATTAGGGGCTAAGGCCCATATGGCCAATGTGTCCCACTGCTCATTGAATGAAGATCCTTGTAGTGAAATAGTTTCTTCTTCCTCTAAATTATATAGAGGCCTATCATACCTCTTGACCATATCAAAAGCAATTGAAAAAGATAAATTCCATTCTGGTAGTAAAAGAATTTCACTTTTCGTCACCAATGCTCTACCCTCCTCAGTAGTTATTTCTTGGAATTTTTCTTTCATTTCTTTTATCACTTGAGCTTGGATAACTACATTTGGCAATTCAGGATGCAAGCTTCTCTTATACACAATTTTATTAACAAATTCCATGAAGGCTCTAGATTTCACAAAAAAATTGTCATCCATAAATTTTGTGCATGACTCCTCCCTCACATCATTCTGGCTATTTATGCCAATGAGATAAAACTTGCTCAATATTAAACCAATCTATTGTGGCATTATCTTCCTAGGTGGAGAAGACATTCCTTGTTGCATTTCCTCTTTTATCACCAAGATTTCTTCCACAAAATATTCTTTATAATCCACAAAGCCAGATGATTGAACCTTTTGCTTCTTCAAAGGTGGCTCCCTTGTTGGTGATGCCTATCTAGGTGGGGATTCAACATCAAAAATTATAGGAGTAGTTGATCTAGGTGGATATGGAGGTGGAATCTGCACTGGCAAAGGGATTATTTTCTCCTCTTGTTGAGAAGAGGCAACAATTGTGTCCTTTCCTTTTTCCTTATTCTTCTTCCTTAAAAAAATGAATTTATTTTCCACTTGGGGAGATGACCTATCTTCCGTCATGGGGGTATCCCCCTCTTCTTGTTCTTCCATAGTAATGGATTTCCCCTTTTCTTGAATTAATCTCTTGCCTCTTAGGTGCCCAACAATTGTCTCAAAGTTTTGAAATACATATTCAATCCTTTGCATTTCATTTTGGATCTCTATAAGAGCAAGAAATTGTGGATCCTTTTCTCCTATTTCCTTCTCTAATTTATTTATGTGAGCCACTTCATTTTTCTCTCATTCTATTTTTGAAAATAAAAAATGTTTCTAATCATGTCCTCTAGGAAATATAAATTATGAATAAAATTTGAGCTTCGTATCCTCATTTTTAGTCATCCCATGAATCCCTCAAGATCATGGTTTCTTGTTGTTTCTCTTCTCATTCCTAGAGGCTTGAGTATGTCATTTATCTTATCCCATCCTTCTTTGATCATTGAAAAATCATTAAAACAAGTGTATGAAGTGAAGAGTGTTCCCTTTCCCTATTCCCTTAAGTGATTATTCTCCAAATTCCCAAGTTGCCACATAACTTCTAGAAAGTCAATTCTCTCTATAAAATCTTTTGGCAACATGTGGGGTGAGACAATTGTGCCATATACTCTCAAAAAAGTGTAGCTAGGGTAAGGGATAACATCCC